>RQPE01000019.1:20000-471967 GCA_008271525.1 Sarocladium brachiariae | reverse complement strand
AACCCTAACCCTAACCCTAACCCTAACCCTAACCCTAACCCTAACCCTAACCCTAACCCTAACCCTAACCCTAACCCTAACCCTAACCCTAACCCTAACGTCGCCCCCGGGCGCCATGGCTAACTCGGCCAATAACGTCCTGGTCTCGCGGATCAAATCACGCAACATCACCATCAACTGCGCTATGGTCAACTTGATGTCCCGGAAAATGATGGTGCTGCCATCCCAATCGATCGTGCCGGCGGCTGCTGTGTTGTATCGTATCCTCATGCCGTATGCCCGGGCCTCGAACATCCAATCCATTGGTGTTGGTTCACCCTCCATGCTGTCCGACGTTCGTGTCATGAACCTCCGCACCTTGTTCCGCACGATGCTGAAAATGCTCCGTGTCTCTTCCCGCACGTCTTGTTCGATCTGCTTGCGCTGCCTGGCCTGGGCTGGCCCGGATGCCGACTGCATCGACTCCATGGCCTGTGCAACGCCGTCGTCCACCTCCCTCTCCCACTCCCGCCATGACTGCAATAAAACTAAAACCGCGCGATCTTGATGATGCCTGAATATACCGGCGTGTAATTCAACGGTGACTCCCAACCGCCTTGCTCGGCGTTCTGGATGCCCATGACGGCCAAACTGCTGATGACGACGTTGGCGTACGGATCATGACCGACGGGATGATCAAACCAACTCATCAACATGCGTAAACATGACGACTCCAAATCCGTCTCGGCCTCGGTCTGGTCCCAATGGCACTCATCGTCACTTACACTGCTGGTCCCTTCCCACCCTGCACCTGCGTCGTCACGATCATTACCATGATCATCGCCGCTGCTGCTTGTGTCTGACCCGTCGCTCGATGGGCTGTGAATGCGGGTGAAACTGCCACTTATCACATGCTTTCTGGTTTGCTGCCTGCTTCGGGCCTCGATGAACCGATCGATTGCGTCGTCCTATTCGGCCATCTGTCGCCTCTGTATTTTGGTTGCCCGCCACGGTGGTCGTTTGTCTTCCGGCCACGCCTCTGTTCGCTCCACGATGCAAATGATCTTGCGGTAATGCTCCTTGTATCGTCTCCATGTATCATCCTCCATCCGGTTTGTGATCGGTCTTGGCGGCTTCCGTGCCGGATTGCTACGCTGCACTTCGAACAACACCGGCGCTCCAACCACCTTGGCGCTGGCGATGGCTCGGGCCTGATCGATCACGCGCTCCGTGATATGCCATTTCAACAATAAACGTGGCTCGTCCTCGCTGATCAGGTCCATGGTCGCATGTAACTGGCTTGGGTCCAAACCCTCTAAATAGGCCGCCTACCCGATCTAATCTAACCATTCGTTCGGCTCCTTGCGGTCGTCTGCAATCTCGATCATCTTCCTTCTCTGCTCGGCGAAATCTCGCTCGGCCTCCTCGTTCACCTCCATCAACAACCTCAATCTGGCCTGCGTATCGTCCTCGGGACCGCCTGCGCGGGCGGGCACGGGTTGGCCTCTGCCGACCTCGAACCAACGACTGCCGGCGCGCCTGGGGAAAAACCTCTGGCATTGCCTGACGACCGTCCATGGCTGCGCCTCGTGTTGGCTCCTGGGCTTTGGATGACGCCCTCGACCTCTCGGGTTGACCCAATGATGCTTCTCGCGCTAATGTGCCTTGATACCTTTGACCTTTTGTATAATATAACCACACTCGTTGCATCGCACCCCGCTAACTGGTGGTGGTATATACGGGATCGGGTCGGTCTCTAGCAGTGGCGGGTTCTATTATTATAACTCCTCCTGCGTCTGGATTAAACCCGGGATGGCTTTGATTATAGCGTGCGTCTCCTTTCTACTTTTTAGCGTTATTGACTCGCTGTGGTGACTCTGTAAATACGACTCGATCTCGGATGTGATATATGTAAACCGACACTGCTTATAAACCATAAATGGGTACTTTTTAATATAGATGAACGGGTCTATTGCGATAATAATAATAATAAACTTCTATTTTATCTATATAATGCTACCTCTCTACCCTTTTATTCTCTCCTTTCTATCCCCCTTCTCTTTTTCTTGGGGTTAACCCATATCGCCTCAATCTCTTAACCCTGCGATTCTACTAACCCTGACCAATCAAATCTAATTGCCGCTTTGGTGCCAATTCTAAATGCTTCTTTCCCCCTGTCGCGGGAGCTTGGACCACTTGGTTGTATGGGATTCTAATTGCCGCTTAGTAGCAAGCATCCTGGCATTACTGATAGTCCAGACCAGCCTCCCTTGCAGTCTCTAGCAAGTTCTGGATAAGAGCGCTGAACGGAACGACGACTATGGTGGTGCCTGTTGCGGACAGAACTGCCGGCAGCATGAACAATATGCTTTTGCCGGTGCCCGTTGGGAGAACGCTGATGAAGCACTCTTCCCCTTGGAGCTGCATAATCCTGCGCATGCTGCTCTCCTGCCCCGGGGAACGCCATGTTGCGTCCTCCCCGAGAAGCCGTCGCAGCCCGTACTGTAGCTCCACCTCCTTGTCCGGGACCGATGCATGCACGCCGGCACGGACCCGCTTAGACGCCGCTGGCTCGCCGTCACTATTCGCTGCTGCCTTGGCGTTGCTGGATGTCCGCTTTCGCTTCCTGCCACCATCATCCTGCGCGGTCTCTGGCTGTGAAAGCCACCGATGCCACAGATGGCTGATCTCTTTATAGTGCGTGATCATCTGTGGCTGCAGTCGCCCGAAGAACTCTGTATTCACGCCGTAGTGGGCACCAGCCACCACGCTGCCGTGCGTCGCCTGCAGATCCCACACGTTGTTGTAACGGAGCTTCCCACGCTTGCCGCCCGCATAGTCATCGCTGTCATCCCCATCGCTGCCTCCCTCCCTCATGCTGATGTCCATCTGGTGGATGACGATGCCTTGGATGACGCGGCCCATCTCGATCACTACGTGCCTGTAGCGGCGAACTCCTAAGCTCGTGCCGGTACCGGCCTTCGTCGCATGGCCCAGCACAGCACTAAGCTTGGATATGTCCCACAGCCCCGAGTCACCGTTACGCCACAGATAGTCGTGCATTGCCTTCGATGTCAGTGCCAGCCTGCACTCCTAGCGAAGCAGCTCCTCGGCCGGCATCAGCCAGCAGATGTACGCCACGAGCATCTTGTCGGCCGGGGCTGGTAAGAACCGCGCCACCTTCCTGCCGACACCGCGGATCTCCCTTATCTTATCGGAGTCTGTGACTATCATGACCTCTCCCTGGTAGATATAGACGCTCCGTTCTATTTGCCACGAATCACAGTACGTCATGGTCGACACCTCGGGCCCGCGGCCGGGCTGGCCACCCTAGACATGGCAGATAGCCATCATCTTCTCCTGAAAGTGGTTCAGCTTGCGTAGCCATTGCGCGACGCCCTTTGCCTTCCACGTGGATGCCGTGTTGTCCCAGACGGCCGAACCAAGCGCTTCGACGACTCTTTCCGGCCCGGGCTGCATCCACCGGTTCCTGTCCAGCGTGGCGAACGACCGGCCTGCGCCGAGACGGTTCACCTGATCGAACACGCGGGCCAGATCTATCGTGCTCTTCACCTTGCTCCACGAACCGGCGAAGAGTCCGTTGATGGAGTCCTCTGCTGACGATAACATGGCCTGCGCCGTGGACTTGAAGTCCTCGAGCCGTATCGCCTCACCGTCGTGGTGTATGGTCTTCCTATCGTCGGACCAGCTGATGGCTGCGGCGCCACCCATCTTGTCACGGATCCCTCTGCCGAGCGATATCCACCCGATCACGGTGCTGAGAACCGAGTGAGAGCTGTCGCAGAGCCACTCCGCATGCATCTCCTCGAAACGTTTGAGCGCGGGATAGCCGACATCTTCCAGTCCTCCCGTCTCATCCTCGAATACGTGCTCCAAGAAGAACAAACGGCACGTCCACAGCAGACCGGCGAGCTGTTTGGTGTACCTTGCGCTCTCTTTGAACCCGAGCGGTGTTTCGGATACGCCGAGCGCGGCACAGAAGCTGAGCAGCGGGCTGATGTACTCGTTGCCCCCCAGCTTCTGTTTGATGCTTTCGATGAAGTATATGAACACGGCCTGGTCGAGTCTGGTCGTGTCGCCGCTACGTCCTAGGGCATGCTATATCGGTTCGCCCTCGCTCGAGTAGCCGCTGTCTTCGCCCACCACCTCCTCGCCTAGATGGTTCTCAGCTTCATACGCCAGGTCTCCTAGCAGATCCTACTGTCTGTCCGAGAACGTGACCCCGAGCTGGCTCAGAGCCTGCTCCCGCCCGAGCCAGTACGCGCGCAGGCTGAAGACTATATACCGCATGCCGATCAGTGAGTAGAGATCTCTCGCCTGCCTGCTCTTCTTGACGCCGAACACCTTATTGGAACCTCGCGTGTTAGGTGTGATGGAGCTGAGTCGCTGTTTTATATCCTCGAGCACCTTGTCGAGCCTGTGCGTGCATGTCTCCCCGGCGCGCTCGAAGCTCTCCGCGGCCCTGGCGGCGGCGATTCGGCGCAGACGGCACGCCTCCGTCTCCCCCTTCAGCGCCTCCTTCCAGCTCTTGCGATCCCACTTGGCAGCCTGGCATATCTGCAGCTTATCTCGCTCGCCGAAGTGCCTTACCCACCGCATGCGCTTTACCCACACCGAGTCGCGCTGTATGTCGCTCTCCCTGTCCCCTTCACGCCGTCTTTGTGCCTCGCCTTCCTCCAGCCTCGCCTTTGCGCTCGTAACCCTGATCTGCATCGGCGTTCGCGCTGCACCTTCTGCTGTTGCTGTGCCGTCGTCGTTCACCTTCTCCACCGGCCCCCTTGATGAGCCGTCTTGCGTCCTGACCGTCCAGTAACGAGCATACCTCCCGCGGCGCCATGTCTGCATCGTCACGCTCCGGAACCCCTCTCCGTCCGGCTCGACCTCTCGGTGCGCTTTCCGCCAGTGCTTCTGGATGCTGTCCCTTGATAGCGAGAGATGCCCACAGCGCTCGCACTGGGAACCGGGCACGCATGGCACCTCGGCGACGGGTGGCTCGTCGTTCCTTGGCGTGTGGTGATCCGGGTCTCGCAGGTCGGCCAGCGCATAGCGGCGGACGAGGTCCGTGAATGCCGAACCCTTGATGCGGTGCTCGCGCAGGTGGCTCTTGAGTTTCGCGTCGCTGCCTACGCCGGACTTGCACACTCGACAGAAAAGAACATTGTGTTGCGGAATAAGGGTGATGATTTCACTCATGTTGGCTGTGGCTGTGGTGTAAAATAAATAGATGGCATTTCTGAACCCTTTATTATACTCTATCTTCTGTGCTCTTTTGCGCTCTTTTCACGCTCTTTCACTCACCTACCTTCCTGCGACGCGTGATGTCTTTACGCGAACCCTGGGTGTTTTAGCCCTGGTGTAATCTAACCTTAATGCTGCGGCGAGGAGATGAGAAGGGAGGGTAAAGAGGAAAGGGGAAGAAGAAGAAGAAGAAGAAGAAATAATAATGCTGGCCCTTACGAGAGTATAGACGCCAGCCTCGTAGTGGTCTATAGCGGTCGCTTGTGGTCGCTTACGCCTCATCTTCGCAGGTGTCCGTTTCTAGTATTGTTGTGTTAGTATCAACGTTGTGGGTTCAGACAGAATCGGGTCCTGTTCAGGCATTGTGTAGGCATTGTGTAGGTGGAACTCTGACCGATTCGGTCTAAAACCCCAGGAACCCAATCTAGGGCTGGGGTAGGGAGGGGACGGACTGGACCCCTGCCGATCCAGTCCGAACCGATTCTGCCCAAACGACCGACCCCTGCGCGCGTTTTTCGCTGTGTTTTGCGGGGCGATTCGGTCAGAATCCGCCGAAGATGGCGGTTAGGGGTACCTCTGACCCCGTGTACTTTTACCCAAACCCTGTCACTCTTTCGCCGAAAGAGTCCCGGCCCATCACTGCTAGCGGTTGTTTCCTAACCCTAAAATAATATACCCGCTGAACTAACCCAACTCTGCTTTTAAGCCTTTATATACTTATATAACTCTGCATACTTATAATCGCTAGCTCGTGCTCTTTATTCCTTTCCTATCCTCAATCTTTTTATTTTTTATTTTTTATTTTTTTTATAATATACTTCCTTATTCAACCCTATATATTACACCTTACTGTCCTCGAACTTCTATTCAACCATTTCTTTTACTCTAAAACCCTCCTTATTTCATCCTGTAGAAATAGTAAAATCTAAACTATATCCTACTTATCTACTATATATATTCCCTTTCTTTGGTTTCTCCGCCACTACTCTCCTACCAGCTTCACTTTTTTTTTTATATCTTTTCTTCATGATTATATTATTATATACATTGTCTCTCTTCCGCTTTGCTTTACTCTTCTACTCCCTCCCCGCTCTCCGCCATATATACAAACACCCTGCACACATTCCACGCCTGCAACCCACCCCAATCAATCCGCTGCCTCATCCAACTCCATACCTCTTGCTGCTTGACTTCCCCATTATTCGAAACCCCCCCCTTGCCTTGAAATCCGAGTCGGAAGAATAGCTCCTCAGCTTCCCTCCGCCGGAGCGTGTACACATACGCAATTGTCGATGCTATTACACCCCGGTGCCGGCATTCCCCCTCTTCCTTCCTCCGCCACCCACCCTGTACCTCGTCCTCCTCCCACCTGCTGCATACTTCCTGTGGCAGAAAGCATTCATAGCACCCTCCAAACCGCTCCATTCCCCCTTCCCTCCTCAGATAACTTCCCATCCGAGTACCCATGTCAACTATCCTTCTCTCTAGCCCTCTCCCGCTAAGTGCCAACTTGCAGTCCATTATAACGTGGTCCGCATCCTCACCTGCGTCCAGCCTGTGGCAAAACATGCAGCCACTCGATAACCGCTCCTCAAGCCTTTCCTTGAACAGCTCAACCTCTCTTGCTTCGTTTGATGCCCTGTTCCTCACCCGGCTTCGGATCAGCTGTACCTGCATATCCTGCTCCCTCATACCCACCTCCTCATCCTCTTCCGTCACCTCTGACTCCTCTGCTTCGGCTTCCTTGCTCGCGGCCTGGCATACATCGCACCATTCCTCCCCTTCCTCGCAGCCCTCCCGATCGGCACGCCCATCCATCTCCCAGTCCAGCACCACCCGTCTGCACACCCTGCCGCTGATAAAGTCTCCCACTGACCCAAACCCTCCGAACCCCGTCGCTCCCCTTGCCCCTCCCCCGACTGCCACTCGTACTACTATCGCTTCGCTCTGCTTGCCGTCTCTACCAGCTCGTCCGCTCTGCTGTGCATAGTCTGCCATCTCGAATGGCATCTCCACGTGTAGAACCACTCGGATATCAGACACGTCAATTCCCAACCCCAGCGCGTTGGTCGCTATAATTACCCTCCCTCCTCCGTATCGCTCTCGCTCCATCCCACTCATCCAAGCTCGTAGTCTTTCCGCCTTGCCGTCTCGGACGTCAACATCTCGGTGGTAAGCATCGCAGTTGAGTGCACTCGCGAGAGCCTCTGTTGCCGTAACCCTATTGCAGTACACAATCATCTTCGCCGGCGACGGGTACTTCTCGAGCTTCTCCTCGAGAATCTTCCGGACCCTTGCTGTAACCGCCGCGCCGGCCTCTTCGGGTTTCGCTACTGCCAGCGTTTGCACGCTATACATGACATTTGTCCGCGTCGTTCTGGTTCGGATCATGGTCACATCCTCCGGCCGCGTGTTGATCAGCTCGAAGAACTCCTTCTCCTTGCTTGGCGGCAGCGTTGCTGTTAGATATACCATCTGTACCCCCACTAGCGCCAGCCTCCTAAGCTCTCTCAGCCTTGGTCGGAAGTCCCGCGTGCCCTCCAAGATCGTGTGGGCCTCGTCAAACACAAACCCGTCAAGTTGTGCCATTACTCGGAGCCCTTCCACGTAGTCTTGGAACCGCTTTGTCATTGCCGACTCTGGCGTCACAAAAACAAGTGACGCCGCTCCTGGCGACTGATCGCTTCGCCACTCAGCACATGGTATCTTCATCTTCCTGCAGCGCTCCATCAAGTCACCCTGTAGCGATACCAACGGAACCACGACTATGGTCACCCCGCCCGGGCAGCTTGCTGCTGGCAGCATGAATCCCAGACTCTTCCCGCCTCCCGTCCCCATCACCACCACGATCGGGCTCTTGTTCATCATGATGGCCTCGATGGCCTCCCGCTGCACGCCCCGGAATGTGGCCTGCTCTCCCAACAGCCGGGTCAGTTCGCGGTCGATGTTGATCCGTCGGCGCAACTTCCATCTCTTCAACTGCAACTCTTGAAGTGCTTCGTGGTGTATGGATGCATTCTTCCACTTACGCCCCGGCTTGAGAACCTCACCGAATCCTCCCATCGCGGACGGAAAGCCAAGCAGCCGGTGCCACTCTTCACTGATGTATCGGAAGTTGACTCGGCGCTCGTTGGTCTCGAATGCTCCCTCGGTGACTAGCCGTCCGTAGATTAAGCCAGCAACCTTGGACCCGTGGCCAGCCTGCAGATCATACGGACTATCCCCATTATCATCGCTATCACTATCGCTGTCTTCTGAGTCTACTTCACGCAGTAGTCTCGTGTGGGCTGTGGATGCATTTCGGAAGTATCGTCGTCCGATCGCGGTTGATATATGTCTCCAGCTGCTGATGTTAAGCTTCTGTCCACATGCCGCAATACCGAGCCTTCGGATAATGCGTGATAACCGCGGTGAAGTCCAGTGCTCCCCGGGTCCTAGCTTGCAAGCACTTTGCACCCTCGTCCCGGCTTGGCTGGCTGACTCCTGGCTGGCCTCCGCGGCGACGTCGGTTTGTTCGCTGTCTTTCTGGTCATCGCTCTCTTGTGTACCCTCTGTAGCCCACAGACCAGCGCCGAAGCTGCACCGGTCCCATACATTGGCCTGGACATCCTCCCAGAACAGTAGAACGAGCCACAAGAAGTACACCAATGGAGTGCCAACCTCCCGCGGTAAGAACCGGTGGATGATCTTAAGCCTTCCAGTCATCGAGAAGCCTTTGTGTACACCTGTAACGATCATAACAAGCCCCTGGTCCACTAAGATGTTCCGAATTCCTCCATTGGCTGTGTTGCGATGTCGAATTGTAAGAAGTTCATATGCCCTTGGTGGAAACCCGCCACTTATTTGCGCTAGAAACAGCAACAACTCCAAAGCTTTCTCAACGCGGAGACCATATCGATACGCAGCCTTTGCGTTCAACTCCATACCATCCTGGCCCACTGATGCAACCCACATACTGCTTAATCTTTCATCCTGCAGTATCCTCCGAGCGACCCAGCCTTTGCTTTCGCCTCCATCATGCTGGAATAGTTTGTCGACGAATGAGTGGCCGATCGTTCCATCAGCAGCGTTGTCCAAGAGCTCGCCCCACGGGATCTCGGGTAAGCCAAGCTCGGCCGGAGACTGATCGGAAAAGTCTTGGCAGAAGAGTAAGTCCTTGTACAACACCTCTTCCAACTGGTGGACCGCCATTCTCATCATCGCCTGTACGTCGATAATACTAAGCCGGATGCCCTTGAAGATGATATTTTCCTTGTCCCAGCTCACCGAACCCTTTGTTGCTGTGTTGTTATGTGCGCCCATGCCATAGTTCCGGAGCCGAATAATGAACTGCGTTGGTGTTGTTTCCCAACCCTCTCCTCCTCCTACCATGAACCGACGGGTCATCTCGGATATGAGAGCAAAGTTACTCGGGCTATTCTCCTCCGCCTCTTCCCGGCTCTGGCCCTGCTGGATCCTTTGCTTGACTGCCTTGGCTCGCTGATCGACCGCGTGCTTGATGATGCAAAGACGGGATATTGCCATAATTGCAGAAAGCTTCGGTGTGAAATTCGCGTAATCCTCCCAAGCACCGTCCGCGCGGACGCTCAGAACAGTTAAGAAGCTGATAAGAACACTATTATACTCCGTGTCCTTGGTGAAATGATCCAGAACGGATATATAAAGCTCCAACACATCATTTTCGAGCAGATCAAGAAGCTTGGACACCGCGGGAGCCTCTGTATCACCACCGTGTTCTTCCCAAGCATCGGCCAGATCATCTGCATGCCCAATTATTATGTTGTATGCGCTTTCTTGCCTCGGGCTGAGCTTGAACGGTGGCCGAGCTGTCTTGTCTTCGAGTGACATGCAGCGAACAATATAAGCAAGCAGTTGCTTAACTACAAGCATATATCGCCTCTATGTCTCGGGCTTGAACCGGAAATGAAACGGCTTGCTTCTCTCCTTGTGAAGCTCCTTCCGGTTAATCTCAAATAAAGCATTCCAAGAGACGTATTCGGGTGTAATGACAGCCTTAGCGTTATTGACCATCCGATCGAACGTAATATTGATAAGCTGTAGTTCAGCGTCGTCTGATTTATCCGGGTCGTTTGGATCAATCTCATACTCCATAGAGATCAAGTCCCTTAGAAAGTCTTTCTTCCCGGTGAACTCCTTCAAGTGAAGAGCGGAGCCAAGCCGGCGAAGCCATGGATTCGGCTCCGTAAAGTCATTCTCTGCATCGATTCGCCCTGCCTCTTGGCCCCGGATGCTGTTGCCTTTAAGCTGGAATGCGTCGATCGCTGCTTGAACTCTGGCCTGCGAGCCGTGGTCTTGGACCCTTGACATATTCAAATCCAACCCTCTTGCCACTTCAAATAGCTCGCTACCTGGACCTTGCGAGAATAAGCGTTGATAATACACTCCACTTCTCCACGGACTGTTGGCTCGTTCCTCGTTGGCAGCAGCAGCTGAGCGACGTCCACCCTTAAGCTTGAGATCCCACTGGTGCTTTATCTTGAGATGCTCTCGAATCCGCCGCAGCTCTGTGCCTACATATGGACAATCCGGCTGCGATACTCCCTGCTCCACCATGAATTCGCATCGGATGCCTCCTGTCCCTGGCGGACCTAATTCTTCAATTGGCGGAGCTTTATCCGGCCTCGGTGGCAGTTTATTGTGTGCTTCGTGCTGATCCTGGAAGACTTAATAGTTAGATGCCCACTTCTGAACATTTTCGATTGTCCTCTTATTAAGATGATGCGGGGCGTTACGAAGATGCTTCTTGACCTGCTTCTTCGTGACCATGGTCTGGCATGTTCGACAGCATAAGAGCTGGAGCTCCGCGTTATATACGAAGTACTCCATGACGAAGTATTGAAGAATGTAAAGATTAAAACTATCTCTCTAAACTCTATTATCTACAACGCAGTATTAATACTAACCCATGACCCCTTTCTTTCTTATCGGTAGTCTGAGCTAAGCGTGATGAAGCTGGTTGTTGACGCCTACCATGTAAGTTAAGACGATCATTGGCTACACCAGCCAGATCCATGTTCATCAACCTTGTCGCTTAACAACCATCAAAAAAACAATGTCAAAATAAACTCCTCGCTAAAGCGCCAAAACACTGCATTTATATATTTATATTAGTATCAATCAATTCAGAAAAACTCACTTCATATTCTACTCCATTCTTCATAGCGCTGCGACCGTCGTGGGGGCCAATCTGCTAATCGTCGACAGGTCTTCATTTTAATCGTCGGCAGACCCTTGTCATGCAAGCGCCAAAAGATTTCCCACCCAAAATTAATCGTCGGTAGGCTACCGACGCAAACAATGACTGTCAGGCGTCCTTTTTGATTGGTAAATGCTCTGTGACGGCATCGAAAACTGAAACATGCATGAAAACGAATTATTGACAAGCATTTTTGTCTTTATTGGCTGGTTACTTTGTGGGTTACTTTTTCTCAATCCTCATGAATGACCATGCTTTTCGCGTGTGGCGAATCCTCTCCGGCTCGTTGCGGCTCCGCCGTGCCACTTTGGGACGGGTAGATAACAACTTGTGGCGGGTATAAGGCTTCCCTGCTAGCTCGCTGAGGTCAGTCCAGAACATCAGCAACTGTACCCTCAAATACCAGCCATAGCACAATTCCTTTTCATCGCGCCGGAGCTGTTTCGACTCTCCTACTCTCGGCTCACACACCTCAACGATTATGGCACAAGGTTTAGCTGGGGAGGTTCCCCCGTTCCTCTATCGACCGGAGAGCCATGCTCTGTATCAAGGAGAGGATCGGCACCAATATTCAGCATTCACTCGTCAACAGCCGCCAATGGTCGGTGATCTAAGTCGCTCTCTTGCTTATTTCATATCGGGACCCTAACGAATTCTTAGGAAATCGCGGACATGTTGAACTTCTATTGCCATCTATCTAGCGAGCTATACTTCTTAGCCGTGCGTATGTATGATGGGCGCGTCATTACCTTTTCCACCGCGGGGATGCTGAGTCCCGATGATGTACGCTCCTTCTTCAACAAAGAAAAGTTTCAACAGACCCCTAGACAACTTCGTCCAAGTATATATATCTTCTAAGATTAGCTTTCTTATTCTGACTAAATGATAGAAGGGGAAAGCATCCCTGCAGCGTCCTCCCAAACCGTATCGAACCTTGACAGTTATAGAATCGACAACAGTCAAGACCCTGCTATAATGCAACAGCATCTGCCAGTAGATCATGGAGATGGCCGGGACAGTATAAAGACATCTGCTCATAAGAGGCGGCGAACCCGCAATCGCAAAGGAGGTAATGGCGCAGACGGAACAACGTCCGGGTTGGTGGAAGGGGACTTGGATGCGTCAGATGCCCAGGCAGTCTACAACTTCTACGAGCAATGCCTCCATAGCTGCCAGCAGTTTGCATGCAAACTACTTGCTAAAGCATGGATTAAGGTTCTCGCGCCGAAGAAGCAGTCAACGCATCCTTACACTGGAAGTGTCGAGACCGCGCCTGACTGGTGGCCGAAATCCTTGGGGCAGGAGAAGAGTGTAAGGCACAAGGAGCCTGACCACCTGTATAAGAGAGGTAAGACCCAAGGCCCATTCTGTTGGACCACATGCTAACCAAGTAAATACAGAGCGTGTTCATCTCTTGATCCACATTTTGCGCCTTGCGGCAGAGCCTGCGAAGCACCAACCACCCGAATTTCAGAGGCTCAGCATCGATGTGGAAAAACTCGAAGCTATTGCCAGGGAAGCCCTTTCTGGCTGGCTTGCTAGTTCCGAGGCCAATCGTAAAAAGAAACACCTATTTGATAGTATTTTTCGTGTCGCGAGACGGGAAGAAAGCTTCAAGGATAGCATGCTGGGTAAGTGTCCATTTCTGAACTGACAGCATGGACTACTAAAACCCAGGCGTAGATGGCCGCCCAGAGGTAACGATAACAGACGAGGCACTCGATGTTCAAGAAGTTCGAGAGGTTAATCACGCCAACCCGGTCGTGGTACCGACGCGTGCTTCTGCGACCACTCATGCGATGCGGAATGATCACTATTCAGTTAATGTCACTGGTGGGCCCGGGCCCCGGAGGGAAGCAGAGTTCACTATACCACAGAGGCAGACGCAAGATCCTATGATTGCTCATCAATTGTACCGCTCTGATGGAAACAGTCATGGCTTATACTACCAGCCAGCCCCAGCATTCCCCGAGGGGGTGGTCCTTAACGCTTCGAATCACGATAATCCAAGGTCATCCCTCCCGGATATCAATGATGAATTACTCACTACAACACAATGGCAGCCAGTGCCAGATGCAGTCAACGACAGCCAGAGCTACGCCTCCGCAACCGAACAAGCACGTATACATCGTGAAGCATACAGCGATGTAATGACAATACCTTATTCATCCACTCAGTCTCAGGAGTATTACCTCAGAGGGTCCTACGGGTTGCACTTTGGGTAGGGCTCAGGCTAAGTTTGCAGTTGAGTTATGGGTGGGGGGGGGGGGGGGGGGGAGGATGTTTCGTACTATCAGTTCCTGCGCTTCGGAAGCATCCTGGATTAGTGGGGCCGTGGGACACTTCTTGACCTTGCAGACAAGGCCCCCGCAGAAACGTGAAGAAACGTAAAGCGAAGGACACTTTTATGAGCTGAGCGAGCACACATTGTTGTCGTCCACAAACGGACGTTAGGCGTCATCCCTCCGAGGGTGTCCGTGTAGTGGTCATAGCTGCGCTTTTGATCCCGAAACAGCCTTAAGTCCTCATAGTCTAGAAACGGAGCAGCAGATCATCAGGAAATCTCACGCCAAGGGCGCATTTTCGATCATACCAAGCCACCCTCTGTGCGAGCCGCACCATGTACAAGGCTTCTTGGCGAAGCGACAACGAACAACGAGTCGACGGCCAAGGAAGTGCTGGCCGCTAAACAGGGCTAGCCACAGGGATAGCTAGCCCCCTCAAGGCTCGACTGCGAGAAGGATGATAGGACAACCTTCAAATTAGCTATTAGGCTTGCCATCTGAGTCGCGCTAAAATGGCCCAGACCCTGCGAAGGTTCACCTCCTGCAAGGCAAGAGACTCGGTGGTTAGCCCATGCTCTACAAACCCGTCGGGAGCTACATTTCCATCCTAGGCCTCGAAGTCAGCTCTCCCATATGATCACAACAAATCTTCCGCGCATCCACGTGGAGCTGAATTTGGATGAGAATCTATGAATCACGAGCTTTAGCCGAGCTGCTTGACTTCACCAGTGACCAAGCCCACCTTCTTTGAGTTTGGTGATTGAGCAGCAATAAGCCACTGGGTGTCCAATTATGTATTGAGCAAGGGGCTAGACAAGGGACGCTCAATAACCATGTCGCTTCAGCCAGTCTTCCAGGCTCGCCTTGGTCTTGTTGTACAACATGCTCTTCTTCTCCTCGCTCAACCTCGTAAGCTCACCCTCATTTACTAATTGGAAGGGGCATACGAGGTCCGCAAATGTACCAAACTCGAACATTGCCTGAGCTCCTTTCATCTCACACGGCCGGAGACAATTCTTCTTAATCATCGCATTGTTCCACATCTTGGCGAGGGCCCACTGCTTTGCTGCCTCAACAGAGAGCTCCGCAGGCGTTTCTTCGAAAGATCCGGAGAGAATGGCCTTGCAAACATTCGGATCCTGGTAGGTGAGATTGCCTCCAAGATCGAAGAGAGTGTTGTTGAACTGGGCGAGAGGGTGGGCGATCAAGACCATGTCGAACTCTACGATCACACTGAGTCTCTTGGTCTGAGGGTCAAGAAGCATAATGTCCGTTGCTAAAGATAATTAAATTAGTAAACCGTCTCCGCGATTAGATACCCTGCCGATATCTACTTACTGAAATCCGCGTGGAACAAGGTCTTTGGGTGTGCGTCCGCGTCTTTAAGCAGCTTCTCCGCACCATCTTTGAGAAACTTGTTGATCCTGTCGCAAAGCCCATCTGCCTTCCACCCCTGTATAACAGGGCTTTCTTCTGCACTTTTCAGGCCTCTAGTGATGGACTGCATCTTTGACTCCAAGATCGTTCCGGCAGGCTGATTCTGGCCCCCCAGAGGTGAGCAACCACCGATGATCTGACCACTCTGGTCAAAGGTGAGCCCACTTGATTTGAGGCTATCAGGTAAGCGTGCTGTCTGAATAGCCTTTAGAACAGTCGCGATATCCTCCATAACAAGCTCTTGCTCGCCAGGGTGCAGTGTGGGAAACACGTTCTTCAGCGCAACCCCATCTCTGTACTCGCAGATGAGCCAGCCCCAATCTTTGGCCTTATCATCAACGGCTTTCCATGCATAGGTAGCCGGGATAAAGCAAGGGCCTCCAAGCTCCAGCATCGCCTGGCGGGCCAAGAATTTCGATGCCACATGGTTCTCCACACGATCTGTATTGTTGAGACCATGTGGCGTGGGGTCAACGAGCTGGAACATCACAGTTGAAATGCCGTCCATTGGTGCCTTGACCGTACCGGACTGCACTCCTGCAAACACGGAGGAGTCTACAGCGGTTTGCAGCTCGACTTTGAAGAGGAAGCTGTTGTGAGGCGAGTAACATTCTTCATCATATATAAGTGTCGAGATGAAGCGAGCCTATCGAGCTGGGGTGTTAGCCAAGCTGTGGGAGGAGGAGGAGGAGGAGGAAATTTGCAGAAGAACTTGACTTACACGAAGACCCTGACTCTCGATTATTTTTGCTACGGTAGCCATGCGATCATTGTAGCCGACATGGTTAACATTGGTCGCTGAGTTAGGGAAGCTGCAATCGTCTTTAGGGATGAAGCTGCAAGTATTCTTTGGATTGAAGGTACAGTCATCCTTGGGTGTGAAGCTGCACTCATCCTTAGGTGTGAAGCTGCAATCATTCTTCGGCTTGTAACTGCAGTCATCTTGGGGTTTGAAGCTGCAATCATCTTGGGGTTTGAAGCTGCAGTCGTCTTGGGGTTTGAAGCTGCACTCATCCTTAGGTGTGAAGCTGCAATCATTCTTCGGCTTGTAACTGCAGTCATCTTGGGGTTTGAAGCTGCAATCATCTTGGGGTTTGAAGCTGCAATCATCTTGGGGTTTGAAGCTGCAGTCGTTGCTCGGATTGAAGGTACAGTCATTCTCTGGCCTGTAGCTACAGCTGTTCTTAGGATTGAAGCTGCAATCAGGCTGGGGTTTCAAAGTGGACGCCATAATGAAGTTTTCGATGTTGAAACTGGTTGCAACATAGGAAGTGACGAGGTTGACACAGTCCAAGCCCGACCCCTAATATACACAAAGCAGGATGTCGTTCAGGAGTGGTTCGGGCCACGGCACGGCTAAGCGGCACGAGTGATTGTTATCGAAAATCTCCTAGTTTATAATTAAAGGCACATGTCCAGATACTTCCTAGCTTTGCCTCATGCGTCATTAGGACCTTCCTAGCTGGGCTGGTATGTCCTCAGCGGGAGGCGTTGCAGATCATCAGAATGGGCCGGTCGGATGTTGAAGGCGGGGAGTGGGGTGCAAAATGCGCGCGGATGCCTTCGACAGAACAACACGATGCAACCTAAACGTTTCGCTACACTTACACGAATCACCATTGGCGCTGATTGGGGCAAAGAGCCACAACCTCGAACATAATTCAATAAGGCGGTTTAGCACTAGAGCAACCTGAATCTGAAATAGGACATATTTACTTGTGTATGCTGCATAGGAGGTAAAAGCAAGATAATCCTTTGAAAAACTATTATCAGGAACTGCGGGGATAATAGCCGCGGTCTTAGTGCAGGCGGTCTACTTGACACTACTCTTTGCTCTGACAGCGGCACTCTCTAGTCTGGTGTATCTCCTTTTGGCTAGCGGGAAACAGTGGACTCGGCGACGCAAGGAATGGCTAAGGCGCACAGAAGGACCTGAGACCCATTCGCATTCCTCACACTGCCCTGAACTCTACTCTAGATGTCACAGTCAGCTAACGGATCTGGCAAGGTTTGATGTAACCCTAAGAGTTGCCCTCCTTTACACATGGTGGGGCCGCTGAATCTTGCCTCGGAACACTCGTTGATTTCCGCGACGCTAAGGTTCCGAACTCCGTGCTAGGTAGAAACTTCGACTCAACTTGTTAACCCCTAATGTAGGTCTTGGAAACTTCAATCCTATACAGAACTGTGGTCAAGTAAGTTGCAAAGATTAATCTAGCTACTAGTCTTGCCTTGACGCTCATGTAAATATATTGCGCCATCCCGCTCGGTAACTTGGATACTGCCAGTTGTGTGTTGGTCGTAAATCTGAAGGCAGACTATACTAGCAGGTACTTTTGTGCGCCAATCATGTGCGCGCGCTGAGTTCCCGCATAGATGCTGTTGGTTCTCTCCGTAACCAACCAACTTGACTGTGTAGTACTGTGACCACACGGCACTCGGCATTTTGCCTGGATACTGGGCCTTCGCTTAAGGACGGAATTCACAGAACCGTGCCGACTGAACCGTTAACGACCAACATGTTCGGCGTGTACGATATCTCTCATCAGATACTGTGATGATAGCTTCATCCATAAACCCCGAGGAGGCGGGGTTGGATGCTCCACAACCTGACTATGCCGTGACTTCCTTTGACTTCAGAAGGAACTTTTGCAACATCACCTGGCATAGTTGGCAAAGTAACGGAGCTGAAGGATATCGAAGTGAATATCTGGATTTAGCAGCCCGGAATAGTATCTGCATGTAAGTATAAGTACTGTCTTAAAAGACCTGTAATGAAGATCACATTTAGAGCTACATCAGACAACTCGAGGTTCTAACTCCAAAACCTATTACTCAGTTTCACAAAATTCCCTTGTCTTTTTAAAATGATTAGTTCCAAGCTCAGTACAATTGCAGTGCTCTTGGGCACCTGCATTGTGCAGGGGATTCAAGGCCACCCTGCTGTTCTTGCGGATGGCCCCAAAGAATCTCTGGTACTTCGTGGAGCTGGGGAAGATTGGAAGACGACCCTTTCCAATGATACCCATTTTCGCCTTCAGGTAGCCTTGGACCATTTGAGCGACTTGAGTCCTCAAGGCCAGGCTTTCCGCAATGACACTATCATGCGGTATGTAATTAAAGGACCTTGTTATAGAAGTTAAAGCTCTAACGCCTGACTAGAATTAATATCGAGCGTGAGGCCTTGGGATTATCTCTAATTGATCTCTCTCAGGCGTTTGGTATGGCCTTGCCGGCAGATCGCTCTATTGCTTCTGGGCTACGGACAAATAAACGAAATGATAATACGGATATTCACGAGAGGGACACTGACGGCGAACCTGTCCGCGAGTTCGGCTACCTCAGGGGAGGTACGATGGGCGTTCATAAGAGGGACACTGATGGTGAACCTGTCCGCGAATTCGGCTACCTCAGGGGAGGTACGATGGGCGTTCATAAGAGGGACACTGATGGTGAACCTGTCCGCGAATTCGGCTACCTTAGGGGAGGTACGATGGGCGTTCATAAGAGGGACACTGACGGCGAACCTGTCCGCGAGTTCGGCTACCTCAGGGGAGGTACGATGGGCGTTCATAAGCTGGACACCGACGGTGAACCTGTCCGCGAGTTCGGCTACCTCAGGGGAGGTACGATGGGCGTGCACAAAAGAGATGCTGATAGCGATGATGTGTACTCCAATCTTGCGAATGACGACAACCTTGCTCTTGGAGCAATGGAGAGGGTTAATATTGCTTACCGCGTTCAGGGCAAGCCAGAGCTTACGCTCGACAACGTGAAAGAGCTTGCATCCCACGGCGACGACTACATCTCTTCTTACTGGAACGCGTCGATGACCCACGGCGGGTTCTGGACGGCAGACCAGGCTCCAGGACAGGCTAAGCCGAATTTTGTCGAGGGTGGTCAGGATAACGGCTTCGGTTTTACGCAAAGCACCTATCACAAGCTTCACTGCCTCGCAAATCTTCGCATTATTCTATCGTGGCATATTAACGACAAAGCAGAGAATATGTCGCGGGATATGAATGTACATACTATTCACTGCCTGGTAAGTTAATTGACTTATAGGAATCCTTTGGTTTAATTGAATTCTAATTACCATCATATTGCAGGAGTATATCCGCGAGCGAGAGCTGCGAGATCCAGATCTTAATGAGGAGCCGATTGACACAGTCAACTACAAGGGAATGGGAATCCATTAGGTGGTGAAGCAAGCTTATTTAGGCACAGTTAAGGCTTTTTTCACCCTATATGGCCCGTTAATTCCTTAGCTAGCTAGATACTTTACAGCAAGCTGCAGCAGGTATGAAGCAGTCTGAACATAGATAGCGCATCTTTTCGGCTACCAAACATAAGTATCCTTCCTCCTAGACATAGTGTTACAGGATTAAGCGCTGGGCCTATACTGCTATATACGCATATTATTATAACTTGACCTATACTCTGCTTTTGGACTTTTTTTAATAAAATATAAGGCTATACTTACAGCGTCGCTTATAGATGCTCGTTTAATGGAATTGTTTCCTAAATTAAGCCGTAGCTTAAATTATTGCTCCAATGAATCAATTTACTTTCATTCTACTAATATCAACAAGCGCGCCTTTACAAGGGACCTCAATAATAAAACACTTCAGTTATGCTCTTTGGTGTAGAGTCGAGATACCATTATTTTTAGGAGGGTAAGCCAACTTAAATGTACTCTCTTGTAGCCGCATGTGTCCAAGTGACATCCAAGATGCAGTACCCCGTACCAGGATCTTCGCCTCTCCCAACCTCTTATGTGACACTCCGTGATCGAGCCTGAGAGGTAAACTAGCAGTCATCTTCGGCGTGCGCGGCTCTGACCGCTACCAGGCTGGCAGCGCACCCCGCAAGTGTAATGACAACAACTCTCCTCATAATATAGATACTCGTTGTTTGGTACACTACCATCGCACTGATGCGACCCAGCAGGGTTGGCGTAGTTGCATCGGCAGCAAACCCAGCCTCGCCCAATGAGAATGTAATCGACAAAACAGTCTGGTGAGCAGACCTGGCTGTCATCTTGTATAACAATAGTCGACATCGGTGGGGAGCAACGAAGAAGTTTTTCCGACCAAGCGTTGCGGCGATTTGCACGCCTTGCAAGCCTGCAGTTTTCGGCATCCGAGGGAGACCAAGAGGCAGGAGCGAGTAGAAGGCCGCAAAAGCCTCTGCGAGCAGCCTTTTAGCATATGGCTAACGCAGATAGTGTTGATATCTTAAAAGAGGAAGGAGTGAAGCTTAGACAATAGGATAGATAATAGAGGGTGTGGTATTGTGCGGTCTGGAGAGTCGGTTAGCATAGCCGCTTCTTATCTATAAAAGAATCGCTTCGACTAGGGAACCGTTGTCAGGCATTCCTATGCAGCAATTGGACCATGAAGCGCTCTCGCTAAATCCTGCCCTATACTAATTTCCCCGATTTCAATTCGGTCCCCCAAGTTGGACGGCGGTTATGGAAGGCTGTGAGCTTAGCTGTTGAGCCAAGGTGTGTTGGTCGCGGGTTGCGTCGTATCAGGCCAAAGGGACGCACGATATTGGTTGGCTCCTATACATCATCGGATGAAACAAAGGGGATCCTTAAGTCCAACCCCCTTGTGCTTATTACATCGGAAGAACGCAGATATTAACTTCAGCAGGCAGTCGCCCCCGCGAGCGCTTAACAGGACCAACGTCAAAATAGTGATACTGTACCATTCGCATCTCATTAGTCGCCGTGGCCAGGGGGGCTTCTATGGCTCTTGTTTGGCGACGACGAGTTACTCTGGTCGTGCATTGTGTTCGTCATGACCAGAATATGAATGGCTCGCCCACTTAACCAACATCCACCTTCTACAAAATGCGTGGCCGAACAAATATATGTTTGTGATCGCTCTGGAGGTTTCGCTTGTGCCGTGCCCCTCTTGAAACTCTAGTTCTGTGCTTCATCTAGTTGGAAAGATAAACTTCCTCAGCTTAGCCATGCCCGCCCAGTCCCCTTCAACAGTTCCTGCTATCTCTTTATCGACCCAGCCCTCAGTATAGCCGCCACCAAAATCAGTAATCCACGCATTGTTGTCGCGGTCTATCAAAACGTTCTCTGCCTTGACATCTCCCCAGACTACGCCGGCCATATGCAGCCCTGCGAGGGTGGCATCAAGCTGGCCTACCCACCCTTCTCTGATCGCAGGCGGAGGATCGTCGGGGTCGTCAGGATCGATTCTTGTGGACAGTGGACAATCTCCATTGTCAATGTAAGTCAACAACAGGCCAAGTATAAAGTCAGAGTCATCCATGACGACGCCATATAGGTGACATAGGTACAGCTGAGAGTCCAAGCCGGCCGCGAGAATCATCTTGTAGGCTTTGAGCTCCTGTTTAATCTGGACGCTAGAGTTGCATGGCTTAAAGAAGCATTCAGTCTGGCCTTTATCGATGAGAACCTTGTTGGGTGGCTTGAAGAGGGCGTCCTCGGGATCTTTGAAACTTAACATGATTCCGGCGGGATCATAGAAAGCTGTCCATGTCTCCAGGTCGTCGAGGAAGTCGTCATCAAAGCGGACGAATGACGGCCGATGTGGCGACTGTTCCGCTGCAACACGGCGCGGGTACAGTTTTTCATCAATGATGTCTAGGGCAAAGACGAAAACCTCTGGGAAAAGATGATCTTGCAGAGTGACCTTGATGTCCTTTGGGAGGCATGCCGGGCTGGGCGCGAGCTCGGCGAAGAGCAGCTCAAATGGGGCCATGACCCATTCGTAGACGTCGGTGTCGTAGATGTCGCCAAGGACCTCTTCGCCTGACCGGAGTACCTCCAGGTATGACAGGTACTTCTCCGTCATTGTAGGGGAGTTGACAAACTGGGACGGCGAGACCCTGATATAAAAGGCCTTGCCGTTTCGGCGGACCATGAAGCGTGCATCATGATCATCGTCCCGGGTGCTGGTGATGTGGTGCTCGATCTCGTATCTTGGCGCGGCAGTCATTTCGGAGGCCGGTGCGTGGGGAAAAGGTGAAAGAACTGACTATCTATAAGGGTAGAAACCGATCCTCCAAATGACCGCTGTTTCGAGGGGAAGTTCATATTATTTTATCCGTCAGAATGGCAGTTGCGTTTGACGAGCAATGATAAGTGACCCTGAGGTTGGTGGGGCTCCTAGATATTATAACCTCAGGCAGTGAGAGTTAATCGATTATTGTTGAAACGTAAATGATGTAACTTGAGTTCTTGTATTATGTCTTATTATTCTCTCTGACTTCTTAATTCTTGTGTGTCCCTTATTTTCTCCCCTCTTATTAGGCGTATTATTATTCTAAGCTATAAATCTAAGAAATAAGCCTCTTTTTATATAATTAACTTGCTCTCCTTATAAATATTAGGCTATATAATTTAATACTCTCCCTTGTAACGATCGGCCTTACTCGGTAAGACTTGTCAAAAGGTTTCTGTTCAGGGTAAGTCAGGCAATGGCTTAGACTGAAGATGTCTTGGTTGTCGAGCAGTTATAGTTCACAGGTTAATCGTCAAGAAGCTTTGAAGACTTCTCATTCAATTGTGGCAGAATGCTTAGATTGAACACTGAGGATCTAATCCTCGTGTTGAGTAGGTTCTCTAGCTATCTTTATATAGACTTCCTATTTCCTTGGATCACTTCATGTCGGTGATCCTTCCTTTGGATCACTGGCGGGTCGTGATCCCTTAGGATCACGCCTTGCCCGTGATCCTTCCTGGTCACGTGACTTATCACGTGACCTCTTCCCGTCCCTAGTTCCGATGCTAGTGATTGTCCTGTAGTCTCGTAGGCTGAGCGGCCCATCCTGTAGGCCTGCATTAGCTACGTTTGTAACACTCTTATAGCTATCCGGACCCTAGGTACTTCCGCTTTCTCCTTGCACCCACTCCCACTCACGAACCCCGTAATTGTACCGCTTGAACGCTTGGTATTCCTCATCCCACTCCCACTCTGTATATCCTACCCCGGTCTGTGGCGGCAGGATCCCGCTACATAGCTCCTCGTCTATATAGCTTGTCCCGTTGCTCCTCTCTACCCTCACTAACTCACCTCTCACGCTCACGTTATTATACTTCGTTGCCCCCTCGCCCACGCCCTCCAGGTAGATGTGCGCCGTCCTCCGGCCTCCAGCTTCCCCTTTCCGGAAGTGTGCTGTGATGTGACTCTCGTCATCCTGCGTAATTCCAGTTGCGCTGTTTGTCGTCGTATTATGCGGCGGTCCTCTGTTGTAACGTCCCGTTAGCTTAGCCGTCTCTGCTTATCCTCTTCATCGCCTTCCTAGCAACGCTTACAAGATCTTGACATCCGCGTTCTCAAGTCGAAAAGCTGTGAGGTACACGAAGTGCTCGCACAGAGCTTTGGCCACGTTAAATGGCGCTCCACTGGTGCCGCAATCTTCCACTAGTCGGCGTATGCTGGTGCGGGACCAGTGAATTCGTATGCCGTTGACTTCTCCGTCGTAGCACCCCTCAGGGAGACAGTATAGGTTCGACATCGCCCTCTATACCAGTCTTCCTTGATCAAGCTTCTTGCATTGACTGTAGGTAAGGAGATGGACAATGCATAGAAAGCACACCCGCTGAGTGCTGGATGAATGGATCGATTAACAGCTAACAAAACTCCTAAGTACAACCCAGGCTTCCTCTCCCACTATATAATGCATCCATAGAACAAAGCATCTGTAGATAGATTATGCCTCGGCGTTACGCTGGCCGTGCAGCCGGCCTTGGAGCGCGGCATCTGAAACATAGCGTTGGCTCATGCCGCTGAAGGCATTGGATGATACCCTCTAAGCACAGCTACAGGCTTGGGTCGCGCCATGTTGGCCGGCTTGGTCAAGCAAGGATTCGTGTTAATAAGGTCCAACAACAGTCGTTGCCTATTTATAGCTGTAAGGTTGGTACGCCAAAGCAGTTTCATACGATTGGTTCAAAAAGGTGGGGCTAGCAGAACTAGCGACTGGACTCCTTGAATACTTACCACAGATGGTGGGTGGTGTACCACTAGACCGTGAGTCCAACCCAGACCTGTAATCAGAGCCTTCCGAAATGGCAAACCCTGTTGATCGCGGCGACTATGTGGACTCAGATGACGAGACCGAGTTCTTGGAAAACGCAGAAGCCCAAGAAGGATACGCGCAGGGCTTTTATTATCCTGTTTGCATCGGGGAAGTCCTTGCTGGCAGGTATCGCGTAGAGCATAAGCTGGGCCATGGCGGTTTCTCTATCGTCTGGATGGCTCATGACCTACGCGGCGGGAGTGACGTCGCCCTCAAGATTCTGGTACCAGGAGATACTCGGGATCAAGAGTATCACACGCACACCAAGATCGCTCAATCGGTATCGGACACGTCTCGGCTTTTATTGTACCAGGATACCTTCGTTCTTACTGGTTCTCACGGCGAACACCGCGTTCTGGTTCTCCCATTACGGGGCCCCAACCTAAGGGACTATGCCAGACAGAAAGCGACCGCTGCTCGGATGCTAGCTGCAAGGCAATTACTACAGGGCATAGAGGCTCTCCACGAGGGTGGTTTCGTGCATCGCGGTGGGTTCCCTTTAACTTTATCTGCTATCTACCTAAACAGAGGAAAGGTTACATTTCACCTCTCTAACTGTATTTACAGATCTAAACAGTGCAAATGTTATGTTTGGCTTGCTCCCTACCAGTGGCTACGATACTACTACAAAGTACGAGTACCTGGGACGTCCTCAGAAGATGCTTATACCATTCAAGCTGTGGAAGCCTGGCGAGCTGGTCCTACCAATGGCTCCACGGGAGGAACTCGTGACGGATGATGTGCTGCTTGGGGATTTCGGGCTGGCTATCCAAGCGGGTTCGCCAACGACGCACACTGTGCAGGGGCCAGCTATATTCTGTGCCCCGGAGCGCATACATCACATGGGCCCAAGCTTCGCATCTGACATTTGGAGCTACATGTGCTTATTTTGCCACCTGTATACGGGATTCCCTCTCTTCAGCGGCCGGGCTCACTCCACCGCCATTACCTCTATTGTCAACAAGCTCGGTCCCCTCCCAATGCGCTGGAGAGATCTTTATCACGGAGGTGCCTGCGACCCTGAATGGTATGATCAGCATCGGAATGCCGATCCCGACCTTAGTCTCGAAAGCACAATGCTCCGGTTGCGCCCCGACGTCACCACGACCGAACTCCAACTAGCGCTAGCTATCATGCGATGGGGATTCTCTTATCTGCCTGAAGACCGCCCGACCGCAGCGCAGTTGCTTCATAGTCCTCTATTTGAGGAACTTATGGCCATCTACCTATAGACTATTGTGTTTTATTATGCTAGGTCGTAGCGCTCAGCTAATCAAACCGGACCAAGTGTATGTTAATCTAGCACTAGGTACTGCACAGATCTGTTGAGTAGCATAGGACTGCATATTCCTGTAGGTTGCATTATTAGAGAACTATAGGGCCATTAGGTTCATAGCAGGGAGGCTAATGAGACCGGGAGACTTTGCCTTCTGACTGCCGCTTGTTCCTGCACTGGTCGTTCTCGAAACGTTTGTTAGTGGTTGGTTGTTAGCTATCGCTTTTGCTCATGCTCAGCCCTGGTTCCATAGCAGCTGGACCAGTAGCTAACCCTTTACGAGCCGCCTAAGTAAATGGAATGAATTTTGGTGGACCTTTTATTCTCAATCTTCGCTCGTCACTCGTTGGATCAAACACTTTGCCCGGGTTTCTGAGCTAGCTAAAGTGATCCGGGTTAATAGTACTCAACCCGAAACATGCCAGGCTTATGGACATACAAAGGATCAATGCTGTTCTTGAGTGTCTTCTTAACATTGAATGTGTCCTGGCCGATTTCCTCAATAGACAGTACTGTGATAGTACGAAAAGTTAACCACTAACGTGGATGGGAGGTTTATCCATGTGAACTCACCTTCTTGCCCATGCCGATACCATGCTCACCCTTGAATTATGAAGAATTAGCATTTAGCCACATCTCCAAAGAATCAGGTGTTTTTCCCATGTTCATGATGGTCGTCGGGCTGTGGTACACTCATGCTAAGCAGGTCTCGCGCTCAAGCTGGTGGTTTTCCTTCGGCGGCGGATCGCTCCTTGTTTCCCCCCTGTTCAACTACGGCTTAGTCCACATCAATGGAGGCGCTGTAAAGCCGTAGCAGTATATGTACTTCATTGCTGGAGGGGCGGTTCGTTGACCTATTCATTCCTTCTGATACTATCGTGCTGATCACTACCTTCAGACGCTCTTGTGGGGAGTCACATTCTGGTGGTTGTTCCCGGACACCCCTCAGCTAGCTAAAGGCTTCACCGAAGAGAGGCGTGCCATGATCTCGGAGCGCGTACGAGAATCTAACGCTAGATCTGAGCACAAGAACCTCAAGGGTTATCAAGTTTTGGGGGCCCTCAAAGACTACCAACTCTGGGGGATCTGCTTGCTGTCGATGGTCTCGTGCACTGGATCAGGCGCGGTCACGACTTTTACCTCCACTGTTCTCAATGGCATGGGATTCACCATCTTCAAATCTCTTCTTCTCAACCTGCCCATCGGCGCGTTAGCCTTCATCTGCATTTTGGGCTCTGGGTATCTCGTCCAACGACTCCCCAATGGTCGTTTCCATATCATTACTGCCACACGCCTCCCGGTTATGTTGGGGTGTTACCTAATGTGAGCGAACCCTTGAAATCCCCAAGCCTCGGTAGGAGTGCCACAGATGAGTATGCAAACAGATTCTGACTGATTGGGTGACAACTCGATTCTTCTGCAAGAGCAGGCCGCATTGTAGGGTTCTATTTACTCAACTTCTTCTCCCTTGCCTGGACGCAGCGCATTAGCCTCGGTACCTCTAATTTAGCAGGATCGACCAGGAAATCAGTATACGCGGCAGCCACTTTCATTGCTTACTCTCTTGGAAACATCATTGGTCCTTTGATGTTCGATGCGTGAGTTCGCCAACATATGAAACCATCTCATCATCATCATCAGGAGCATGGAGAAGCTGCTCAACTAACATTATAGCTCATATACCCTTCGGTATGATTCAAGTTTTACGGGCATCCTAATCTGCTTTGCTGTGTGCCTGATATGACCCGAGCTGCTCCGTTTCTTCCTCTCTAGGGAGAACGGTAAGCGTGACGAGCATTAGGGGTCCGGCAGATTATTCACGAGGACTGGAGGACCTCACTGACAAGGAGAACAAGTCATTCCGTTATCACCTGTAATATAGATGAATTGCGAAACTGGTCTGATTGTCTCGAGAAGGAATATTGTCCCATATAAGATCGAAATGAGACTTGACAGACGTTGAAGATTAGGATGAGACCTGTCATAACCGCAGAAATATTGATGTCAGGCACGGATTGAGTAGGTCTGGATCTTGCTAAATTAAAAAGTCTTTAAACACAGACCACCCTACGCATTTCACAATAGCCTCTTCTATTCGCGGTATGGTAAACGAGAACTGAAGGTCCTTATGGTTTGTTGTGGCTACCAAGTGAACTCTCCTTCGCAAGTAATGAACTTGCGTTTAGACCTCGCCCTTATCCTTCAATAAAGCCTTCAATAATAAACAACGAAGCCGGTAAACTTCTGAAAACACTAAGCTTAGAAATATTTTTGAAGGATTTCTAGGAGCCCAGAATAGATACAAGAATATCCGAATCGTGCCAACGCCAGCAGCGCTCCGCCACGCATCTGGCAGGTTCTGTTTGCTGCTCCTGAAAGTCTCCTGTGCCACCACTACCAACAGCAATGCAAATCAAGCACCTTCCTCATCTCCGAGCGTGTTTCTGAGCTCTCCGTTGTCTTGTCGACTCCTCGTCTCCTTAAGCTCTCGAAAATGAGAATAGGTATCGCCTGATCGAGAGGTGCAATGGAACGACTCCCAGTCTTTTCCGGTGCACGCGGGTGCATGAATTTAATGAAGGAGCTGAGGCATCAACAGGAAAGAGTGTCTCGGAAGACTACAACATGTCTGCTAGTGGGAGTGTTGGAGAGATGCCGTCAGCAAGCGTGGAAATGCCTACCTAGTAGGCCCTGCCTTTATTCCCCTCCTTACTTGACTACCTCATTGTAGACTCTCAGATTAGAAGAATTCGTTTCGTGTGCTCAGGGTGGGCAGAGGCTAGCTTAAGTCACCCAACTGAGACGGTCATTATGATATCAATGCCTATATTCGCTCTTATGTGTGCAGTGCTCTGACTCGAATAAGGGATACATAACTGCCAAGGCGAGACTTAAAAATCTAGCAATTACTCTTATCGACATCATCGGTCCACACTCTGAGTTAACCTACTCTGAGCTTAGGAAGAACCGACATCCGCGCCATTGCCAGCAAAGTAAGAAGCATCATACCACTGTTGCGACTTGTAGTCATTGCCCAGAATAGTCTCGATTGTGACGGGAGACCCTAGCTTCCTTGAGAAGCTGGCACGCGTTCCCTGGCTGCCAGGGCCTGTGTTCTGGTACTCACCATAGAACACATTTGACGTGTTGGGCTGATCTGCGTTCCAAATTGTCCAGCCGGCCGGGTTAATAACCGAGGTCATGGAAGTGCGCTGAAACACAACGCGCGAGTACGAGCGCCAAGGTCGGCCCAGGTAGTATGCTCCGTTAGGTACTGAGTTGCCATTGGCTGCTGAGATCTTGCTGTGGTCAAAGACGTAGTACGAAGGGTTGCTGTCGCTGTCCCGTCCATTGGCTAGTGTCAAGGCAAAGTCAGAGACGCACATGGACAGGGACGCGCATTGAGAGAACAAACGGGCACTGACCAGTCACATAGCCAAGACTCTTTCCAAGCACACGGATATCAGCTCGCTCAAACCAACTGGCAGCATTCTGGCCGAAAATAAAGTCGGTGGCGCCGACAATTTGCGTGTCAACGTAGATCTGACTGCCTTGGTTGCTGAGAAGAGTGTCCTGAAAACCGACGAAAGAGCACCCATAGTATCCGCTACTCGCATAAGCTGATACTGCGACAGCCTGGCTACCCTCGCCGTATGAATTCTTCACATTGACGTTGTACAGGCGGAATCCAGTAGCCTTGACGCGCAGCGTTGCTGTACCGTCATTATTCAGGCCATCCTTCTGCGAAAGTCCAAACACAATAGTGGCACCGTTGGCCGCAGGGGACCTGTCGTCGGTTGTGTAGCCATAGATCGTGAATCGCGGGGCTGAGCGCGCCGACACTAGGACCTGTTCGTTGTATGTGCCACGGTCGAGGAAGATGCACTGCTCAGATCGAGAGTCTGTGGCCAGAGCGTTGACTGCAGACTGCACTGTTCGGTACGGCCCGTTCGGCGAGACAGTAAGGCAGCCACTAGGCGCCTTGGTCCGAGATGCTCCAAAGACACCCAGGGCGAAGTGCAAAATCGCACTGTAAGAAAGCTTCATCTTTAGTTGATCAGCTGCGGAATGTTCTGTTGCTCTGCTCCCACAGTTCCAAGAACTGGAACGTACAGACGAGCCTCCCTGTACTTATAGACTTTGAGAAGTGCCGTGTAGCCGGACAATCTCATCATAGGACGGCAAATTACGCACCTTTGCGGAATGTCTACGTGTTACGGTTCCTACTTCATTTAGTCTGATGTTTGCCTGTATAGGCGGCTGCAACTCTCCGTCTTAATAAGGCAGTCGAAGCGACGCTGTGATTTGAAATGGCATGTCAGAAACCCCGTGGACACCAGCCCGAGGAAAGGACTCTGTGAACGTTAAGCACCAAAAGACAGTGCCGGACGCACGGCGCGAATGCAATTGGCGGAACAATTGAGCGATTCAGGCCCCTGCTAGAGCCGTCGGCATCTAAGGCATGCATGCACTACGGAGAGGAGGTGCACTCGTTGCATAGTATACTCAAGCAAATTAAGTTTGTTTCGAATGGGGCTAATATATGGATTGACTTTGATGAGATGGGTGGGAGTTCTCGTACCGAACATCATGTACGCGAGTAGCAGATCTGTTGCTGCCATGTAACCCTGGGTCCCCAGAGGACACATAGGTAAACAAGTAAAATGAAATGAAATGAAATGAAAGAATACCTTAACCTGATTAATGTGTAGGTGGCAAAATAGCTCGGTATTTGAATCAATGACATTAACTCTTTCTGAGCATGGCGCTTGTGGCCCCGCGTGCTCGGAGCATACCTGTGAATCTCCTTTCATTCGTACACTGAGCAAATTGACCCCATCCTAAACAAGCGTCGATAACACCAGTGCAGAAGAAGTTGCTGAAGAATGGAAGGCATATAATGCACCAACTATTCCGCTTAATACGGCTGCGCTGAGATGAGTCTCTGCTGGGTCCGCATCGGATTCCTTCAGGAGTGACCATAACTGGGTGCAGTGCTTGTCGCCGAAAGGATGGTATCTGTGCTGTTCACGTTATCCGTCTCGTTGGCAAACGAGACGGATATTCGGGACCAAAAGGTGAGCTTGAAAATCTGGTCTTTGGGTCGCTCGTGGTCTGTACAATTCGCCGATACGTTCTGTCAAAACCACTCTATTATGGCTCTTTCTCACCAAGGTGCATATCTCTGCTCGAAGTCAATCATAAGCTGCATCGACCAGATTCCAGTCAACGAGCGATTATACTGTGTACTTTGCGTAAATATGCAGTTGGACAAAGATGAATAGTACGACGCATAATATCAAGTCAATTAACATTCTCGTAGGATTTGTATAGCTTCTCGACTGAAATCTTATCAAAGCATAGACCTGTCGTCACAGAGACATAGTGGAAGCTTTCCTCCATGCAAGTTGCAACTACGCCTTGGTCTCTACTCTTAACGTTATTGCATTGTAACTGATGTCTCATATTCACCTATCTTGGCAGTCATTCTGCTACGGAATTTGACGGGTCATCTTCAAGTCTGAACAAGCGGCTAAGAAGGGCCTTGGGGAATGTGCCGTAGCGCAGAGAAAGACATGTTAAAACGACGATGAGCAACACCTATTCCAAGTAATACTTTATGGAGTAGTTCAAGAACACGCACTGCGGCACATCGACGAACTTCCCTTGAGTACTAGGCCAGTCCAGAAGGCGAATCGGTCCATTTTCGTCTTTAATTGCCTCCCACGGTCCGGTTTGCCTGGTTACCTCCAAAATGTTGCTGTATCCTCTAGCTGCAAGGTATTCGGTGCTAGGATTCGGTTGACCAGACCTGATGAATGAAGCAAAATATCCTAAGCTCAACTGAATGGCATAAACATCCTCCTTATCTCGCATTACACCGAGGTACCCGAAAGCTGCAGCTTGGTCCGCACCATGCATGCGGAAGTATGGCTCGTAAGGACTTCCAAATGGAAAACCTGGTTCCGGGGCAGGGCAAGCGAGATTCTCTGGATTATAGCCGGGACATGCCGTTCGCGTAGTCTCGTAAAAGTATGCGGCCTTGAATGCACCGGTTGTCGCCCCAGCGTAAGCAGATGCTTGGTCAATGCAACGGAACTGCTGGTCCGTGGCTACTCTCTGCGAGACGTTGAAGATATCCTCTGTCCGATTTCCACTGTCGTAGTAAGGAAACAGTCCGCTATCGATGATTGATTGTGCGTAGTTCTCGGAGATTCCGAGGCCCTGCTGAATACCTTCAAGCTCGTTCTGACCATTCTCTGGGTAGTCACAGAATGAAGACCCGTCATTCGCCGCAATGCCGAAAATCACAGGGACGTGAGCTGTTTGTGGGCTTCGCTTTGACACCAGCAATTCCGGAGTGTTAACATATGTGCCATCTTGCACAACATATCGTGCAACAGTAGGCAAGTCGATGATAGTTTGTGCGTCCAACTGCTTAAGACATGCGACTTGGTCACTGTGGTCCTTGGCATTGCAACCTGCATCGGCGAAGAGCTTTGAAGAGAGGTCGTAAGAACCTTGAATCGTCGGATAATTGCTGTACTGAGTAGCATAATTGCCACCGGTGAGACCTAGACTCCGGCCACCACCAAGGTTGCTCATTGCGATGGCGCCTTGAAACTTGCCAATTGACTTTGGAGAACCAAGATGAACACGAACGGAGCAAGCGCCAGCACTGCCACCATTAAGAGTGATCTGCTTTGGGTCACCACCAAAGTTCTCGATGTTCTTTAAGGTCCACTATGGAGTGTTAATCCTGATCGCCGAAGATAAGACACGGTACGAACCTCCAGGGCCAATTGCTGATCGGCGATACCGTAATTACCCGTCACGTTTGTGCCAGGCACTGCAAGAAAACCTAGCGTCGAAAGTCGGTAATTCATCGTTACGGTGACAATGTCTTCTCTCGAAGCAAGTTGGCCGCCGTCACTGTTGCCGGCTGAACCCGCTCCGCCTGTGAATCCACCTCCATGAATCCAGAACAGCACCGGGCGAAGGTTCTGCTTCGATCCAGCCCTCGGTATATATGGTGTTTGTATGTTGAGGAACAAGCAGTCCTCACTTCCACCCGATCCCTGAATGCATTGTTCACCGTATGTCGTCGCATCGATAGTTTGTCCCCGGGGGTCCTGCAAAGTAGTATACTCGAAACGCTTGGGTGGCTTTGCGTATCTAATGCCTTGGAAACGAAAGGATTTGAGATTCCGAAATCCTACATATGTGTTTCCTCGAGACATAACCGTGATTTTATTGTTGGCGGTCGCGACCGCATCTGGTTGGCCATTATGGCTCGACTGCGTGCAGAGAACTGGCAACTCGTGAGCCAAAGGTTGATCATGGAACTTTAATCCTGGACGCCCATGCGAAACGGCCACAGCGCCTGAGTCAACCCAGTAAAGTTGTTCTGGCCCTGCCCTTTTGGCGAAGGACTGGTATGAGAGTTGGTACAAGAAGTCTTCCTCATGTTTGCTAATAAGTGCCTTCGGAAGAAGGCTCTCGCCAATGAGAGCACATGCTGATGCTGCAGCCTGCTTCGAGATTGGGTCGAGAATGATCGCACCAAAATGGTTGGTGTCATCCGTGAGATTCAGGTTGTTCTCATAGATTAAAGTGAGAGACGTCCTTTCATTGGTGAGAGAGCAACGAGAAGGCTTGGCTGCTACTCTGGTGAGGCCTACCACAGCAGCTACAGTACTGACAAGTCTCAGAACATGCATAGTGTCGATTTGATGCGGCTTGGGATTGGCATTATTCTGTATTACAAGATAACAGCTGCTCTAATATAACTGTCCAAGCAATCTTTTAGCCGTTGGATGAGATTATCCTGAATCTAGAAGATATTCCAAGGGTCTAGACTCGCGATTCGTATTAGCTGAGGATGGTGACAGCCTCCTGCTCCCTAACCGAGGTTTGCGAGCTTGCATTTAGTCCCATGTCGCGTGGAACTGTGTTTTCAAGGGTGTACAGGACGAGAAGAATCAGGAAAAGGGATGAATTGCAAGTATGATCTCGTCACTTGTGGGGTCTGTGATTCAGGCTAAAAATCCGGCTCATGCATTCATCGATTCTAGAGAAGTCCAAAATAATAGATGGACGGTGTTGATCATCGCGGAAGCAAGCCCTTGTTCGACTCCGGATCGGTGGGTCAACCTATGGGCGGGGTAGGAAGGAGAAAACGCAGAGCATGATACCTGCAGAATGAATTTCAAGGGACTGAAGATGTTGCCGTGTATAGTCGATGCAGGAAATGAGCTATCGCGCCACTGGGGTGTATGTTTGGAACGCTTGACTTCTCTGCACACGCTACTGTTATATATAGACGAATCCGTAATGATGTCCAGGTATCACTTAGGCACGTCGCCTTCATCAGCTGTTGGGAAATGAGGGGAGATGATGTTCGAAGCTGTCCCTATGCATGTACCACGCTTCTGTGTATATATATCAGCCGAAGGATCGCTTAAATACAAATCAGATGCCGTAACCCGGCGGTTAGTCTGGTAATAGACTGGTTTTGAGAGAGGGTTGATACCCCCCTGCATCTCGAAGAAACAGGATCGCCCCGTTATTAAAGGATAAATAGGAAAATTAGGCGTTGTCAAGTATTTGGTATTGCGGATGTAGGAGTAAAAGAATAACTAGACATCAGAGATTGTACGCGTAAGCTCTCACTATACTGTGGTGTAAGCTATCTTAAATGTCCAGACATATTTATCACCATTAATGATATCATCATTAAGGCTGATCACAAGATTGCCGTTTCCGTCCTTCGATGCCGCGACCGGTGTACCAGCTTGAGAACCGCCGACAACGGTGACAACATCCCCCTCCATCCAAGGAACAGGGTCACTGATTGTGACTTGCTGTCCAGGCTGTCCGATATGGTGAATGTAGAACGCGTCCTTCTTTGTGGCATAACGGAATTGCCCTGACTGCTGGATGACGCTCCAGTATGCGGTGTCGAAGATTGCTTCCTCGTGGGATTTGATCCACTGGCCTGCGTCGAGGAGATGCTCCCGTTGCGCTGGGTGAATGCTACCATCTGCACGGGGACCAATGTTCAAGAGGAAATTGCCGTTGTTCGACACAACACTGACCAGTTCAATGACAATATCCTCTCCTTTCAGGTACTGATCATCTTGGGTATTAAGGTTGAAACCGAATGAGAAGGGGTCAATGCCTCTGTTGCTCTCAAATTTGCGTTCCTGGAAGTTGCCGGAAACGTACCTATTTGTGGTCAACACGACGTCCTCACATGATCAGATACTCTTTTGGGGCAGAACGCAAGTTACTTACTCTGGCGTATCAAAGTCACCACCAACGCCGCAGCGGTTGTTCCATGTTACTTGTCTCCCTTGATCACGAGCCCAGTTGGCCCACTTCGAGAGCACCTCAGGGGACCTATTTGGCCCGCCAATGTCGCACCATATAATCTCGGTCTCATAGTCGTACATGAGAGTTTCCAGCTGGGCATTCTGGATGTCAGTAAGATAGTCCCCAACTTCAACGTAGCCTGTGTACGGAATGGACTCGTTTGTATAAGGGTTCGTAGGCGGGCGGCCGTAGTAATTCCCTTTCCATTGTTGATCCCAACCGTACTTCACGTAAGCAGGGTTGAACCATTCAGGCATGCTGAAGTACGTTCCTACTCAAGGTTCAGCAAATAATCGCGGAATTCATTGGCAATGGACCGATGGCCATGCCGCGAATGATAACTAACCTCGGCGAATGTTGGGATGATCATTCTTTGCAGCGTCCAGAATCTCCTTGATGAAATCACGTTTTGGTCCGTAATGAACCGTGGATCGTCTACTGATCGACTCAGAGTGGTTGAAAAGAGCCCACCCGTCGTGGTGTTCTGTGGATGTTCCACGTCAGTAGTCAATTTAGCACCGCATTCAGGTGTTGACACTCACTAGTAACGGGGACAACGTATTGGGCTCCCGCATCAGCAATCATGTTCATCCAGTCCTGCGCGTCGAAATAGGTGTCCTTAAACTCGTTGATGAAGTCATCGTAGTTGAAGTTCTCGCCGTAATGGTCGCGATGCCATTGATACGTTTGCGTAGGGAAATCCGGCTGCGTCATACGGAAGCCGTACCTGATCGGCATATAATTCAGTACAACGCCATCGATGACCTGAGCTCTTTGGGGGTGAACGTACCATTCCGCGTAATCCTGGTTCGGTCCAGGCCCATTACCATAAGCAGGGACCGAGTACAGTCCCCAGTGAATGAAGATTCCGTACTTGACCTTTTGGAACCAGTCGGGGCTTAGGTGAGAGGATAGGCTGCTTTCTGAAGCATCGTAGCTGCCAATGCCGCAAGGACCGGAAACATCCTTCGAAGTAGACTGACCCTGCCAGGAAGCAACCACGGTAGCATCGCATTGTGTGCCAGGCGCAACCCCGTCCTTGTTCTTGACCGCGACCTGAACAATGGCGCTCTGTCCCGGCGCAAGACGAATAAGGTTCCCTGGCGCCGTGGTATCCAGCGATTGCGAGTTCACAGTGACGCTTAGGCCATCTTTAGAAGTCAAATAGTTGACCTGGTCGTTGTTTTGGATGACCAGCTCGACAATCTGCTCAAGGTTGCTGCCTTCGACCCACTTCGAAGTCAATGTGGCTTTCGAGATGGCCAGGTCAGGGACTGCAGCATCTGCGTAGTCTATTAGTATCTGAGAATGTGAATGTGTCATCGGCTCTCTTGGGAAGCTATCTGACTTACCAGCACGTTTACCGGTGAGTCTGGCATCGCCATTCAGCGGCGTTGCTAAGGCACACCCAAGTAGACTGATCAAGGCACTGTACATCATCTTTGCACCCTAGACTGCATGTAAATGAACGGAGTAAGAATGTTGATAATATGGCTGTGGTGAGGTACTCCTTCAGCTCCAGATATCATGACGGGTTCATCGCTGCTTTATATTCGTAGAATACGAGGACCAGCCTTTCAGCCATCGCCATGGACGGGGGTCTACTTCTCGCGCGAACTTTGTACCCAGAACCTAGTACAAAATGGTAGTTGAAGTCCTGGAGGTGCGGTGCTGGACAACACAGTTTGCCATGCGCAAGATCTCCCCCACACTTGGATCGGCCACCCTAACACGCTCGTAGAGAAGCAATAGGGTCGTGCCTTAGTTTTGCACCGTCACGCAGACCATTTATCCGTCGGGCCAGGATGTAAGCGAAAGAACCTTTGACTCTTAAGGTTATGCTTTAGGTCCAAAGCACTAGACCGACTAACGATCAGCTTTGCATGATGACCACGCCCAGGAAAATCCATAATGAGAACTACATTCTGCATCGAGCACTTCACTGAAATCGTGTCTTTCTCACTATTTAGGAATTTCAAGCAGCCTTGCGCAATCAAGCCAGTATTTACCAACGGGAGATCAGGCTTCCCACCGCTGTTTTGAATGGGTTGTATGGTAGCACTGCGTCTGTTGAGCAACTTTGTCATTAAGGGTTACGAACTGGTGTTGAGCCAGGCCGGTTGATCTTCAACAAGGTAGGTAAAAACTGGGGATACCCTGCTAGTTTGGATACAGCCATCTTGTTTTTAGTCTGATCGCCGTCTAAGGTTACAGTGATGTTGAGTCAAAGAAGCCGCCGGTCTCTCCCTGTTGAAAGGTAGCCTAAGCCCCTTAACCTGCTCCATCCACTGTTGTTTCGCGCGCTTCTTACCTGGAGTGATCATCGCGCAGCTTCCACTTTTGCAATAGCTCCAGAGCCCCAGAGTCTACCAGCTCTGCTCTCGCATTCGAAATTCTCGTGTATTATGACGTATGATTTCTCGCTGTCCCTTGTGACCCTGAATCAGACACAGTCAGGGACATCATCGTGCCCAAGACTCAAATCCTGCTCTGATTCAGCATCCACACACTGTTTGAGTGGAAGTGTTCTGGTATGAAGGAGAACAGTTCACAATGCAACTGTCGACTTGGATGTCCTAGGTACAATGAATCGTGGGCAACCTCTCTTGTAAGGCTGCGGTACAAAACACAAGTAGCAATGCTTTAGGGGGTAAATGAGATGAACAGCCGACTGAAAGCTCACTTTTCTCCCTCGCAGGATCCGTCATCGCAATTGTTAAGTTCTATCACATTGGGGTCCTTCGAGTGAATAGATAATTGCAATGCTAGCCGTTCTGATCGATAGGTTGTGAGGGGGACCTATAAGCTGCAAACGTCACGAACCCACACATGCAAGTGAGTCTAGAAAAGCATCACTTTAACCTTGTCACGCTACATTATAAGGTTTCTGGGTTGTTTCTGAAATGAACGCGAAAATGGAAATCATTGCGGGGTGGTAAGTTTGCCACCACATGTTATGACAGTGCCGTCCCAATAACATGAGAATACTCGTGATGATCGACAACGTTAGCCATTTCTTTCCCCGTGGGGTTGTCGAAATACGAAAGTCTGTGCCAGGCGCTACAACATAGTTGACTGCCGCGAGAAAATTCTAGCATCATTCCTAGAAGCATGGTCATATTCTAATAGACCCGACGCATATTTTTTTCCTTTCGTAGAAAACTCAAGGTCCTGGTAGTAAGCGATTTAACCCGAAGTCGCTGCTCTCCAAGATATAAGAGGCGCCTGGATATCTCACAGTCTGTCACCTAAACACCGATAGTACCCTCCATTTTCGTCATTCGGGATTATCTCTTCATCAATTATTTCAAAATGTTCCGCAAGGCCATTATCACTTGTACCCTCTTTTCGTGGGCACTGAGCAGCCCCGCCTTTTCACAAACTGAAGCACGCTCTCCTTCCTCAGACACAAGCAATGACGCCGTGTATGAAGGATACGTTTTTCTATACTTCAAGAACAACGACGAGCGTCTCTATCTTGCGTTGAGCAATGGGAACAATGCACTATCTTTCACAGAGGTCAACGATGGACAGCCTGTCCTTACATCTACGAAGGGTGATAAGGGTCTCAGGGATCCTTACATCATCAGATGGAAGGAGGGCAATCAGTTCTCTATCATAGCTACAGACCTTTGCACGGGCTGTGGCACGGATTGGGGCACTGCTGGACGCTACGGCAGCCGTTACATTGAAGTATGGCAAACGTCAGACCTGATCACATTTTCGGAGCAGCAACACACCTTAGTGTCTCCCGAATCATACGGCATGACTTGGGCACCCGAGGCGTACTACGATGCTGAGCTTGATACTTATATCACACATTGGGGTTCGGCTATCTACGATGATGCCACCAACCCCAATCGGCAAAATCCAGAGCCTATACGCATTGTGTACGCTACCACGAATGACTTCCAAACCTTCAGCGAGCCGAAGGTTTGGGAAGACTACCCTCCTGAAGGAAGAATCGATGCCTCTGTCTTCAGAGATGATGATGGCACTTATTATCGATTCACCAAGGGCAGTGTCAATGGCTGTGCAGACTTCGTGCAGGAGAGCAGCCCAGTTCTAACTGCGAATCAAGAGGATTGGAAATACCTTACCAGTTGCATTGGTCGTAACCTGGGAACAAACGATCTTGAAGGACCTGTCATCTTTAAGACCAACCCTGGCGATGTTGGTGGCCAGCGTTACATGCTCCTTGGGGATATGATCATTGATGGAGCTGGAAATAGAGGATATGTGCCCTTGGAGTCGAACGACCTCTCTAGCGGCAATTGGACGCTTCTCGACACCAATAGCTACCCCTTCCACCCTCGGCATGGCGTTGTCACACCTGTAACCGCCTCAGAATTGGCCGCGTTGTGGAATGCTTGGGGAAAGAACTAAACGGATTCGGGGCCAGTAAAGGCGTGGAAATAACATTTTTTGAACCAGAGCTTGTCCATATAAATGCATCTTCAATCTTAAGGCGTCATGTTCTCAAAATCCACCTTCTCTCTACAATGGGAAGACACCTGTTTCCGTTTCGCAGCCAAGCGTGAGTCCACTACTAACTGCTGCAGTTCGAATTTCCTATATACCACGTCAATTTCCAAGCGCCAGCCTCTTCAGCAATTTAGTCTCGAGTTCCTGCCCAACGTAGTACAACTTAGAAGGTCAAAAGTTGCTGTAAGTGGCTTCATGGTACTGAATCCGTGGCATATGTGAGGAACAAGCTTTGGAACCTTTTTGTCTTCATAATAACCCAGTAAAACTCAATTGCATCTAACTAAAGGCAGGTAGAAGGACAAGAGTTTAAACGGAGACAGCCCTTCTTTCCTTGGCGTCCAGATCACCAGGGGCCGCATCACATAAAGTAGACGATATGGGCCTCAGAGCGCATCAAGACAACGTCTTGACCGCTGACCTTTCAAGACTATGGGTCCCACAATATCCACTCGACTAATCGATTACTCAAGTGTCCCATTGCCTATGAAATTACCCGTTTGCGTTGTGAAGTCGCCTTGCTGAGTCAAACTTTGGATGCGGCCTAACAAGTACTCGAGCTGTCTGTAAGCCGCGCCTGGGTTGTATTGAGGGATTTGATGTCCGGCGTTGTTCACCGTTACAAATGTCAGCCCTCTCTCCGTATGAGTTGTGCCCATGAACCCTGATCCGCCAACAAGACCAACCGGAACCTCTGGGAACGATTGTTGTGCGGTCTCCTGAAGGAGCGGTGTAATTATGGAGCTGTAAGGAACGAAGAAGTCGTCCTGAGGCTTGTTCTGGAAGCCTTGTTTGCCGTGCCAAGTCATGTTCTGGATTGTTGCCAAGGTTCCATTCACGAGTAGCAAGTAGTCATACATCCCATGTCCAATAATCACGTTGTTTGTGCGTTCGATCACCGTAGGCAACGGACCAAAGGCCGAGGGCGGGCTTGTGTCGCCCTCCAAGTTCAGGTTCGGGTCGCCACACTCCACAAAGTTGGTTGGAGGCGCGTTGATTGCCTTTTGCACACTCGAATCGTTAAAGAAATTGTCGGGCCCAGAGCTTGGCGTCATGCCCATGACATCCCATGTAAAAGGACAGAAATCTATCATGTGATATATGTTGAAACAAGGGTTGACAAAGTAAGCGGCATCAATAACATCACCCCAAAGAGAGCAACCTGGCGCTTCTGAGTTGGGTGGAACTTGGAGAGGGCCGGTGGGTGGAAATTGTAATGCGTTTTCCATCCAAGATGTGAACCCACAGGAGTCCGCGCGTTTGTTGATTTTCGTCATAAACGTCTTGTTTAGTTGGAACAAATTCGAGTAAGCATTGAGATGCATAACAGCTGGCACTTTAAAGATTGTTAGAGAGGGCTAGCGTAGGTAGTTCAGACTTGGAGTAGGAACAAACCTGTTGTCTGGACGGCATCATGTCCAATGACAGGATCATTTATCTGGATTCCTTTGACGTTAAAGTACTTTGAATCGTTTGTTTGTAACATATTGTACGCAATGTATGGAATGTACATTCCAGCATAGCTTTCTCTAATCATCACTTCAGTATAGAACAACCCTATGGAAGATCCTCAGCTTCACTTACCCTGTCAGATAGACGTCGTAACCGTCTATATCGAAAGTATCAACGAAGTTCTGCCAGAAGCCCATGAATTGCTTTGCAACGATTGTCTCGTTTGTGATGTGAATTGGCGCATCTTCGGTTGATGGGCTGAATCCTGTTCCAAGGGGCTGATCGATATAAATAACGTTGGTCAAATTGGTCCACGAATAAGGGTTCGGTGCAGGTTCATATGTGCCGGGTTGCCATAAGAATGGCCCATTTTCTTGAAGGAGTCCGGCTAACGAGCTGCACCCCGGGCCGCCATTAAGCCAAATGACAATCTCCTTCTTAGCAGCCGGATTGTGTGACGGAAAGTACCAAAAGTATAATTGGTTCGGGTCTGACTTATTTCCCCCCTTTTGGATGGGAAGGATTCCGGCATACGATTCGCCCTATTCCATGTATCAGCATCGAGCATTCAGATTCGGCATGTCGAAAGGGAACGTACGATATCAAAGGGAACTTTTGGAATGTTTTTCCCGTCCACAGCATATTCTGGACTTAGTGTGAGATTCGTAACTGCTGTCATTGGCCATATGAAGTCACCTACGCTTTGTTTTGTTGGTGAGGAAGGATGGTATCACTTCTGAGGGCTGCAGACTCTTAGGAGCTGCTATAGCTGCTGACCTTTGCTGCTTGGCTGCAATACGCCGTGCTCGAATATGGGGATTTTCGACAGCTGCTACGGCTGAGATGCCGATAGCAGCGCCGACGAGGAAGTTAACGAGTCTCATGCTGGTTGCTAAGTCAGAGCAGATGCACACGGCATCAGAGCATCATTTTACAACGATTGATGGGGAGATATAGGTGTGAATGACAAGGACAGGAGAGCTGCCGTCGTTAACATGTATTCAAGAGAGCCTTGCTCACGAAAAGTGGATAGGATGCCAGCTGTTGTATGTGCCGAAGTCGCCGAGTATGACGCGTATGACATCTGGAATCAACAGGTATTGTATATAACCCCGCGTACAAAAGGGGAAGGAGAATCAAGGGCTTCCGAGGCTATCTTCTCTGCCGTAGCTATCTTTGGATCCTTTGAGTGCATAATATCGTGGAATACGGATTCACAGGGGGGACAAGGTTGTGCTAACAGGGGATCTGCAAGGCGAATAGCCCAAACCTTCTTAGCATGCGGCATCCTATGCCGACACTGCCGAGTAAGACCTTGATAAAGGGTACTGACGGGGGGACTATGACGAATTTAGCAGGAGTCCGCTTCAGAAATGGTAATTGCATTGTCGCAAACTCGCAGTCATGAGCGACATCACCAATGACGAACTGAGGCTATTCTTGAGGATTTAAGCTCTCGGCCTTGACTGTTCCTTTTCTCTGGAATACGAAGTGGATATGATACGAGATATCAATAAAAAGACTAATCATTTGACATCATAGCAAGTATAGGAGCTTCGGTACATAATCAAGTCGGCTGATTCCATTCAGAGAAACAAGTATCAGTCTTCACTTTTCAGTATCCAAAATCTACCTTGCCTTCTATCCATCAGCCATGTTTCAGCAGCCAAAAGTCGCAGCAGCATTTATGCTCGCAACAGCAGCGTACGCAAAGTCGCCCCCTCCCTCGTACAACTGGGCGGTAAGTATGAGAATGATAAGAAACTGCTAGACTGAAGCTGATGCTCGGTAGGGCGCAGTCGTCGCGCAACCTGGGAAGATCGCGGAAGCCAGCGTTGAAGTAGTTGTACCCGAGTGCACCGGACCAAACTTCAATACCATCGCTGGGATGAGTGGCTGGGTTGGCATTGATGGCACTCAGGATTGTGACAATGTCGTCCTCCAGACTGGTGAGTGCCTAACCCTCAATACCATTTTATGAATTTACGGAGACTCACTCAAATGTGACTTGCAGGTTTCAGTTGTCAGGTCGAGAACACCAACGGTGTTCAGAACGTGACTTATTCCACGTGGACCGAGTGGTACCCTGCTCGTTCTGTACCTTACGCAGACTTCGATGTCAAATCAGGGGATGTTCTTTCATTAAAGGTCGTCGCCGAGTCGAAGACATCTGGATCCACACACATCTACAATCACAGAACTGGGCAAACGAAGGAAACGCAGTATAAGGACCAGCCGTCACTGTGCCTTGACTATGCCGAGTGGATTGTCGAGTCCGAGTTCTACGAGGAACATGGAATTGTTGGAGGCGAATTGACTGCCAACTTTACGCCTGTTGACTTCCAACAGTCTTCATACACTACTTCTGGTAGGTCCCTCCAAATGACGCATTGCCCTAATAGAAACCCTTTTGTTACCAGGTATTGACATGACTACAGACAAAAAGAAGGACTTGGTCGGTGCAGATGATTTGTTCAACATGGTGCAGAATGACAATACGACGGTTGCAGTGGCAACTTTTGACAGTGCAGGAAATTTCTTCATCAACTTTACGCAGCCGGCTAGCTGGCATCCTTGGGAATAGGCCCCTGAATACATTACACTCAATGCTGCTAGACGATGTCGATTTTTACGGTGACGACATAGTTCACAGGAGAGGAATGCTTGCGAAACCTCAAACATCACATGTGGCTCGTTTATTGATAGGCTTTGGTGTTTGTTATGCTTGCCCAGGCTCCCAGCGCCTGTTCGGGAGTGCGAACCATTGGTCGGGCCTCCCGAGGCTGGCCAACATCGGAATTGAATCCCTTCAAGTTAGCCATGGCTGGCTGACCCATGGTTAAATCTCTTCCAGAGGATAGGTGTGTTCTGGGCGACATTGCGGGAAATCACTGGAGGCGATCAGATAGGTTGAGTGAATTACGACTTACTTTCTTCCAACTCCGATTCCATTCGGGTTCCAGTGTCCCAGATGTCATAAATAACAAGCGCATTTCCTTGACATCATTCTGGCCAACTTATGCCCGCAACTAGCTGTCGGGGACAGTTGGACGCTCTGCCCACCGGACAAGCTGTGTGGACAGTCCATTGATGGCCAGGAAGCCAAAGCCTGTTCCATTTTCGTTCAAGAATAATACTGGCTGAAATCTGATCATACTCATTATCTTCGTCTTTCTTTCATTTGCCTCATGCTCAGTCCTGTTATGCTGCGAGCGATTTTGGGTAGGTAGCTAAGGCCACAGACGCGTTGTTGGCCCTCGCATTCCTTCGCGACGCAAATTGCATATTGGCTCGCGCCGCTTCTTAAGTTCGAGTGGATGATGTGCACTACTACTCCTTGGCTTTACTTTACTTTTCTTGTCACTGCATACCCAACTCCCTCTCTACTCTAACTATAAGGTACCTACAACAGCCTTATCGCTCTTTACTATTGCTTCCTCAACATGTCTTGAAGCCTCGCCCACCATTTGCTCCCCAGTGATACGAAAAGAGCACAGGTGCCAGATTCATTGATTAGTGCGAATTTGATAAACTAACTCGTTCATTAAAAGTAATACAATCACGGGCTAGTGCCCCTGAATCCTTACAAGTTCCAATTCATTGTTATAATGCGCCCGGCGCCGATCCTCCGTTGAACCCACGCTTCTAAACCTTCTGCTCAGGAGTCTCGTCAACACGGTCATTGGAAAGGTCCGTCCGCTCAAAGGTCTTGTCTTGAAGCCTCTTGGCCACATTCCTCGTAAGATACTTGTCGAAATCGGGTACCAGACAGGCCCCCAGAAGGCAAAGGCATGAGAAAGGAACCGTGGCGTAGAAGACTGTGCGGAAAGACATGATGTTCGCCGTGGTGGCCGCGCCGCCTACAGCACTCATGATCTGAGGAGTGATTCCAGGCACGGAAGAGAGATTTCCAGCGGTCATCCCCTCGAAAAGAGCTGGTAAGGAGTCGGCAGGGAGGCCCGCATCAGTCGCAGCGGGAACAACATACTTCGGTATGTTTGCTGTGATTTGATTCGTGTAGATAGAGACGTAAAGTGCCTGAGCAACGGCTCCTCCTAGTCCGCGAATCGAACCCAAGATGCCCGTGGCCAGTCCGATGTCCTGAGGTCCCCAGAGCAGTGTGACGCCAGGGAAGGAAATATTCTCGATGTAACCGACTGCAATTGTGGCGGCGCACCCTAGGCCAATGAAGGCGGACCAGCCGTCCTTGCTGACCGAGGAGAGAGAGGTCGTAAACGCCAGGATTAGAACTGAAGCGACGATAGTTTGTATCTTAACCCTTGGAATATAGACTTGGCCAAAACCCGCAAGGCTCTGGCCAAGAAGAACGCCGCCTCCTACAACTGAAGATTGCCAGCCAATCGCCATGGAGTCGGTAGTGTATACAGTGCCGATGATGGTCGGCCATAAGATAGTCATAGAATAGTAGACCATCGAGCCAACAGTCGCGATCATGATAATACCCACGTATCCCAGGTTACGGAACATGCGTGGAGGCATCAAAGGCTGGACGCGGCAAAGGTACGCCTCTTTATGCATTTGTTAGTCCAGTATTCATGCTGACATCGGGGAAAGGCTTAGCCAATATAGGAGGGCAAGGGGAACATACCGTAGACGAAGAAAAATGCCAATACAGCGATTCCGATGATGAGTGGGCACAAGACCTGAGGGCTTGTCCAGGGATACGGGGCACCACCCCAGGAAAGACCAAGGATGAACAGCACAGAGCTGGAGACGAACAGGAAAATGCCGATCCAGTCCAGCTCAGCTGCTTGCTGCATGCGGGTCTTTCCAACGTGAAGCTGTTTGAATGTCGGTGGGTGATAAAGGAATTGGTAGAGTACAAGACTCAAAGCGCCGCAACCGATACCTAGGAAGTATGACATGCGCCAGCCAACTGTAGTTTTGACGATGAAGGTTCTGGCAATGACAGGGCCGAAAACAGCGAAAGGAAGTGATGTTAGGAAGACTAGGGTCACGATGGGACCTCGCATCCTGTTCGGCACAAGCTCGCCAAGCACAATGCCGAAAGACAGCTGGCCTGCAGCACTGATACCATTACAGCCGTTGGCCACAATAAGCATGGTCACGTTTTGTGCGCAAGCACCGAGAATGCATCCAATGAGGGAAAGGATAGCGCAGGCCATGACCATCCACTTGCGACCAAAGAGGTCAGATAAACGGCCGACAAGCAGGAATCCCACGGAAGACCCCATGGTCCAGATTGTGGCCACCCAGGCAATATCTGGGGAAGGACCAATATCGGCATTGATGAGGAGGCTGCCCGAGAGTAAGATATCAGTCAGTCATGGTGATTTACGATTGTAAGAGATATTGAGTGAACAAGGACTCACAGGGTGTTGGCAGGAAGAACCCAGCCTAGATAAGCTACCATGCTGGCGAAACATTGTGCCTAGACTGTTGTCAGTTGTCTGCGCAGAAGAAAAAGAGGAAAGGTTGCCGTTGAACGTACAGCAACTGTGCCAATGAATTGGGGGCTGCGGAAATATCCAGGAGGCATAGCATCAACATCACCACCAAGTGCCTTGATGTCCATCAGGTCGATGGTGCCATCAGCGTGAAGCACCTTTGCCGTGTTACCCTCGATTTCGAGTACCTGGCGAATGTCATCTGGATTAGACTCGATATGGTGAGCTCGAGCTGTCGGTGTCTTCTCGTTTCCTCCATGGTCACTCATGACGGGCAACGGAATGTCTTGGATCGTATCCAAGATGCTTGTGCTGGTTCAAGAAGGTTTCGGACTGGGATTTGGGTGACTCTTGCTGGAGTATGATGGGCGGGATTGTCAACCTGTTAAACGGCCACACAGCAGACAAGAACAAGGAGAAGAAAATGAGGCATGCCCTTACAGGTTTCAGGGGAAATGATCGCCATGATCTTGGGAGCTGCCAAGCTTTTTGTAGGCATAGGAAGACGACGTCTTTCTTGGGAACCTGGGGGGCAGACTCCCGTTAGGTCTTGAAGAAACTACGCTAGCAGGGCGTTCCTCTCATCTCGTGTGGAAATAGGTTTTCCGGGAGCAAAGGGAGGCACCAGTGGTGTGGTAATACTAGCAACGTGCAAATCCAAACTATACCAGTAGTAGTATTGTCTAGCTCAGTATAGTACCAACAGCAGTTTGCAAGGCCTACGAGTAGCGCCATGTGAGCTGTAACTAAGCCAATAAAGTTTTGTGGCGGTACCCCATGAACTCTGTGAATCGAGAGATGTGGAAAATAATACCCATAGCTTGAAGGTTCCTACTGGCTGACAAGCCATAGAGTGAATGCCCTTGCTGGACAAGAGCGAACATGATGCGCTCTTGATTCGCGCTCAGCCACGGCGGATATTGTTTACGTATTGTGCATAGAAATCGGCACATTGATGATCTGGATCGGAACTAAACAGCAAGATATGGATGAGGTCGAGGGAATGTCATCGCAACGAGAACCTTGCAGCAACCAGGCACTTCACGGATCTGAGCTGAGCTAACGCGGGTATACATATGCTACCGTGCGTGGTCTGGAAGCTGTGCTCCGGAGTGCGACGATGGTGGCTGCATCACTTGAAGACCGTGACACATGTTCAGGATTCACGTGAATACATGGTCAGGAATAGGAGCAAAGAGAAATACTCGACACAAATATGGATCAACGCGTAACGCCAGGTGGCCAATGCGCATAGGCGACTTGGAATCTCTCTTGGTAACCTTGACAATTCCTTGTCATCATGACAGAGCTTGTCGCCAACTTCATGATGATATGCCTGTCGATCTATACAGACTGCTCTATCAATTCTAGCCTTGCGAATGGGGTTTGTTTCTCCTCTTGGCGGTGAGCCATCAAACACAATTGCGTGGCTTCCTACGCGGTTCATGCAACCTCGTTCCAGGCGCTCAACATGACTCGAGGGCTGAACTTTGCTTTATCTGGTCTTCATACTCTTCATGTCTTGGTCTGTAAGAGGGAAGACCCGAGCGACTGGCTTCATCGACGCTTACCTTTACGCGGGGTTAGATTGCGGGGGAACGGATTCCTGTCGTTCGTTCCACCATCCCCCCCGCAGATGGGCTCGGGTCCAGGCCGCGTTGGATCACACGCCTCGTGCTGGCTCCACTGCGTCTACTCACTATGGGATTATGAGAAGAGGGCGGTCTCATCAGAGCTTGGTTCGCGACGGGGGAATCCTATATCCGCATGTCCCACAACATGGTCGAGACTATTACCCCAGCTTTCCAGCCCCACCGAGCCTTCGGGAGCAGTACGTGCTTTGCCGGGCCTGGAGTATCGAATGAAGTATACCAGCCTTGAACAAGCGATGGCCAAGCCAGAGTCTTTCCCTCAAGACGGAATCTACTTACACGACGGGGGGCTTTTCCGAAAGACCTCGTTTCAAGTCTTTGCAACTAACTGGCAAACAAGCGGTAAGATACAAACGTACACTTTTACAACTCACCGGCTTTTGGACGTCAACATGTTTAGATGTATGCTTGGAGTGCTTGGAGCCGGGCTGTTGGCGGGCATAAGTACTTGGCAAACTCGAGAGTCCTGGAAAATTCCTTCCTTCGTCAAACAGCTCAGCTAAGGCAATATTGATGAGCAGAATTGGTAACTTCGGCTTCTTCCCGTCATCTTCACGACCTCCATCTCCTACCAAACAGAAGTTCCACGGGGTACTTTTCCCACGGCGCCGTGGCTTGTTCACTCCATGTGCTCGGTGCATCGTGAACGGTCAATTGTCACCTGACTCAGCAGCAATGAAGAACATGTTCCTTGGCGAATATGGTGAGTATGGAGGTCAGCTTGGTAAGGAGAATGTGCTGACACAACTGCCCTAGAGAAAAGGTAATAAAACTACTAACCCTTGCTTTGTAGTAGGATCACCATTTGCAACACAGGCCATCAACCGGCCGACGATACCGAACGAGAATGATAAAACGACACGATATATGACATTTGGGCACTCTTGTGTTCATGTTGAACATTTTGTACTCAGGAAAATTTGAAGAAGGAGGCGGCATGAATCATGAAGCTTGCTGCCATACCCTTCAGCTTGACGGGGACCGCAGATGGATTTGTTTTGAATGCGCCGAGCGACAGCGTTCTCTCGATCCTTCAAGGGTCCCTATCTATATGAACAGACCTTGCTGCCAGCCTTGGAGTACAATCGGGCTTCGGCCTGGGCATGCTCCCTAAGTACTGCTGCGAACAGGCGATATTGGACTCTACAACCCCATATTTACGCCGCAAAAAGCCTCGCAAAAAATCACCATCGTCCCCTCGTAAGAGAGTAAGGTGGGCAGAGTGCATCGAGAGGATGGATGCATTCGGAGAACTGCATGAGTGGTAAACTTTCTGCCAGCAGGGAACAGTTGCTCGTGCGTACCGTCTCGGACTCTTCTGCTGTCCTTCAACCAGCAACATGAAGTTCGCTGACAAAGGGTCCTCGTCATTTCCCCCGACTATCATGGGGATGCTAGGGCTGAAGGGATCTATCTTTCCTGAGTTACCATGGTAGCTCAGCAATGAAACCACCATGGATTTGGAGGCCCAGACTTCGGAAGTGGTGGCCATTGAGCCGGATTCGAGGATGAGTACGACGATTGCCTTTTTTCACGCTCTGAAGACTCTCGTCTGTTCTGTCGCACCCTTTTCAGTTAAGAATTTTGTTGTCTCCCTCAACCGTGTCTGCGTGGGTTAAGAACTTATTCCTCCCGAGTTGTGAACCACTGACCATGATCGCGTGGCGGAAGAGCTTCTCCGCGCCAACTCCACTATGCGCAAGAAGGCGGATTGGTCCATCTCCAGCAGATTGAAAGTGTAACCTTAGGAGCGTCTCTGCCAAAACCGGCTGTGTTTTCTTTCTCTCATCCATCACAAGACGATATGCTGATTACAGAGTGGGCCATGTTTGTTGCTCCAGCGGAGAGAATGAGGGTGTAGAGAAGGGATTGTGTCGCGGTAGAATATAGGGAGCTATAGCTGGCACTGTCACCAGTGGATTCACTTTTGGCTGCGACAGATTGCATGACCAAAGGTGGCTGATGCGTAATTGTGTTGTTGTTGTTGTTGTTGTTGTAAGGGCCTTACACCCAGCATGTCCGATTTATGAGGATGAAGCATTAAGATCTGAAGCCGTTTGGGTTTCTCATAGCCGCTGATTTTCACACCGACCTGACTTATCTCTTGAGCCGGAAGACGCAACTAGTCGCCTCTTGACTGCTGCGACTGAGGCGAAACTCGCCTCTGCTGACTGAAGCAGCTATAGCTCCCTATACATGACTGCGAGACCAAGAGCACTGCTCACGAGCTGTCCCGAGATACCCAGGCAGGCGATCGGGTCCGAGGCGGTGTATGGAGGGATGAGATGACTCGCAACTATACGCACTACATGGAGTATGCTAGCACTATCACTCGGCAAGGAGATCACGGTAGCCTAGAGTTGCGTCTACTGCTGCTACTAGGCACCGATGGGATCGGCGATGATGATGATATTTTCGGGGAGCATGAAGAACGGTCGGGTGGCCCATAATACTGGTCATACGCAATACACTGGGCAGGAAGCTGTCCGCCCTCGGCGTATGCGACAGGATGCTACAGCGGTTCGAAGCAAAGCAGGGTACCAAAAGGCCAAACAACAAACGATATAGTCGATTACAAAGGAGCGCAGAAGATAGATGGCGGACTAGACTACATGCATCATGTTACGCAAAAAAAACTGTTCGAAGGAAAAGGGCCTGGCTGCTTTGGGCTTGGTGGCCACGTGTGGGAATTAGGCTCCCTTCCTCACTTCACTCCTTTTAGGCATTTGCCATATTATACCCCAATTGTAATATAGGCATCTATCTTCTCAACCATTAAGCGAGGAATTTAGGCATCTCTTCCTCCTCAGTAAGCGGCTGCCTGTCGCAAAACATCTAAAACATGTTAGTTCAAAGCAACGTTGTATACTTAGTACAGATACGGAGTGCAACCAAACCTGCATTGTCATAGTAACACGAGCTAGACAATTAAGCGAAAGGACTCTAAACTCATTTACATACCCGGAAGTATATTCTACGACTCATTCGTAGGGCTTAGTTCTATCAATGTCATGTCAAATGCAATTACGCATGCGGTGCTAGGAATGATAGTTGCATTTGGCATATGAATAGTTTCTGATACTAGTTTGTTCTGGAATTCTTCGTTCAGATAGTCTTTTTATCAACCAAGGCTGGCAGCAAAACTTGATCCTAGTGTTATGCTTCTCCAAGTATATAAATGAAAAGCTCTGTACTCTTTTAAATAATTGATGCAAACGTAAATGAAAGGTGCATACACTATCCATTTTAAAAGAATTTCACCTATGTTCTTCAAGACACTATGGTTTACTTTGCTACTCTCTTGTTCCTCTTGAGGATAACTTCATTGGTCCTCGCGTCATCTGACCCGAGCCCTATCGATGGAGTATATGCTTACGAGTTTGAGGATGAAGCAGTAAGTTTTGGATCTCTCTCTTGGATATACAACTGGTCTCACTAATACGTGCTTCTCAACAGGCCTACGAGCGATTCAAGCCGTCTTTCGAGGGCATTGCTGATGTTCGGACGCATATCAACTCAAAGCTCCTGCAAGCCACTACTGTGCAGTTCCATGACCTTGTCTCGGCCAAAGCAAACGCAGAGCAGCTGGCAAAGCACCCTGAGGTGAAGAGTTTCCATCAAGTTCACACATTCGACATCCCACCGGCTTTAAACCAGACATTTGTCGCAGAAGACAGCCGTCCTCTTTGGCGAAGAGCGTTGCCAGCGAAGAACAACTGGCCACACAAGATGACGCAAGTGAATGAGCTGCATGGTAAGAACTACGAGGGGAAGACTGTTCGAGTTGCTGTTATAGACACCGGCATCGACTACAAGCATCCGGCGCTCGGCGGCTGCTTCGGTAAGGGTTGCCTTGTCTCGTACGGTTTGAACTTCATCAACAACCAGGACTCGTCCGTGCTAAAGAAGCCGGATACGAACGTCATGGATTGCCTAGGTCACGGGACCTCAGTCGCTGGCGTTATTGCCGCGCAGTCATCGAACAATCCTTACGGCCTCAAAGGCGTGGCTCCTCGTGTCACGCTAGGGGTTTTCAAGGTCGCGGGCTGTAACCGTTCTGCGCAAGAAGAAGCGGTTATTCAAGCGTTGGTTGCTGCTGCGGAACAGGGGAGCGAAGTCATCAACATTTCCGGCGGATATCCTGCTGGCTGGTCAACATCTCTCGTAACCCTCGCCTACAATCGAGTCTGTCAAGGCCGTACAGTCTGTGTTATAGCGGCGGGCAATGACGGCGATCAGGGCTTGTTCTATACACTGACAGCGGCAGCCACCACTTCTGCCGTCACCGTTGGCTCGTATAAGAACGAGGTGAGGCCACAATCCCCGGTAGATTTCAAAAAGTCAACAAATCCAGCAATCCCATGGGTGGAAAACAAGGCCTCTGGCGGATCGCTCTCTTATTGGTCCGCCCAGGGCCCGACCTGGGAACTCAACGTTAAACCCGACCTTGGCGCTCCAGGCGAGGACATTTTAGTCCTGACTCTGGTCAAGAACGGCGGTTACCAAATCAGCATGGGTACATCTTTTGCAGCCCCCTATGTCGCCGGAGCCGTCGCCTTGATCATGGAAAAACGTCCAGATCTGAGAGCGAGAAGTTCAGACATTCCTAAAATCCTAGCCGCAACCGCCAAGCCGTCCAAGTTCTACGATAAAAAGCAGGTCGTGAACATGCTCGCTCCCGTACCTCAGCAAGGTGCTGGGTTGATTCAGGTGCTCGACGCATCCGACGCTACAGCCGTGCTGGATAAAATAAATCTGTCCTTTGGCGATACAAGGCAGGGTGGCCTTCAGCGGCAGTTCACCATCAGCAACATTGGGAAAAAGGACATGAGCTTCACATTCAGTCATCGTTCTGCCGCCACAGCATTCACATTCGCTGCACATTCCGAGAAACCTCAACCTTTTCCTTACGAAGTGTCTTCTCAGTATGCGCAGATCAATCTCCAGCCTGCTAAGTTCACGGTCAAGCCAGGCCAGAAAGTCCAACTTACAGCTACAGCGACACCTCCGCAATTGGATCCAGCACGTCTCCCAGTCTGGTCTGGGTACATTGACCTAACTGCCAACGATAAGCAAGTGGTTACTCTTCCATACATTGGAGTTGGAGGCAGCATGTACGACCATGATGTCATGCATCTCGACGGAACCCAACTGCTTTCTGGCCGGGAGAAGATTGCCTTCAAGGTGAACCGTGCTCCCTTGGCAAAACTACCATTCCCACAGGAGGATCTCAAGTTGCCGCCCACCGATATGAAGTTCAGACTTACACGACAGGGGCATTTCGATCCGAATGCTTTTCTTCCAACTATCAAAGTGGATTTGAACCTTGGCTGCCGTCTTATGTGGATAGACCTCGTTCCCGTGGGCCAATTGAAGAACAAGAACTTGCCATTGAAGGATAATTACGGTTTGAAGTCAATTGGCCAGTTAGCCGAAAGTGGCGATGTTTTCCTCAGCCGTGGCAATTTCCTCTACACCTGGAACGGACAAGTCCACAGCAAGGGGGGAGAGTATGCTCCTGCAGGCAAATATAATATCATTGTTCGGGTGTTGCGACTTTCGGGGGACCGTAACAAGAAGGACGATTATCAGACATGGAAATCACCTGACATAACTATCTCTTACGTAGGGGAATAAGTGGACAGAAGTATATTACAAGTACTATAGAAGAGAAATATATGAGCTGAATCGAGAGGTGCCTGTCATTTTAAACGACTTATATCATGTCTACTGAATGTTGAGATAAGGGCTACTACCGTTGCGCAGGGTAAGCAAGTATACACTGACCGAGCTGGACGGTGATTAAGGTAGCGAGACTACAAAAGCAAACAGTAAAAGCAACTTGTTATGTACCATCTTGGATTGGGAATGGAAAGTAATTACCTACCTAGGTGCATTTTAGGTACCCATCTTTAAGGAAAGCCGGCTAATTGGTAAATACAGGTAGAAACGGCTTGTAGAAACAGCTGGTCACGCACCCCTCTGTGTTGGTATTACCCTGTAGGTATACCCTGTTTAACCCACGAGATGTATGTGTCCTCTGAGCTATAAAAAAACATTAATAACGCTTAGCTATCATGAAATCATCACATCAGGGGTGTGATGTCCAAGACGAGCGATGTCAATAAATCGGGTTTGCAAGGAGATTTCCGGACCTTGGGTAGTTTCAAGGTGGTCGAACTCGAAATTAGATTTTGCGACTCAAGATGCTTCATATATAAGAAAAGGGCGCAATAATGGTGATGTCCATCTAAAATCAGCGTGTCGAGGATCAGATCAGACATTTCATGTGACCAAATGTGAATGTAGAACACTACCTCCCTAGGGAGGCATCCTCAAGCTCTTTGAAAGGGTTTGGTCATGGGTACAAAAACAGCCGTTCGATGGACAGGACGTTGAGCCAGGATCTATCTATCAGAGAACTGTAGTTTAAAAGCATATCAGTTCCATAAAAAAAAAGTTCTTTCAGTTATCCTTTGGAATCAGAAAAACCTAACTTTTTTCAGTCAAGGTCTATATTCACTTCATAATTGGCGAGGGTCAAAATCTCAACATCATCAATCCACAGGCATCTTCCGTAACCCAACTCACTTACCAAGTCGCGCTTCTTGTCAATGCTGTTCCTAACCCACAATGTGAACCTGATGCCGCTAGAAAGCCAATATCGGGAATGGTCAAGTCGGTAACTCAGCAGCGGGCTGCGTTTTCCTCAACGGTGGCGCTATCCGCGGAATGTGCACCGGGTTGCTGTGCAGAACAGTGGAGGGACAGCCATCAGCTCTTCAGAAGCTTCCCCGGCTGTCTTGGTAGCCGATGCTGATGGGAAGATCGAACGTAAGATTTTCTCCAGCATGCACAGACAGCTGAAAAGACAGACTCAACATGGTGATGAAGCATTGATGGCATGCACATAGAGATAGAGTGGCATTGCCGGTCCAGTCAGAGATGGTCAAATCAACAATAGACCGGGAACATTTCATGGACCATGCAAGGAGAGCGACTTTGCCATTAAGCATGATTCGATAAATTCCGGACAAGCATTGACTAACGGGAAATCAGAAACGGCCATGCTCACCTCCTCCACGCAACGCGCCCGAGGCAAGAGGACCGAGAAGCTTTTGAGTTAGCCAGCTGACATTGTTCGTCGAGCGTGTAGCGTGTAGCGTGTAGCGATTTGGGAGTCGCCAGCTGGAGGAATGTGCATTGTACGATTGGCGGCTGAAGAGACAAAGAAAAGGATGGAGGAACAGATCTAGATCCTCCCGACACAATGAGCACAAGGTAAAAAAAAGACGATGAAGAAAAAGTACGCGTCTCGCAGAAATGTGTGCCAGCATACGGATACATACCAGCAGACGCGACCTCGGAGTGTCATCTGAGACATTGCGCGTGTGCCAACCACACCAACACCAACTGCAAAATTCCAAGACATCGTGGGTCTCTCTCTCTCTCGCCAGCCCAGCCGCGGCCACACCTTTTCGCCCATCGCTCACTCACGTGGTGACCGTTCACACCTCCAGCCTATCGGAGGCGCATACCAGATCATGGCCAGCGCTGGCTGACAAGACCGCGTTAAGTGGTCGACCAAACTGTGCGAACAATGCCCATTCCAAGAGAGACGCGTGAGTCCCACTACGGCTTCATTGTAATGTGATTGACGCTGAGTCCATACCATTATGAGGATATTTTGAAGATATTTTGAGAGGTTGGGGGACAGCGTCTCAAGTCTATTAAAGACTGTCTTCCAACCCTTGATGGGAAAAATTGGAAACAAGATCATCATCATCATCATCATTAACGACAACGACATCACCATCATCCGCAACAGAGAGCAATTGAAACCAATTTATCAGGTCGCTCGATACGCAAAACATCTACAAGAACAAGAACAACCTCATTCCATATTTCTCAAACATCCCACGGCTTGACTCTGCCGTCAATTGACAAAGCACTCTCTCAACACAAAAACACTCCCTTCTTCTCTCCCTCCTCTCTCCCTTGCGCAACATGCAGCGTCACCTTCTCGGCATGGCCCTCTTGGCCGTCACTGTTGCTGCACAGGTCCTTACTGGAGTCAAGTACACCGGCTGCGACGGGACCCACGAAACTGCCGCTGTCATGAACAAGCTCGCGCAGCCCTCTGCCGCCGTCATCACCCAGACCATCTACTCGTGCCCTCCCGAGAAGACGAGCTGCCCTCTTCTCGCTGCCAACAAGATCCCCGTCCCCGTCCCTGTCTCGTGCCCTCCCGGAGGATGCCAGCCCGTTTCCGTCCCTCCCACGGTTCCCGCACCCGCGCCTACGCCGACTGCATCTACCGCATGCCCACCGCAAGGCTGCGCGCCCATCTTCAACAAGCTCCCTGTCGTTTGCCCTCCTGGAGGATGCAGACCCTGCGGATCTGGAGGCTGCCCTCCCTGCACAGCTGCTAACTGCTTGCCCGTCTGCCCCGAGGGCTGCATTGCACCACCACCACCGGTGACTCCTGTTCCTTCTCCTCGTATCTGCACCGGCGCATCCTGCCAGAGGACAACCTTGACATCTGCGTCGGCTCCAGTCTCCACGGCTCCCGTCACCACGTCTGCCGTGAACCCTCCTCCCTCTCCGCCTCAGCCTCGCCCTGTCAGCAGCCGAGGTCGCCGGCAGGCACGTGCCCCCACGGTCGAGCTGCTCACGATTGTCGGTGCTGCGATTGTGATGCTTGCTTTCTGATGAATTGTGGATGTTCCTCCCTGGTGGAGGGGTTCCGCCTGACGCAACAAAAATATGAATACCTTATCTACCTATCTACCGAGTAGATGTATCTAGCATGGGAAACGGCGTTCGGTTCGGCGTTTTTGGTTGTTTGGCTCGCATTGCCATGATTTCTATATCCAACTTAGAGACTCTCATTATGAAGGGATAATATAGACTACAATTTTGCAAAAAAGAGAATCAGTTCCACCGTGAATCACATGAGAAGAATATCGTGTTCTTTTGGCCCTTAAGTCTACAACACTGAGGAGCCAGATATCAGGAAGAACCCACAGATATGGGATGTTTCACCGCTGTGACGGCGCATCAGTCAATGGCACGTATCGGACACCGAAAAGTCGCTCGTGAGTCACTCGGCCTTGAGGATCCTTCTCGATCCTCCATACGTGCTGAGTGAAGCCGGTCGGATCATCATCGACAGGCATGAATATGCTATAGACACTGTCAGTGTCTGGCATGGTTGTCCTGCTTCGCGACGCAACAAGACCGAACAGACTTACCAACCAGGAGCCTTGAGTTGTCTGACGAGCTCTGGATGGACTTCCTTCGCTGAGGCCCCTACGTGGATGGCATCCCAAAACTCAGAGCCATTCCGACCACTCTCTCCCTGCGGTTCAACCCAGCCCTGTCTGCCATCACCAACACAGAACTTGACTCTTCCGCTCTCGAGAAAGTGCCTCCCATCCTCGCTCTTGCTCATGTTTCTTGACCCCAAGTCACGGAGTTCTTGAATATGCTCGAGTCCCACGACCAGACCCTCTGGTCCAGCAAGTTCTGCGAGAATGTGGGTAAGGTAGCCTGAACCTGAGCCGACATCGAGAACCCGCCGTATAGGATGCGTCTCTGTTGGCAACAGGTACGGGAGCATGTGTTCTACTGCGGCAGCGTGCATGTGTGGTGCAGAAATCGTGGCCCCGTGCCCGATACTCTGTGGTGAGTCTTCATACGGACGGCCAGGCGCGTAATGTGCTCGATCAACCTACTTCTCGTCAGCCGGACGAGTCCTGATCCGGGACATGCCTGATGATCGATGGAAGTCGAGAGCTGCACGAACTTTTTGAAACGCAGATTTGACACGCCTATCCGTGATAAGACCGTTCCTAAACAAATTCTCTATCAGAGTCGCATTGCTGTCTCCTGAACACTGCCATGCCATAGTGCGCTGATGTCGACGACACTGCTGGTGAGTTGAGACGAGGAGGGGTAGTGGCCAACAGCGGGGGAATCCAGGATGGTTGACAAAGGATAAAAGCTTCATGCAAAACAGGAATTTTCCAAGTTAGGGCAGATTTTATTGATACAGATCACAATGATCTCATAAGCCAGATGAACTTTGCAAATTCAAGAAATCGTTAAGACTTAAGATACCGTTAGAATAGTGTTGAGAAGATGGATGGGTTGCTGAAAGAATGAGTTGGATGGAGGGGAGTGGGGAACGTCATGCTCCATTCATGGGTCGGTCAAACTTACGTAGATGATGCAGGATGCAGTTTCCGGGATGGTGGTGACACGCACTTCGCATCTTACCTTACCGACCATGTCATGGACGTCGTCAAGGAAGCAATTATATTGAAACGTCATTGTGAACATCTATTGCAGCTAGACCGAACGCTGGCTCTGTGGTATACTAACATAGAAACGATAGAGAAAGCATGGAGATGGATGATACGGCCCTCCACGGCCGCCGCCAAAAAAAGGACTCTCAAACCAAGGCCTGTATACGAAGCCAAACGCCTAAACACCGTTTCACCCCATGATGCAGTGATTTCCAAGCCAATCAATACCTGCCGAAGCCAGTCACATCAAACAACTCTCTCGCTGGATTCGCCCTCAGCAATAATCGGCACCCCGAGGCCACGATCCGGACTTTGCAGGACCAGCTGCTCGTGCCTTCGGGCAATGAGGAATTCGGCAATGCTCTTGATAAGCAGAAACCATCCAGCCACCATCAAGACGTACCCCATCCAGTCACTCATGCCAATATCCGAGATGCCGCCGCCACTGGACATAGCCTCGTTCGGATCGAAGTTATGGGAGTTGGGGTCTTGCGGGTTGGCGTAGCCATCGGGGCCACTCATGTCGGGAACACTGTCTTCCGGAGTGCTCTTCATGAAAAAGCCATATTGAATGCAAGTGATGCCAAGGCCTGCTCGCGATCCGTTCTTTGCCGCATGTGAAGAGTGAAGTAAATATGTGAGCAAGAAGCCGACGAACGTGAATGATGTTGATATCATGCAATTCCAAATGAAAGAAAAGACAGAGCCAATCGGCATTCCATCCACATAGACATCATCGGGCCCACCCATGCCCGGAGCCAGGATTGTTGTTTCCCAGTATGGAGGCGCAGCATCGGCGGCTGCTTGTTCGTATGTCTATAACAAGAACATCAGTTTCAAGGCCTTCGACGTTGATTAGGTAGAATGTAAGGACAGCTTACTGGTGGCATCTCTTCCTTCTCTGATTCAACCCTCTCTGGTCGAGCAGACATGTTAGCGAACACGCCGTCGCTGCCAACGCCACCTCCCATCACCCTCTGCGATCGAGCCTGCAAAGGAATTGTTGTTGATGCATTCTGGGCTGACGGTGCCGTAGTGGCTGCCGTCACTGTCGATGGTGGAACAGTGGACGCCCCGGACGACGGTCCAGAATTGCGTCTGACAAGCCGTTGCCTGTCATCGCCTTCATCGTCGCTAGACTCGTCGGAGTCATCAAATGCATCGGCTAGCGCTGGATCTACAGCGCGGTTCCGGTTTGGAGACGAGGATCGGGAATGAAAAGATGGAGGAGGTGAGTTGGGGGTTCGTAGCGGTTGAGGCTCGACAGAGGGAACATAGTCATCGTCTTGGGCATTGACCTATATCGTGATCTTATTAGCAGGCTGGCTCATCGTAAGAGACCCAAGATGACAATCCATACCCTTTCGTAGCCTCCAGCCATAGTGTAGATGACTTATCGGCGAGGGAGACAAAGGAGTGGAAGTTACTTTTCAGTAAGCGTGACTCGAACGTGCGTCGTGGGCGGGTTATCGCTGGCTCTGTGGAATGGTGACGGGTGCGGCAATGCTAAGACGAACTGCAGGGATGACCGACGGACTCAAACCGATCTAATCTGCAAATGCGACTACTCCCTGAGGGCAAGCCGTGAGAAAGGATGCGAAGACCGGTTGAAGAGGACGCTGAATGATCATCGAGAAGGCAATGGAATAACAGGGACTATCCATGGCCACGCCACCCTCCTCGACAGTCGCAGGTGTGGGAGGCCTTAGGCAACAAGCCACCTCCGCGTTCTTCAGCCACACTGGGTGCGGCGGAAGGGAGGATTATGTAATCATACGGACGCAGTGATCACAGTAATAGCTTGAAAGTCGATGATCTCCAGACTGTCGGACGCAAGAAGACAAGAGCTTGTTGCGCTGAGTTTTCTATTACTTGCACTTCAACATTCTTCCAGCGCAGGCGATTTGGATTTTTTTCAGCATTGTACGCACCAGCCATGTCTCGTCCATTATCTGTAAGTCTTTTTACAAAAGTACGAAGTTCAGCTCCTGATCAACTTTTTTCTCAGCAACGAATTTACGCGACCGTGTTCTCGAAATGGCCCAAGCAGGAGCTGCGACCCGACTATCAATTCCAGGATGCCGTCAGAGGAGCTGTCGAAAGTCGATATCAACATTATAAGCCCTCAATGGAGCCTGAGGAGATACTCAAGGCCCGCGCCCTGCAGTTTCTGGTGCAGGACAAGTTTATGCACAGGGTACGGATCCCACACACAGCCTTGTTCGATAAATGGCTAAACATGTACTGACGTCCAACAGTACCGTTTAGGAGATAAGATGTTGAAGCCAAAGAGCCAACCGACGTATTTCGACGACCTTGTACGGGAGATTGAGGAAGCACCCAAACGGACGTGGTTCGAACGACTTGGCAAACGCCTTTCTGGCATGATTCGTTTGCAGTAATGACAAGAGTTGGCGTTTTGGACACGAAGATCACTCAATTTTCTGTCATGTACAACATTGTATGATATAGTACAGCTCAGCGATGAAACGGACCCGCGATCTTTCTATCGAGATACCCAAGATTACATTTATTAAAAGGAAGTCATCCCATATGGCCACTATACCCGCCGCAGGTGGCTCGATGCGCGTTGCGACAGGAATTACGGTAGCAGCCGTGGCGGACGTGCCTTTTGTGCATGTTCACAAATTCCTTGATTGCCACAGTCAAAAGCAACATCATATCCCACCCGCGAAGGTTAGGCAAAGCCAAAGCCATGGAATCAACCAGCACCAAGCACATTGCTTGTGAATGCAGAAATCTCCAATGCTGGGCAAACGGAGCATACTCAGCTCTTTTCCCCTCCATATGCTTGGATTCTTGCACGAAACAAGGCGACCCGCCATCAAGTGGTGTTTCCAATCCGGTATTACATGATCTTGCCACGAGGTTAACCTCCGAACCGGAGCCAACTCTGTGCCCCCTGACATGGCGTGAGACCATTATTGGAGGGCTCCGGGATCTCGGTACGTTGTAGAAAAAGGTTTCTTCAACAATTTAGTCCTACATGAGCATTGGCCATATCGTATTGCAGCAGTGTACAATTGAAATATTGCAGAGTCCTTCTCTAGAGGGCTGACCTCGTCCGGTGTCCTCAACTTGCGATCATTGCCGAATCAACCCCAGGGACCAGCCACTAGCTGCAGACGCTTTGCAATTGGGAACTAATCGTAGGCTATTTGTTCGCTAACGTTCTGTTATGCATTAACTCGGCGGAAGCGGTCTGCAGCTTGTGGAAGAGTCGGCCTACAGTAGGTCACGAGTCGCAGCATTCTAAAGCTCGTTCCTCTCTGAACGGCAGAAAGCTCGCAGGAGAGGTAATGTCTGAATGCGGTATGTGGTAAACCCTCATTCATAGCTAAAGCAGCCCCCTTCTCGTTCGTATGCAGCATCTTCTTGGACAGCAATGAAGCTTGCCGTTCTACACACAAGCAGTCAATCGCAGGTGCGATGCCAGCGACTGAGCCTAAGAGGGCAAGTTGATGGGCATAAGCCACGGGCTTCTGAAGCCAACTGGCTTTAATCTCTTGTTAGAGCAGAACCGATTGCCATCATCGGGCATTCAGGGATCCATCTGGTCGATGGCGCACCAACTACTTGTATATTAATTGTCCACTTGCGAATCTCTGTGCTCTATATAATTCTCCATGCCAATTTGCCTCTCCGCAGCGTTCAAAGACTTGACATGAAATATGCACTTCAGCAACTAACTCCACATGGCAACTACATATACATGCATCTCTGTCCCCAGGAACTCAAATCTCCGGCGATGTGGTTCACACTCAGCATCTTGAAACTTTAGAAGAGGCCCTATGGCGTTGTTCCGGATTGGACAAGCGCCCCCTACGGTGGCATACCTCATTTTGTCCAATGGGCAAAAGAGCTCAAAATCCGCCCAAAACCCTAAAGTCGTAGTATTACCATTCACTGCTTACCAGCTCCTAACAGCTCAACGGGAATGCTACCCACGGTGATCAGAACTCTATTGCCTTTCAGGGTCTCAGGAATGAGGAAAACGCTCTATCAAAGCTTGATGCATTTTATCAAGCTGCATCTAGGATCACTAAATGAATGCGGCGGTACAATGCTTTCATAGTTTATCATATTAAAAGCAGTCAACGAGACCTTGCATTCTTACTTCTGCAAAGAATTTCGCCAATCGCTCACCTCTTCCTTGGAAACAAGATCCATAAGCTACTCTACACAATGAAGCCTTTTGCGATTATTCTATTGGTCCCTCTGGTTACAGCAGGTTTTTTCCCCGGTGAATTTGAAGGTGAAAGTGTAAGTCCCGAAGAGATTGAAGAATTTATTTCTGTCATAGACAAAGACAAAGAGTACAAGCCCGCTGGTTGGCTCTGCCCTCCATATGCTCGAAAGAAGCCTTGCATCCGAGTTCAAGTAGCGAATGATGGCTGGTGTAAGTCCTATCAGATCCTCGTCAACAGATTTCCCTTCCTTTTGCTTGCCTTTTAATCCGGTTCTATGCTAATCACGGAGGGAGGGAATAGTCAACGTGGACAAAGAACTCCTCGGCGATGAGGACTACTCGTGGTGGCCTCAAGATGTCAATTACGAGTGGAGAATCTGCAAGTATGTTAGACCATGCTCTACAAGCTCAACAAAAAGTGCCTAGTTAACATTTGGTAGTGATTGGTTTGGGCTTGGCGAATGTCGAGATACCCAGTCAGCTGCTATAAACGGCATCAGGCGTGACACTCGTCTTCCCATCAAGCTTCTTTCATTTAGACCAACGCGCTATACGAAAGAGGTTGCGAACGGCTGGCCTAAAGTTCCGGATGACATTGCTGGAATACGACTCTGCCCTGACGTGGCCTTGCTTGGCAAATGTATAGATGTTGCCCTACGAGCTGATATAAATTGTAAGTCTTCGACCTCAACTTCTTGGTCAAAATCGGACTAACGAAGAATGATGCTATTAGGGCTATTTAGAGATGGCCCTATGAAGTATCTCAACGGCAACTTCAGATCCTTCCTACTTCTAGGCGAGGCTCCGGCTCTGTGGCCCACCCGCAAATGGGACATGTGCTGGTAGGTTACGTGCAGCGCTCCTGTTGACACATTGACTTGACCTTGTATGAATACTAATAGTTTTAAAGCCTAAAGAAAGTCAATGGCATAGATCATCGTGAATGCCGTACTTATAAAAAGACCCATGACGTTAACCTAGATTGGTTTGATGGCTGTAGCATCGACATCCGGCCCTCTCGCCGCGAGTATTATCATTAGTAAGTTCCTTCACTATTCACTATTCACTATTCACCCGAACGGATGAGGATTTCTGACACAATGTCTATAGTAATGAAGAACCCAAGTACGACTAGACTATTCCACAGCCACAGGGAAACATATCGAGCATGAACCCTTGATGAGTTCGGGGGTCAAGGTGATGCCCCAAGCAATTTTGTGTCACGAATGGGAAAATCGGATAGCTGGTATGGAGGTTGTGATCCGAGGTGGAAATGGGAGTGCTAGAAATGTATGGATACTGCGCACAGATCGGCCAGAATCCCGTTGGGTCGCGAGGCTCATTGAACTTCTTGATTCACCGCTCATCCTTATGTGGGAGATAGTATTGCCTTCTTAACAGACATTCAATCTACCATTCCCTGTAATAGACCAGCTGATCTTTTCACCACAAGGTTGCTCTCGGACTGAGTTATCGTTGACTTGGGCTGTGATCGATATGTCGCGATTGTTTGGGAACTCGGAGCGAGCAGCCAAGCGCACCTCACCGCCACCGTTGACGCTGCCTCCCAGGATTCTGACACCATAGCAGTTCTCTACCAAGATGGCGTTGTTCCCGTTGTTCGAGAGTTCGACATTGCCGATATCCACACCGCCAGACTGAGAAACACAGAAGACGCCACGCCCGCCGCCACGAGACACGATCCGGTCAACAAAGACGTTGGTACGATAGCTGCCATCTCCCAGTTGCCCGTTATTGTTCGCCATCCGGAATGTAGCATATCCATTTCCTGCTGCGACGTTGTCGCCGTCGACGAGGCCGACCCGTGCGTTTGTCGACCCTTGAAGTAGCAATCCACATTCCCCAACGTTGCGAGCAATGACTTGGTTAATTGTAAAGCCATCTATGTTCCAAACTTCGACAGCATGGCTACCGGCACCTGTCACCGTAATAGAGTCCATACTGACGTCTGAGTTTCGAGCGGCGTCACGGTCAAAGCGGATGCCGAGGCCACTCTGTAAGTTCATGGTGATCTGCCCAAGGGACAAACCACGGACACCATAGAATCTCATCCCGAAGTACGGAGCACCAGTCATGGCAAGGTAGGGAATTCGCACGTTCTCGGTGTTGAATGACTCAATTGCACCGCGCCCATTTCGCGAGGCAGTGTCGATTGGCTGGCAGCCTTCGAAGGTGATGCCACTCCCAATAGAGATTGTTCCGGCGCCGATCGAGCCACCAGCAAGGAGCGACACTCGTTGCCCTGGACCAACTGCGTCAAGGGCAGACTGGATGGCAAGACGATAATCCGAGCCTGCGTAAACTACAGAGCCACGAACATTGGCATTGTAAGAGCCAACACTGCCGGTTATGGTAGCATCTGGGGATACAGATCCACACTGGGCAGAGACGGCTTGCGTGAGAGCGAATATCGCGACAACAAATTGTTGAAACTTCCTAGAGAACCGCATGATTGTATCTGTCGATATACTAATGATTGAAACCGCTGGGAGGACCATGTGGCATGTCTGTCTGCATTATATACTTGACCAATACCTATTTACTTCAGAAGTCCAGATTTCGGCACTTGGCCATGAACCTGGGGGGTGAAGCTTGGCATGCACGACAAAACGCCGGACACGACGATCAGAAAAGTCTTATTCGGTCGCCTATGGATCTCTCAGAAGGCGCATAGCATTCTTCTCCTCCTGATTGAGCGAAACGGTTGCATGGACACCAGCGCCGCTAGATGCTTTCAACTGGCAAGGAACATACGCCGAGGCTCTTCAGGACAAGGTTCGAGAAACAAAGTTCTTCCACAAACAAGGCCATGAGCAGGATAAAGTTGGAGCTTATAGCCAAGTTCCCTCCTGCAATGTGACCTGCTTCTTCCAGTTTTCCAAGCTCAAGTGCCGATCAATGGAATGATCTCGCGTGCTCAGTAACGGGTTTCCCGTTCTCTATAACCCAGTAGTCGTACCCAATCGTCATTTGGATGTTGTCAACATCGATGAAGGCTAACTCGTCGGCACGAATCTTGTCAAGATATTCGGGATCCTTGAACGCGTTCTCAAACACCTTGAAATCTTTGACATATGCGTCGCTAATGCCATCGTACTCGAGCATAGGTCGCCCAGCTGCTTTAGCAAATGTGTCGCCAAGCGCTTTCATCTCGGGTGTCGTGTGGTACTTCAATTGGATCAGATCAGCCACCACGTGTCTCGACGAAATTTGGGGTCTCTCACCTGGCGGTACTCAACTACTCCATGACGTTTCATAAAGTCAAGTACCATTGGGCCATGTACGGTTGTCCAATGCTTGTAGAAGTCCTCCTGGGACATGCCCTTCTTACGAGGAATAAGGGTAGTGATGCGAACAAGCCTTTCGGTCGACATGGTTCCGTTCAGAAGCGAGGCGCAATCTTGTAGGATTAAGGAACTTGCGCAGGTTCTTCATAATCTGCACGTCAGACCTTTATATATGGCAGCGCGGGCAGACAGACACATATAGCCCAACGATGGCCCCGCCGTCTAGCTTGGAGGCAGAGACGAAAGAATGAAGCTTACTGATCCCCTCCTCTCTCTTAATGACTCAGTAGCGCACTTCTCCATAATGCGGTAATGCGTGCATCCTTATCCAGGGGCAAACATCAGATAAAGACGCTCGGTCATGCCATCCATTTATAATCTGTTGATCCATGCGCGGCTCGATTTGGTGTCTCCGTCGACCTGCTTCGAAAGACTGTACAAGCAGACTGGACATGGCCAAGGGAAGTGGAAACCCTTCTGAAGGCGACGCGGCATCTTTCACTCACGATCAACAACTAATGGTCGCGTAGTTTGCTTTTATCCGCTATCCTTATGGGGAACGCGACTTCTTGAATTTTCCGGCTCCGTATGATAAGTAAGTATCGATGATGCGTCTACTTGCTTTGAGCTTTGTGAGGACTCTACGGTGAATTCATCAAAGTGGCCTGCCCCAAGCTTTTTGAACAAACGATGCAAGTCCTCTCGTGGCTGCCTCACTGAGGCGCCATGCCGAGTAGCGAGCGGGGGTTCTCAGATGCTTGGTACTTGGGTTTGTACGTTAATGGCAATAAATACTAGTAGGTTTTGGGCTGCGAGCCGAGGCCAACAATTTGACGCGATCGAATAGAGTGTGTGTCCATGACTGCCATAGCAAACTTTGATGTTGCTTCACAAATAGGCAGTGCATTGGCTTGGCTCATAATTCCGACAGTCGTCTCTAAGGGACACATGCGCCCAAAGACGAAGCCCTGTGGACACTTAAGATGCAGGGCCATGCCATGATGTACATCTTGGGAACCCCTCCCCCTCCCCCCTCTCCCACAATCCCTCGAGACTCTTGACTATGTATGTCGCAATGAGATAATTGCAGTCTGGACACGTAAAGGAGCTCTCCATCGCGACTGGAAGTTCATGCAACTCTTTATCAACCCTCGTCAGTGTGGAATGCGCAACGCAACCAAGACGTGGTTATTCGCCCCTGTTTGCTCCATACTTTCGGAAGACCGACCAGGTCCAGGCACATGAGCGTGTACCGGGGTAAATCTCTCCACCGACTAAGAGCAAACGAGTATTACCGTCTAAACCGCCCAACAGATATTTCGGCCCATGAAGCAGCGCTGAATCTGGGGGACCGTCGTGTTAGCGTGAGGAGCTACGCCATTCCCCCTCCCTGTCAGGATGTGGGGGAACGGCTTGGAGAACTTGGCCGGCCGAGGTTCGAATACGATGGGAGACACATTCATCCAATGATCTTCAGCTATTTCGACCAGGTCCATCGGAGGAAAAGTCCAGTGAGGGGTTGCATCATTGTTGAAAGTCCGGGGTCGGCTTTCTTGATGCAATCCGTGATGAGACCCGGTCCAGCAGCTTCTCGTGTGTATATAGTTAAGAATTCACCGTCCAAGGGCTTGTTAGCCTGGCATGCTCGTCTGTCTTGATTGATTCCGTTGCCTAATCACAATGATCTACACATCTAAGACGGTTCCGCTCCCGAGTCTTGATCTCCTGACTCTGCTGTTTGGTGAGTCGAATGGGTCCCATACTTGCGTAATTGTCAAACTTGCTGATATGGAGACAAGACTCAAAGTATGCAAAGGGTAATGATGATACCCCATTGCATGCTGAAGCCAGAGATCCTGATCGAGTCATTACCAAGCGCCAAGTTCGAAAGCTGGCCAAGAATTTCGCCCACTTCCTTCGTCACGAATATGGTATTGGATCATCTGGTCCAGGCAAAGATGTTGTCGTAGTCTGCTCACTTGGTCAATCAGCCCTGGCTTGCCTCTTTTATGGCGTTATAGCCGCAGGCGGTGTGGTTTCCGCTGCCTCACCTGCGTGCACCGTCTCGGAATTGGCGCGACAGATTCGCGATGGGCCTGCGAGGCTACTCGCCTGCAGTAAAGAACTCGAACCTGTTGCTCTCAAAGCCGCAGCCGAGGCCGGCTTGCCCCGAAGCTGCGTCCTTGTCCTCGAGTCACATCCCGACGTCAAGCTTAGCAACAGCGAACAGACGCGACGTTGCGATTTCCAGAACCAACTCGATTGGGAGGTGATCACGGATCTGGAGACCATCAAGAATCGGACCGCTTGCCTTGTGTACTCTTCGGGAACTACGGGCTTGCCCAAAGGTGCATCTGCAACTCCCCATCGTAGAATTGGCGGGACCTGCTAACACATTCATAATAATAGGCGTTCGGCTATCCCACCTCAACCTTTTGGCAGAAGTATGCTTGGTTTCCGCGATGAATCGACCGACGACCGACGAGTGGGAGAAAGAGGGCTGGAAAGGCAGAACCCTGGGCCATTTGCCAACAGCACATATCGCCGGTATCCAGGGATACTTGATCAGCCCCATATTCGAGGGCCACATCGTTTATTGGATGCCATCTTTCAATTTCGAAGACTTTGTGAAGTATAATGCTTCGCTCAAGATCACAGGCATGTTCTCGGTCCCACCGATCTGGATGGCCATCGCCAAGCACCCGGCAGTCAAGGACCAGTTCCGACAGCTTCGAAGCGCAATCAGCGGTGCAGCCCCGTTGAGCACAGACATCCAAGCAGCCGTTGGTGAAAAGATTGAGGGCATTCTCCGACAGACTTGGGGCCTCACTGAGAACGGAGGAGCCGCGACATATGCCCCCCCTGAACGCACCGACACGCTTGGAAGCTTGGGACCACTCTTGCCCAATACCGAAATGCGGTAAGTTGAGAGCCTGGAGAGAACAGTGAGAGAACATGGCGCTGACCGATAGCATTGTAGGTTGGTCGATGACGATGGCAAGGATGTGGCGCCTGGTGAGGCTGGAGAAGCTTGGCTTAGAGGTCCCATCGTGGCCATGGGCTACCACAACAACGACGAAGCGAACCGAAATACTTTTACGTCCGACGGATGGATGAAGACAGGCGACATTCTTCGGGTCCAAGGAGACTTGGTTTATGTTGTGGATAGGAAGAAGGTATGCTACCGCTCCCCGTCTACACCTGTCCTAACCATCGCGGCCAACAGGGGGCCTTCTGCTAACTGGTATCGAAGGAGTTGATCAAGTACAAGGGGTTGCAAGTCGCTCCCGCGGAACTTGAGGGCGTCATAGCCTCTCACCCGGCGGTGACGGACGCAGCCGTTGTGGGGATACCGTCAAATGGTACCGAGGTGCCGAAAGCTTATGTTGTGCGCGCTCCTGGTGTTTCGGTATCAGCAGAAGAGTTGATGCAGTTCGTCAAGGACAAAGTAGCGCCATATAAGCAGCTTCGCGGTGGCGTAGAGTTCCTCGATGCCATTCCCAGGAGCCCTTCTGGGAAAATCCTGAGGCGACAGCTACGAGAACTACAGAACAAGGCCAAGCTTTGAGCAAACCTTGCGATTCACGTCACCCAAAGGATCATGGAGGCTGCCAACATGGCACGCGACTGCTGACTATTTGAGTCCCGGTTCTTTCTAGTTCATTCCGACAGGAGTTGTGAAATAGAAATGGCATAAAGCCAGTACCTGGGGCGCAGTGTATATATTGAAATATTGCAGAGTCCTCCTATAGAATGCTGACCTCGTGCCGTGTCCCCAACTTGCGGTCTTTGCTTTGCCAGATCAGCCCCAGCGACCAACCACCGTCTGCAAGGATGAAAATCTGGTGGCCTGTTGCGATGGTATTTGCGTGTTAAATCTGGTATCTACACTGAGCCTAACTCCAATGCCTCTTCAAGACACCTTGAGAGGATACCAGGCCAACGATCTCGGAAGCTCATGAGGTTGTGTACGGAAGAGCAATCCACGGTCGCCTGTGCTGGGCCACTGATGATTGCGAAGAGAGGGATAACCCTAAGCCTATGCTAACCCTCCCCCATGAGTAGCCGCCTCTGTGACATGTCATCACCCCTCCTTCATGACACCAAGGGAATAGGGTTTCTTCACCTCGCCTCTCTACTCGCCCAGCCTTTTTCATCGGTCTGTTTTCTGCTTATTTGTGTCGGCATTGACCTCCTCTGTATCGAACTTTTGTGAGGGGCTGCGACTTTTACCCCGCCGGCAAGATAAACACCCAAACTCCGAATCGTCATGTCAGCCCAACCATTCAAGACTGTCTGCCTTGTCGGCGCCAATGGCAACGTAGGCGGGCCAATGCTTGACGCCCTGAAAGCTGATGGCAATTTCGACATTACAATCCTCCGCAGGAGCACCTCGTCTTCCCTCCAGGATGCTCAGTCCGGGGCAAAAAACGCTGTTGTTTCCCCGGATTTCCCTCTTGACGAACTAACGGAGGCCCTGAAGGGTCAGGATGTTGTCATTGCAACTTTCCCTCTCAAGGATGTAAATCAGCATCTTCGGCTTGTCGAGGCTGCATTTCGGGCTGGTGTTCGGCGCTTCGTCCCCGCCGACTTTGGGAGCTGTGACGCCGCCAGTCCGTGGGCTCAGGAGACGCTGAAACTCTACAGAGACAAGACAATGGTTCGAGAGAAGCTGGAGACACTTGCTGCTAGCAGTGAGCGCAGTGGCGGGCATTTCACATGGACTTCGATCATCTGTGGGCATTTCTTCGACTTTGGACTCCACAGCGGTCTCCTGCACTTTAACCTGGACACCCAAACTGCGCAAACGCTTGATGGCGGCAACGTAAAGGCTTCAACGTCGACTCTGCGACGCGTGGCAGATGCAACAGTGAAGGCACTGAGGAAGCCCCAAGAGACAGCAAACCGTGCTCTGTACATCCAAAGCTTCTGTCTCACCCAGCTGGAGCTGCTCGCGGCTCTTGAGAAAGCCACTGGATCCAAATGGAAGACGGAGGACTTGGATTCAAAAGCTTTCCTCGCCGAAGAAAAGGCTAAAGTCGATGCAGGTGACCGCGAGGCAATCGAAGAGGTGGTCTATGTCATCGGTACTCTCGAGGCTGATTGGAGGGCTAAGGAAGACTTCGCAATGGACTTGCTTGGTTTGCAAGACCAGGACTTGGACCAAGTGCTTGCAGAGGTGATTGCCGATCACAGGAGACGCCACGGGTCTCACTAAAGATACCAGGCATGGATTGGCGTAGAGCCTCCTCAAGGCTGAACCCTGAGTTCATCTACGTCGGAACCCTATTAAAGTCTGCCCTCATGGCACGGGAGATCTAGGCAAAATGCCGACCCTGGCTTGATCTGCTTACCCCCCCTTTCAGGCTTCCGAAACAAGACATATGCTTCGGACGCCCGGTCAGCAAACACCTTACGTTCGGCTCATCTGTGACATTACAACACCCTCCCACACCGAGTTATACGGGCAACCTCGCCGAAGATGGTAAAACTTGACCGAGCGTATACCATGGTTGGCCACATGAGAAGGATTGAACCGGTCAGCATTCGGTCAGCTTGAATGCACCATGAACACAAGGTCCCATTTCAAAGTGAATAGAACATCCAGAATCTTCTGACGATACTCGATCTTTACACTGTCGGGCTTGCAAATACATATACGTGCACGTACCTCTAAGCCTTAGTTTCGTCACCTCCCAACTCACCACAACTCTGACAGAAACACAACGAAAAGCCTGACTATGACAACGATGATGTCTCTAACTTACTTCCTTGGACTTATAGGACTGGCTATCCAGGCCGCGAGTGGCCTCTCGCAGCAGCACAGGATCCTGCCGGGTGCGTTCATCGCGGAGTTTGAATACGTCCACCAGGATGAAGCAGCATTTTTCCAAGAACTGCAGGACCAGGGAGTCATTGCAACGAAGCGCACTGGCTTCGATTCTGATGTATTCAAAGGCGTGTCATTCCAGGTTGATGGAAACGCACTCGATACAGAAAGCACCCCCTATGTGTTACAAGCAAAATTGCAGCAGACCTCAGTCATCAAGAACATTTGGCCAGTGGAAATGATTGACACTTCCCATGAATTTGAAACCACCGGTTCTTGGAATGATTCAAGATCAAGCTTGAGAGAAGATATTCCCCTTCAGTGGCGCGCTGACTCGGAAGACGCACCTGTTGGGGGCACGGCCAGCTACCCACCACACGAGATGATTCAAGTTGATAAGCTGCATTCTCAAGGGATCACTGGAAAAGGCATCAAGATCGCCATTGTCGACAGTGGCGTTGACTACGAGCATCCTGCCTTGGGAGGCTGCTTCGGCAAAGGGTGTCTCATCTCCTACGGATACGACTTTGTTGGTGACGGATTCGGTGACACTACAATGATACCAGAGCCGGATGATGATCCCCTGTCTAAGTGCAACGGCCATGGCACGCATGTCGCCGGCATTATCGCAGCCCAGAAAAACCCCATGGGGTTTCTTGGTGCTGCCTACGGCTCCTCACTTGGCGCCTATCGCGTCATCAGCTGCAGTGGACAGACGACGAACGAACTGATCATCAAGGGCTATACTCGCGCATATGAGGACGGTGCTGATATCATCAGTGTCAGCATAGCACGCTTCAGTGGTTGGCATGAGGATGCGACGGCCGTTGTTGCACAGAGAATTGTCGAAAAGGGGCGTGTGGTTCTTTCGGGTAGCGGTAACGATGCTGTCCTGTACCATGCGGTGTTCAGCATCGGAGCGGGATCTACCGGGTTGGGTGTTGACAGTGTGGGATCCGTCAGAAGCGAGCGGTCCCCAGTCCTAGTCGAAGTTGGGTCGTACGCGATCAGCGACGGGCCAAACGGCTCATTTATTTACTTGAGTGGGAGACCCGTCTTTGCTCAATCCATCGAAAGGCCAGTTTGGCTTGTCACGCCCAACCGTACTGCTGAAGGAGATGACTGGGAGGTATGCAGTCCGCTACCAGACGACACTCCGGATCTTAGTGAATTCATTGTCCTCGTCCAGACGGGGTCTTGCAGCGACGAATGGTCCGCTCAGGAGTACCTTCACGAGAAGGGGGCACAGTTCGTACTCTACTATGGCATCGAAGCAGATGTGTAAGTCATCTCGTGAAGTAGGAGTTGGCGTTCATTGCAAGCTGAACAACCTATACAGCCTTTTCACCGTACCTATATGCCCGGATATGACGGGCTGTGGTACAGTGCCAAGAGCCCAGGGTCTTGAGTGGCGGGAGATGATTCAAGCCGGCGCTGAGCTGAATTTGAGCATCACCAGCTATGACCTGTCTGAAAGGACGTATCGCTATTTCAATAACAGTGGCACATTTGGGGGCACGGTGAGTGAGTGGTCAAGCTGGGGTCCGACGTGGGAATTGGATGCCAAAATCGAGATTCTCGGAGTCGGTGGTGAGGTTCTCAGTCTGTGGCCAACAACCCAAGGCTCCTACAGCGTCGAAAGCGGAACATCCATGGCGACACCACAGTTAGCTGGAGCCTATGCATTGTTGATGGAGGCAACAGGGATCAAGAACCCAGGGGAGCTGCGATCGCTTCTCCAAAGCACGGCTTCTCAGCGGCAGTGGACAGAGTATCCTGATCGTGTGAAAGCGCTAGCTCCCGTACCTCAACAAGGTGCAGGCCTTGTTCAAGTCTACGATGCAGCTAAATCTCCTTTGCTGATCACGCCGTCGAGCATCTCATTCAATGACACGGATGCTTTCCTGGAGAGTGCAACTTTCACTCTGGAGAACCGAGGATCCACGGACAAATCCTACACGATCCACAATTCACCGGCTCTGACTGTGTATACGATTCATCCTGGTGACACATTCCCGGCAAAAGCGCCGTTGTCAATTGCTCCGGAAGTGCACGCCATTTTGGCTTTCTCTTCGACTACGGTCACAGTACCGGCTGGTGGAAAGACCACCTTCACAGTCAGAGTGACGGCACCAACTGGGTTGGAAGTGAAGCAGCTGCCTATATACAGTGGCTATATTGAGCTTAAGAGCACTGATGAAGGGGGTTCAGATTCACCTCTCACAATTCCTTACCTTGGAGTTGTGGGCAGCATGAAGTCCGACCTCACTTACTTGGTACCCGAGGAGATCTTCTTGCTCGACAACAATACCAAGTCTGTTCAGCCGGCAAACACAACTTTCCAGAGCCCTGGGAATCTGCCTGCAGTGAACTACACCGTACAGGTCGGCTCACCGCTCTTACGTGTCGACATCTTACCCATGTTCGAGACGGTGGATAAGGTGCCTACTCAGGTAGTCGATGGACTCGAGATTGCAGGAAACGTCTTCACGTATCCATTTTCACCAGCCTGGAAGTGGTTGGACTTGTGGAATGGGACGGTGATGGATGGAGAGAGCTCCAAGGACCTTCCCGCAGGCAGCTACTCGTTCCTGGTGCGGACACTGCGCAACCGTGGAGAGAGATTCAAGAAAGAAGACTGGGTGGTTGCCAGAACAGACCCATTTCGGCTTGAGTATGTATAGTAGGTTCATGATCTATGTCTCGCCGAGATGCTTTGTCCGTTATAGGGCAGATAGGAACCTTCCGCAGCCTTGCGGTGTTGCTGGCTGCCAAGTCTTGTATGCCTTTGATAGGTGGGTATCTAGCTATCACCTCCTTGATTTTCTGTTTTCTTCTTTTGCCTTCAGTCTCTTGGCTTCCCACGGCCGGGACAAGGTCTACCGACTTGGATACGAGGGTATATTTCCAATTTTACAACGTTACGAGCTTCCGAACACTGGTTTTCCTCGTCAACAGCAAGGCCCCTCAAGACAAAAAGCCAGTTTACCAGGCGAAGGATACTAGATAGTCCGAAAATACCGAACATGAGAATTTAGATACGTCTGAAGGCAATGGATATCCTCCAATGATTCAAGAAAATCGAGTTCATGAGGACCATGGCACGGCAACATGTATAACGCCATCTGGCCATACAATCCCGAAACCAGATGATAGAGAAAATGTGATTCCAACAAGAGGTGGCGCCACAGTCAATCGGGAATAAAATCTGGACTGCTTTTTGGTCGTGCAGCATCCCAAGACTAGGTAGGTTTGTATGTAGCAGCGTCTGAGGGCCCGTCTTAAGAACGTTTAGCTGAGTGCGAACAAGATAGTGACTCTTTGTACAAGTATTATTATAACAGTACTTATAGGAGATTTCGCTGGTTTGACCCGCCGCGGAGAATGCCGCATCCGTCCATGGAAGTCATCCAGGTCTAGTCTTAGTCTTCCGTCCAGACAATCGCACGTGTCTTACGTCTAAGCTAGTTCCGTCAGGGTCCATCGGCGTGGGTTTTACTTACATTGGGTTGAGAAGCGGACGAACTCCTACTACTGCGTACAAGGTAGTAATACCACAACATCTGCGGGTGAGAGGACTGTCAAAGGGAATCTGATTGTTCTAGATCGGGAGAACCCTGGTAGTTAAGACCCAACCACGAGGTAAATGTCGTGCCGAAGTCCCGTCCATCTCACGCATGCCATAGTCGTTAGTGCTGCTTTGAAGGCCCACATACACATCATTGCAGAGTGTTTAAGTTTAACCATCCATCAAGGTTCCTGATTACTTTTTAGTGTATGGAGCTGGTTTATTTTTTTTCTCCCCTTCCTTTACCAGCAGAATTGGATCTTTTCTGGTGAGGTGAAGAAGATATGCAAGCGGAACAGACGGCACTATTATTAACCCTTATGGTTCCAGCTTCCTCTGATGCCCGTTGGCGTCTCTTATTGCGATTTTGGGACGGCAAAGTCGGCATTCCATTGTTTTAGCCATAGATCTGAAGTTTTTTCCCCTTCTTGGTGGAAATATAAACTTTGAACATGAGGCTGATGACCATGTCCATATATATATATATATAGACAGACGAGGCTGCTCTATCGTCCATGTTCCTCGTCTGTTAGAACTTGATCTTGGTGTACTGGACTTTGTTTACCACGGAACCTCAAGAGACAACAACCTTATTTACGTTTGCCAGTCCTGAACACCAGAGTAGCAGCCGTCACCATGTCGACAGGGCCAGATAACTTCGACCCTGAGAATGTCAATTTGACCGAGTTCAGCACTGCCAACCAGCAAGCCTTGATCACCTGTTTCTTGAGCGAGTCTGGCAACCAGTTTGATGGACCCATTGGCATCCGTATCGCCTCCATCTTCGTCATCGGTGTCATCTCGACCGCCGTAACCTTCTTCCCTGTGGTGGCAACTCGCGTCCCGCGCCTCAAGATTCCCCTGTACGTGTACCTGTTCGCCAGATATTTCGGCTCGGGTGTCATCATCGCCACTGCCTTTGTCCATCTGCTCGATCCTGCGTACTCTGAAATCGGACCGGCATCATGCGTTGGCATGACTGGCGGCTGGGCCGACTACTCGTGGCCACCCGCCATCGCCCTCTCTGCCGCCATGTTCACCTTCTTGCTCGACTTCCTTGCCGAATACTACGTCTCGACACGGTACGGAATGGCGCACAACGACACCAGCGTTGAGGGCACAATTACCACCGCCGGAGCCGGCCATGGCCACCAGCATCTGCACTCCGGGGAGGTGGACAACCATCCTGACAACCTGTCCAACCGCAACGGAGCTCTCGCCAAAGCCAGCGACGAAGAGTCCGGCTCGAACTCGAACCAGAAGAGGCGCGTCAGCTACGCAGACATCAAGGAGCTGCAGCACCTGGACGACGACTCGCAGGAGACGGAGCGTGCGTTCAAGACCGAGATCGCAGCCTTCCTCATCCTCGAGTTCGGCGTCCTGTTCCACAGCGTCTTCATCGGTCTGAACCTCGGAGTCGCCGGCTCTGATGACTTCGCCACTCTGTTCCCAGTCCTGGTCTTCCACCAGTCGTTCGAGGGTCTCGGTATTGGTGCCAGGCTGAGTGCCATTCCCTTCCCGAAGCGTCTGCGCAACATGCCATGGCTGCTTTGCGCGGCGTACGGCCTGACCACACCCATCGCCATCGCCATTGGCCTCGGTCTGCGAACAGTCTACGATAACTCGTCCTACACCGCCAACCTCGTCAACGGCGTCTTCGACTCCATCTCTGCGGGCATCCTGATCTACACTGGTTTCGTCGAGATGATCGCGCGCGACTTCCTCTTCAACCCCGAACGAAGCAACGACAAGTTCCGCCTCAGCTTCATGATTATCTGCCTGTTCCTGGGTACGGCCATCATGGCTCTGCTTGGAAAGTGGGCTTGAGGAGACCAGTCGAGGAGGTTTCCTCAAACGAGGAGCATTGTGTCAAGAGCTGGTCCAGCGCTGGGACTTGCGTTTGAGTTGGTTGGATATCTCAGAATTTTGATGCTTTGGACAATAGACTATTACTTAATCATTCACATGATAGGAGATGGAAGTAACAATGTTGAATCTTCCGTGTCATACCCGCACCTCTTGACGCTTAAGTAGGCCATGCGCGCAGGACTATGGTTGGACCAGCTTCATGCTCATATCTTAGAACGCGTATCAATTGTAACTCTTCCAAGGCTATTCTTCCTCCACGTCATTAGCCCGAAATCCTCAAGCTTCTGCCGTGATCCTGTATCCCTAACCTCTCCCTGGGGGCAGTCCATCCCGCACGCGTCTTCACTATAAATTGCACAAGAGTAAAAGTCAAAGAAATCTGTCTCTCAAGTACCGAATTCTCAAGTCCTGAATTGCTTGAATGTGACATCGTTCAAGCAGCTCGTGAGCAGAATTGCCTCCAGGTTTAGACTTCCTACGGGCCTAGGGGTCCAAGATCGTCATCGTTGGATATGATCCGACATCGCGATCAGGATGTGTACTTGCTTTCGGTACACCAAACCACGCTGTTATGACACTGAGACAGCATTGGGTGTCTGCTATGAGCTGAAAGGCATGCTACTCTTGTGTAAAATCTAGATCTCAGTCAAGTATGGCCATATCTACGAGTCGAATTAGTCCTCCGTCTACCATGATCTTTCTCCAGGCTCACTCAATGAAGCGCGCATAAAGGTCTTCTTTATCTTCGTGAATTCCTCGCATATCGTTCGTCCTGCCATATTACTTTGTGCATTTCCTTGGACAGCTCGGTGTGAAGAGTACATTGTCTCTCCCACTGCTGTTCCGCCAGATAGTGGTTCTTTGGGAGGAGGCCTAGCACCAGAGCAACCTCGAGACGAATCTGACTTCTGCCACCGCTGTTGATCTCTGCCACGGATACCGTAGCCTGGCCACTTCCAAGAGCTTCATTACTGATCAATGAACGTACGTAGAAGTGCTACACACTCTGCACAAAGGAGATGAGCCATCATGTCTCTTGAGAGGTTGAAGACAAGTTGATTCAGGCGTACTGTACGAGGTTGCACCCTATGTGCCCCTTTCTGCCATGAAGGAAGTTCGAGGTTCTGCATGAATAATGTGTTAGTGGGCCACAATCTCTCTGCCTGGTCAGGTAGCCCGCCTGCCTCTGAACCTTCATAAACCCGTATGCGGGTAGACTGGGATACTGGAACCCATTGACGATGAGTCAAGAAATGATAACAAGATCTATTACCGCAGAAGAAACGAGGTGGCAGGAGTGGAAAGTCTGGGTATAAACTACACCACCGACGCCTGCGATGCTTATGTTTTGGCTATGGACGATCGAGTAAAGGATCACGAGAGGATCACCTGCCATATTTCGCGACGAAACGAACATGCCCTCAATCCGCGCGGATAAGCCCACGAGGTAAAAAAGAGCAGGAAGCTGGAATCGCGAAGAGGGCTTGTCCGATGGGCATTCGCCATCCATCTTCCCATGACAGGGTATGATATGGCATGGTACCACAAAGCCATTGTACTCGTGAATCGTCCGTTTTCCTCACGCACTCACTGACTTGGGGAAAAGGACTCAAGGTTTCACGAGTTGTTTCGATCAGGTGGTAATAGATGCCAAGTGAGCAAGCTGCTGCACGACGAGCAAACCTGTACTGGATCTCGATCCTGGCTTTCCGTGACAATATTATCGCAGCGCCAGTGTTTGTCTAGCATCATTGCCTCCCGGCATTGGTACACATGATAGCGCCGTCAGCACAAGGCACAATAGATTGGACCAGGATGACACACCATTTTGGGGAAGCTGGCTAATGAAGGGCATTGAGGGATTCAAAAGGCGGTATAACAGGCTCGCGGACGAACATGATGGAGGAGGATTCAGGCTCTGTCTAAGCCACTGCGAAAAGGGGTGATCGACAGCCAGCCGAAGCAGCCACTTTTCCAGCTTACGCGAGAGACTTGGATGATGAGACTGGGGCTGACAACGAGGAGCGGCACGGAGTTTTCAGGAGTACATGTGGAGGCGCTTTGACGCCATACCTGAGGACTCTACGTTAATATGATGGACAGCTGGATTCACGGCCATGGATTCCAACGGTTTGGATCGTATAGAGAGGTACCAGAGCAGCATAGGCTATGATATTACCCAGCGCAAAAATTGGAGTTTGTAAGCGAGGCGCTCAGCCTCTGCTTGGTTCAGCTTCTCTTCTGGGAGGGTGTCTCAAATGGGCCTGTGCTGAGCATTGTGGATAAGTCCCCTGGTCACAAGGCCAGCCATCGATTCGAGGATCCGACTTGAGATCGCGGGGAGTCCTCATTACTACAGTACAATAATTCAGCATGTTTGTTCGATCTTGACTCATAGTTTTCTCTATAGTAGAATGAGTATCAAGGCACGCGACCTTAGTACGGATGGATCAGCTCAAATACTCGTCCTCAACATCAAGGTTAAATATGGGTGGCGCCGGTGAAAACAAGCTGACGGGACTATTTTCTTACTTGCACACACGGACGAACAAGACTAACCCTCTATGCGGCGGCATCCTGCAATACGGTCTGTACTTGTAGTAGTAGCACAAGTAGTAGTACATTAAGAGGCGGGGGCTTTCATCACATTCCCGGCGTATTAGTCCGGGTTCTCCAACGAGGCAGAAAAGTTCCTACAACTACACGAAAACCCCTGAATCACCTTAGTCACCTACCTAAATGAAGAGAGACCCGAGCCTGTGGGCCGGGCTCCAGCTAGGCTGGGAATGATTTTCCACGCCCCGTGCAGAGTGAGCAGGCCGTAGGTAAGCGCTGTTGAAAGTTCCTCATTTGGTAATGGTAATGGTAATGGGATGGCAGGGGGGGGGACCCTAGACGAGTTCGCGAAGCCTTGGCAGGGTCATAGTGCGTACACTCTACATAGTAGCAGTCGCAGCAGCAGTAGTAGTAGTATGTACTATGTAGTAGCAGCAGCGAAAAAGGAGATCCTCGGTGGGAAAGACAACAACCATAGCATTCAAGCGGAAAAGGGGAGGAGGGTCCTGGTCTAGGCCTTGATGATGCCGCCGCAACAGTACTTAGCCTCGACACGGCCAAAGCAAATCAAATTGCTGGCCTGTCTCTGGGATCCTTGGTAGGCTGAATGGTGAATGGATCTAGGCCAAGGTTTGACACAAATGAGCCCATGGCGCTAGTCGGCATGCCCAAGCCGATCTATCGTCACACCAGCCGTGTCTGTATACAAGTAGTCTGTTGGTTCAGTATGGAGTACCGAGTAGTTTGTCGGTTCAGTACGGAGTACCGAGTAGTTTATTGGTTCAGTACGGAGTACCAAGTACTTGGTTAGTGGTAAAGTAAAGGCCCCTAGGTCCCTATAGCCCAAGTACAATCCTATGTACAAGTCTACACAGAGTTCAGTAGTACAAGTAGTAGCCTGATCCCAGAGTTCCTTTACTGGCCTCGTGTGTGTACTTGTACCCGGGCAAAAAAACTACATTCAATTCTGCCCAGGGCCTCTCCCGACGCCACATCCCCTGCAGGCTGACTTGGTCGAGGACGGCGGAGTACGACAGTCCTAGTCCTAGGTCCTGCATGCAGCCACTCAGCCAAGGATCCCGCTTCAGCCCAGCCAAGCCGCGGCCTATGTAGACTCCGTACAAGCATGTACTGTTACTACTTGTACAGTACGGAGTATGTACATGTCAAATTGCCCCCATGCATCCAGTCTCGTACTGACACCGAGGTCCCACTAATAACAACACAAAGTCGCCCATTCGCCAGCCTGGAAGAAGCACACCACAGCAGCAGGGCGTATTGGTCAATAATAGGGGTGCAATTCTGATGAATTAGGTTCAGGCTCGCGTGACTGACTTCTGGTGGATTAGTACATGTAATTGGTAGTAGTACTATTACTCCGTAGTCAGTAGTGTAAACAGTGGTATGTGCATTTCATAGTCTTCCGTCACGGCCGTGCCGCTCAGGACTGTACGAGCGAACTACTAAGGAACTGAGTTGTACTTTTTTGTTAATTTCTAGCAACTGAGTTTTCGTCTTTGTCGTCTTCGTCTTCCCAAGTGCAAGCCAGAAGTTGTCACTGAATATTTGCAGGCTTCCTTTCTTTCTTTTTCTTTCTGACTCGCAACTCTTCTTCCCTTTCTCTCTCTCTCTCTCTCTCTCTCTCTCTCTCTCTGTGCATTCTCTTCCTTTGAAACAACGTCATCTCTTGTCAGACACGGCCAGAGAAAAAGTGTGTTGTTTTTGATTGCGCAGTCTTGGTTCTTCTTCTTCCAACTCATGGCATTCTTCTGAACGGCTTCTTGTCTGTTTTCTCTTTGTTGTCTTTCCCTTCGCGCTGAGCCTGATTCAACCACAAATCATGGCGCTCGCAACCAGACGCTTCTTCTTCGCGGTCCTGGCAACACTGGTTCTCGGGACCAAGGTCATCCACATCTACGCAAACTCCAAGGCCCTGGCCCAGAAGTACCTGCTTCTCTGGGGATACACATTCTTCGCCCAGGACCTCGCTCTGCTCTCCATCTTCCAGCCTCTCTTTGCCGCTGCTAGTATTAGTTCTCTGTACACACAGCATCGCCGACGGACATGCTTAGCGTATCTTGGCGCTTGGCTCGTCAATCTCGCCGCCGTCTACACTGGCCTTGTTAGCTTTGCCGGCATCTGCTTCTTCGTCTTCAACGGCTCCGAGATTCACTACCGCAACTTGGACTTCGCAAAGGATGCCTCAGCACGTGCCCTGCTGCTCTCTGGCCTGCTCTCCGCCGCCCTCGTGGCCACCGGCATCTGCGGCTTCAGCTGGGTCGCGCAGACGCCTATATACTTTGTCTTCGGGCTGCCAGCAGACTCGGTCAAGTTGGGCTGGTCGCTGTTCCAGACGCGAGTCCTTTACAGAGGCTACATGAACTTCCACGATCCCATCAAGTACGACGCCCTCCTCTCCGATAGCGATGACTCCTTTTCGGAGCTGGGCAGCCCAGATCACCCCGAACGAATTCCCGACGACAAGTCCTGGAAGCGCATCGCCTGGTACCTCTCGTGCGTGGCCGCAACGGCAGCCATCCTCGTCGAAGCCGGCTTTCTCATCTTCCGACCGTCCGAGAGTTCGCTCATCTATCTTTCATGGACGGCGCCTTTCCTTCCCTTTATCGACTTTGATAACTCCTCGCCGAGTCTCAAGCGTCTCGCTCCCGTCTACGACTCAGGCATCGGCCAGACCTGGGACAACCTCACGGCTTTGACGGCTCCGCCACGATTCGACTGGCTGCCTCAATCGGAGCTGCCTGGGTTTGAGGACTGGTACGGAGACGACAAGCATCACTACAACGCAGCGGCCGATCCATTGAAACCGACCGACCCGGTCCAGGACCTGCTGCCTGGTCTGCGCGAACACCTGAAGGATGTCGAGATTCAACACGTCGTGCTCTTGCTGCTGGAGAGCACCAGAAAGGATCTCTTCCCGGTGAAGAAGGGTGGCTTGATCTGGAACCGGTTTGCCGAAACATATCCTAATGGCAAGCTCTCCGACGACGCTGTCCAACGCCTTGCCACCCTCAGTCCCATCGCAAACTACCTGACAGGCGATGACGAGGATGGATTCGACCACGACAAGGTTCGCAAACACGGGAGAAAGGGATCTCGAGGCGGCATCAACTTCAACAACGCCTACACCTCGGGAACCTTCACCCTGAAGAGCACTGTTGGCACACTCTGCGGCGTGCACCCCCTGATCGCGGACTTCAACCTCGAATATCAGCATCATATCTACCAACCCTGCCTGCCTCACATTCTGGAAGCCTTCAACTCCATCGAGCACGGTGGCAAGGCTGCCAGATGGCGCTCCTCGTTTCTGCAGTCCGTCACCGTCAACTACGACAACACGGCGCCCCTGCTAAGAGCCATGGGTTTCCCCGAGAACCAGACCATCACAAAGGAGTACCTGAAGAAACCGTCGGCGAAGTTCGGCCAGGTCACACTCCCTGACATCAACTACTTCGGCATAGCTGAGTACCCTCTGCGGGACTACATCCGGGACGCCTTCACCATGGCCAAGAAGGACGACGAGCGGGTGTTTCTCACGCACATCACGAGCACGAGCCACCACCCTTACAACATGCCGGCCAACGAAACCTACGTCCCCTTGGGGTACAAGGATGCCCTGAGCGACATGTCGCACTACGTGAACGCCGTTGGGTACGATGACCGCTGGATCGGGCAGATCCTTGATGTCCTCGACCAAGAGGGCGTTGCAAACAATACCCTGGTCGTCGTGCACGGAGATCACGGCATCTCCATCCCCGAGAACGACATTCTCGCCTCATACTATAACCCGAACGTTGGATGCGACCATGTCCCGCTCGTCTTCTCGCATCCGCGTCTTCCGTCCCTGCAGATCGACACCGCCGTGTCGACCATGCAGATCCTACCCACCATCCTGGATCTCCTCGTCGAGACGAACTCCCTGTCCAAGAAGACCACCAAAGCGGCTCGAGATCTGCTCAGCAATTCCGAGGGTACATCCCTGCTACGGCGCACCGACAACAAGGACAAAGACAACACCAAGACGGCAGGCCACAAGGCGCAGCACAGCACCACCATGGGGAAATGGCAGTTCGTCGCCATGAATCCTGGTCGCGCCATGATCGGTGTCCGCCACGCCGACTACAAGGACTGGCGTCTCGTCGTGCCTGTGCTGGCCAACGTCGCGTGGCGCTTCACAAACATCGCGCAAGACCCGCGCGAAGAAACTCCCACCATCAGCTTCGAGTTCAAAGACTTCCTGGACGCGGTGGAGGAGGAGCACGGTCTCAAGGCTGCAAAATGGGCAGAGGAAGCGGCATTCATAGCACGCTGGTCTGTGGAGGAGAACAGCAAACGATGGCAATACGGATCATATGCATCATCATCATCATCATCAGCGTAATCATCATCAGCGTCATAGATACCCCTTGGGAATATTATATTGGCTTATTAGTTCATTCAAAACAAAAAGAAGAAGAAGACTCGAATCATGTCCTGATCATCCGCGTTCAATTCGTTGCCGACGTGAAGATCCCCAGTGAAGGTGCTTTCGCGATCGAGCAACCTATGTTCAACCGTTTTGCCTGAGATATTTACTGAAGAGTCTCATCATGTCGAGGAAAGAAAAAAGAAAACCTCTAGAACTCGAGTCGATCATCACATTGCAGTGACACATCATACCGCTGCTCCCCCTTCCATACCTTGGACGCAGAGTTCTTCGCTGCGATAATGTGTCGCAATTCCGACATCATCGCCCCTGGTCCGCTCGCAATCACGGTTGTTGGCCCTTCGATCGTCCTCTCCAGGAAGTCCTCGATGAGAGGTTCGAGCTGGCCACGTCTTGAGTTTACCGCCATTTGTGTCTGCGCGGACGAGGCGGGCTTGATGCTCACGATCCGGCGATGCTGGGCACCAGCCGTGGCCTCGCCCTTGGGGTCGTCGTCTTTCTCCATCTCATCTGACGAGGATTGGGAGTTCGTGTCAGAAGAAATTTCTACATCTCGTGTAGTGAAAATCCGAACAGTCACGTCGACACGGTCCGAAGTCGATCCAATTACATCCAGTTCAGGGCGGATCCATTCAACGTTGCTAGCATGACGAACGAACCAGAGTAGCTCGACTCTGCGATGCGTCGTTTGAGCATCGGATCGAACAGAGGCGAGAACTGCCGCCAGGACGTAGGTGATGCCAGTGCCACCGGCTACACAGAGAATGTTCGTGTCGGGTCGTGTCGACGACCCCAGAACTGCTTCACCGTAAGGTCCGGCGAGGATCACACTCGTCGTAAGGCTCTCATCTGTCTGTGTCTGTGTCTGTGTCTGAGACTTCGTCCTGAGAACCTCGGCAATCTTGCGGGTTTCACCGGCCTTGGCTCGGAAAAGGTAGCTATGCGGTATGATCCCATCAACAGCCATGGGTATGCTGAACGGTGTGAAAGGATGAGATTGCCAGACGCTGCCGTCCGTGAAACACAAGTAGAAGTGCTGGCCAATCTTCCAAGCTTGTCCTGGGTGCTTGAAATCAAGGCGTACGACATCGCCTTCGGTGGCGTCGTGACGAAAGAGTGTGGCCGAAGCCTGAGCCGGCGTGAAGAAGCCCTGGCCCGTGATGGCCTTGCGGTGAATGAGGAACGTCCTCGCCAGTCGAATGCAACGGTCAATGAACCAGAGGATGATGGCCGGCGTCACGAAGCACTGAAGCTTTCCCCAGTGCCCGATACAAGCACCGCAGTACACCATCGCGAGCACATAGTGCGCTTTGCGGAAGAACTCGTAGCCTGTTCGACGGATGATAAACGGCAACGTCAAGGTCAGCAGGAAGACGAGGAGGATGATGGCCACTACGCCCCAGATGATGTATTGCTCGTGAATTAAGGCGAGACTTCGCCGCGGCTGCGGGCCGTAGAGGCCGATGACAACAATCATCCACCCAACAGTGTGCAGAATCGACTGCGCCACGATCATGTATCCCACCCAGCGGTGCATGAACATGAAGTGCTGGTGCGGGACTCCCGTAAGCAGCGTTAACAGCGACTCTCTGCTGGCCAGCAGAACGGACAGAGGCGTCAGGGCATAAGCGAGCATGCCGACCCGGTTCGACCACGGCCCAAGCGTCGTGCGTGTGTCGAACATGCCCTGAGGCTCGCCCGGTTGAGGCTTGATGGGTGTCATCCACTTACCGTACGTCAGCCCCGTGAAGCTCCAGATGCACAGGTACCCGGCGAGGATAGCGAGAATCAGGACCTGGAGGCGAGTCGTGCGCCCGAAGACGCGACGGAGTGCATCCGGGAGGAGATGGCGTCTTGACGCCGCGCCTGCTACCCTCAGAAGCTTGTTCAGTCCTGACGGAGGCGACGACTTGGAACAGAAGCGATTGCATAGTCTTAGGCCGGCCCAACCTCCAAAGAACGCAACGAGTGTAAGCCACAGGATGCCGGCATAGATCATACCCGTGTCGTGAGCGGCATAGGTCGTATCTAGGTACTCGCACAGCCTCGGGTCACCGACGCACGGACTGGGCTCGTCGGCATAGCCAAAGTGTTTGATGACTTTTGTATCGACGGAGTGGTCCTGCGAGTGACGCCGGGATAGCATCGACATGGCTCTAGCAAGGAGGGAGGCCATGATAAAAGGACGGTCGTCTATATAGAACTCGCTCGACCAGTCTACCCAAGAGTCTCTGGGGAAAAGATGGAACGGCCAAATCCTATTCCTTGCGCGGACTTGCTTTTAGGAACAGAGGGGGTGTTTCTTTGCGAGCCAAATGTAGAGACGGAGGGTGCTGTCGTCCTGGCTATATATTCCCGATTTCTAAAGGTAGGGGAAATCCACTCAAGTTCGTTACAGATAGAAGGTTTCTTCAACTTTGCTTTATCGCCTTTTCCTCCTCTTCTTCATTAAGGTTCTTCCCCAATATTTGGGTGGCTCCTTTGGTAGGCTGTTCCGGATCCAACAGTCGGCCATGTAATTAACACATCTCAACGCGGGTCTTCAAGTTAACTGGCCAGGGGATACACACTACCAGACAGCCCTGTACATGAATAACAAAGTCTCTTTCTTAAGCCAGTCCTGTCCCCTTCTTTTTCCTTTTCTCTTATGTTCTCTAGTCCCTCTGGCCAGGTGGTTCAGTGTCTGACTGACTGACTGTTTACCAGCAAACGTCCCCTCCTTCATAAAGTAGATGTATCAAAACAGTAGGCGGTAGGAATGGAGCCGAAGAAGATAAGAGTTGAAACGAGTGCATTTCGACGATATTGAGAGGGTTTGCGCTGGTTTCTGGTTGGTTCTTAGAATGGCCATGCAGATGAACGGTGCCTGTTTAGGGATGGCGTCAACTCAGTTGTCGAGTTTTGAGAGTCTTTACTTCTTGAATAATAACTATATGTAGTATGTGGTCCAATTATGCATAGTCTAATATAATTATGCATCAGATGCCAAGACGACGTGACAGGGCGACATGTGGCAGAGGCTGCACAACAGGGTATTGTTGATAAAGTGAGAGGGATACCAGTACATCATGCGGCAACTGAACGAGTTCTGGTCTGTGACTTTGATCATTTAGCTCCCTATTATCGTCTTGCCCTCTTACAGTGACCGTTTCAAGTTGGCTGTGCGGCCTTTGTCTCGAAACTGCCCCTACCCACAAACTTGACTTGGGGTTCCTCGGTGGTGGTTAAGTTTATGCATCACCAACTTACAACCACACGTGGCCCGGTGATGGCTAACGGCACTGCTAATAGTGGACCGCCGAAATGATCTGATAAGGCATTTTCTTTCATATTCATTTTAGATGCTGAGGAAGAACACTGTCTATCTAGGTGGGTATCAAGTATAATTCTCTGTCAAACTCAACACGAACGGCTGACAAAACCGATACGTGACGCCACGTGAGATTCACGAGACACAGTCTTTAATTACACTGGTCTTGAATGTCTTCTTCTCGTGGCCTCTGCATGATAAGACGTCGCAATCCCGACCCCTCGCAACACATCAGCTGAGGTCACTCAGTTGCGGCGTGGCAACAGGGTTAATTGAGTTGGCCAAGACAAGGCGAATTGACACCTACCTCCAGAGATTCATTCCAGGATATAATGATGACTTCATCTCCATTTCGAAAAGAAGCCAACATCATGACTCTCGTATTAGAAGTCAGACACTTCCCAACTCGTGATGGCGCCTAGCAGATCACACCCTATGTGGTGAAGAGGAATGATCTCCCCCGCATCTTTGCAACTTAGGCCAGGATTAAGGTTTTCTCTTCAGCCTCGACAACGGCCTGACCATGGCAATTTTGCAGCTTGTCTCAATGTTCACGTGGTCGTTGAACTTTGGCTACGCCAAGAAACAAAGCCACACGGAGCGTTGCCGATCTCGAGGAGGAGCCGTTCACGGGGTTCAGCAGGCCACCAACCATCCCTTTTGGCATTCAATGTTGTCAGCCAAGACCTTATCTCACCATCATTCTGCACCTGAAGGGTGCATGAAAAGCTCGTGTTTCCGCTTACTGCTTATGTTCGTGTTTGTGCGACATGGCGCGTCCGTCCGAATAAGGTGTCTACCGAAGGCTGCAGATCGGGCAAATTTGCACGTCTTTGCGGCAGGATCAGCGCATTAGGAACGAAACCCTGACGACTTCTGGAATGCTCCGCTGGAACTTTGGTCAAGATGCATCATGGTTAAGCTTATGTGCACCGTGTTTCGTCCGTGGCCTGGCGGGATGTTGGAGGTTATAAAAAGAACACAGCGTCCACCGTATTTGCCTGCGAGAAAGAGGTTTTCTTGCTGTAAACTCGTCTGACATATCTCCGCCCTTCGTCGGATGTCCAGTAGATCTCTCTTGCTGCCTTACTGAACCAGAACTTCCTCGGCATGGCTTCTCTCCGCCCAGCGAGCTTCCTCTTGCTGCTCCTCGTGTCAGTCATACTTCCCGCCCGCTTAACAAGAGCAAATCCCCAACGAACATGGAACACCTCTACTGACTCTTACTGCATCAGAGCATCACTAGTCAAGGCAAATGATGCGGTGCAGCCAACCATCTGTCCTACCGTGACTTCGACGGCTGACGTCTGCTCAACTTGCGTTCAACCCGCGTGTCTTGCCTTCTCAACGCTCAGCAACCCAGCCGCCTGTCCACAAGATGTCGCGACCATCACTGCATCCTACCCGTGTGAAGATGGCGTCTGCCCAACTGGGTGCATGTCGACTAGCTACATCATAGCCAGCGAGTCACCTACTGAGCTGCCTTGTCCAACAGTCACAAGCACGACCGCATCATGCGCGACATGCCCACAGCTTCAATGTATCACATACTCAACGATCTCACAGAAGTGCGGGTGCCCAAGCCAGGTCCCAACGGTCTCTGTCGGATTCGGTTGCAACGATCCATGCCCTGGTGGTTGTGCCGTCACATCGTATATATACGACGATGCTGTCCCGGACTGTGTTGGCTATACAAAGACAACAGCGTGCCCTCCAGATGTCACGATTACTCGTACTCGTCAGTAGAGAGAAGTGGTAGACCCCAAGCGCCGGCCTTTGAAAGGCGAGAGGGGGACTGCTGATTATTGAAGCAAAGTGAACAATAATCACTCCATTGATAGTGTTCCTATGATCAACGCATTCTATGCTCGCTTGTCAGTTCTGGAAGGTTCGCAGTGTTTTCTGATTCATTGCTACTGATTGCGCTTACTGCCCCCGAATTGGCTTTTATGCAGGTGCGAGATTGATCTGTGATGTATATTAGTAGACAGCACCATGCCATGTATATAGTAAACAGTTTCGTGCCGTCTATATGAATCAGGTACTTTCGATGATAATCTCACCTCTATATGGCTTAAGTAATCACAGACCAGCTGTTCATTGTGTTGACATGAGGTCTGCGGCTGGTGTTTGACGATGGCATGAACCCTAACCCTGCCGAAACTCGGCGGTAGACCCCAAAAAGTGACGCTGCTGAAATTCATCCGCGGGTCGCCTTTGTCCAACCTCGGTCACCGATCATCCAGCTTTATTCTGCAGTCACGTCGCTGTTCTCACGCCGATAATCAAACCGCCTGTCTCACAGAGAGTTCCGAATTCTTTCAACCAAGCTCGAAGCTCGTTAGTCTCCTGTCGCACCCAAAAGCTGGGCTGCCAACTCGCCACAATGGCGTCAACCCAACAGGATCAAACCGACCCTTCCCAGAAGAAGAAGCCTTCGGCGCTGCGTTCAGTCATCGCTGGATCAACGGCTGGTGCAATTGAAATTGGTTCGTTTTACTCCAAGCTTCGAATGATTGGCAAGCTATGGTCAATTAGCTGACTTAGTTCCCTCCTTCAGCAATCACATACCCGGCCGAATGTATGTACCACTCAACAGCCCAGAAACCAGACGCAGCGATCGAAACACGAGCGATGCAGAGCATTCATTGACAGGAACTTTAGTTGCCAAGACTCGATCGCAGCTCAATCGCCGTTTAGCCGAAGGCAAGAAGCTCCCGTGGCCGCCGTTCGGTAGTCAGTGGTATGCTGGCTGCACAACGCTGATTATCGGCAACTCGGCCAAGGCTGGTATCCGTAAGTTCTTCCGAGAACATATATTTACTCCATCGCGATCTCTGTCTAAGCTTCTTCTGAACAGGGTTCGTTGCTTTCGATCAATACAAGAGCCTCCTGGCGGATGAGAATGGCAAGCTCTCAGGTCCCAAGACGGTTCTCGCCGGCTTCGGAGCTGGCGTGACCGAGTCTCTACTTGCTGTTACACCGACGGAGAGTATCAAGACCACACTGTAAGTGCCTTGAGCAGCACTATGCATTCCAAGTTCATGTCAAGGCTAAGTGCGCAATCCCAGGATCGACGACCGCAAATCCGCGAAACCACGAATGCGCGGCTTCCTCGACGCTATTCCCATCATCGCACGTGAACGTGGCATCCGGGGTTTCTTCCAAGGCTTCGTCCCGACTACCGCGCGGCAAGCGGCCAACAGCGCGACCCGGTTCGGATCATACACTTTCCTCAAGCAGATGGCCGAGTCCTACACTGCGCCTGGCGAGAAGCTCGGAGCAGTGGGCACCTTTGCGATGGGTGGTCTGGCCGGGCTCATCACGGTGTACGTGACGCAGCCTCTGGACACCATCAAGACACGCATGCAGAGCATCGAGGCGCAGCGCACGTACGGCAACTCGTTCCGTTGCGCGGCGCTGATCTTCAAGCAAGAAGGTATCTTCACCTTCTGGAGCGGTGCATTACCGCGACTAGCAAGACTGGTGCTCAGCGGTGGCATCGTTTTCACACTGTACGAGAAGAGCATGGACATGATGGACCGGCTGGATCCGGAAATGAAGTACATTTAGACGGGAACCACTAATCCCTTGGATGCCTCTGGAGATACACAGACCAAGTTTCTTGCCAAGAATACCAAGGGCTGTCAGGTGCGTTCACCTTACACAGCAGGCCTCGACTGACTCGACCGAGATCCTCACTCACTAGCCTTGAGAGACCGAGTGGAGAGTTGGTGAGACTGGTGGCATTGTGCCAAGGATAGACAGAGATGAGCATGCACGCGACTTCACATGGAACCCTTTTTAAGCCAGTTTTCAAAGTGACCAATAAGTCATCACTAACTGGACTTGGAGCACCTTGCGTGCAGTATAGAGAGAATTCTCAATCTTCAATATGAGTTGAGCTTCTGTACAGCACAGCATTTCACTTTCCTTGGTTCGTTCTGGGGAAATGGCCTGAGCACGGGCTGGCTGCATACTTGCGACAATGGGCATACCTTAGTAGTAAAAGTAAAAATAGAGCAGCCTTTCTTTTTACTTTGTTTGACTTGGACTTTACTTTCCCGTGTCCTACACACCCACATACTATTCGTGCTTGACAGTAGTAGCTGTAGGTACGTCGTCATCCCTGACGTCGGCCGGCACTCAGTCGGCATTTGGGTCACGCAACACACATCCATGGAGGAGCGCCGTCGTGATATTCCCACTTCAACGAGACGAACCATAAGGTGTTCTCACGTAATCTAGCCTAAAAAAACAAGATCTTATCGTCAAAGTTCTCCTCTTCCTTCGCAAACTGTGACTGCTACCCGCTAAGAAAGCCACCTCAGTCGATCGTCCAGCCAACAACTACCAGCGCCGCCGACACAGCCCCTCACGCTGACGTTGTCACTTCGCCTCTGGCAATCCTGTCATCACGAAGCCAGCTGCAAGCAGTCGATTGATCTCCTGGCTTTGCTGCGCTTCTATTTTGATTTTGATATCCCCCTTTCTCACTTTGTTGCCTGTCTCACTTTCTCCAACAACACATGGCTCCGTCATGAGGATCTCTGACCGGCTGCGACTTGTCTGTGCACGCCACACCGACTGACAATGGAAGGCTTTCGAATAACCATAGCCCAACGGTAGTAGCTCCAAACCTTGCACCGCGAACGACTGCGTCTCTGCCAAAATAAACACCAGCAGCCTTTCCTCTCGCCATACGAGGTTGTCTTTGGAAGCTCTCCTTTCTATTTTTCTTTCTCGCGCATATCGCGAATCACGAGATCTGTCCCTACCGTGGGCATATTAGGCACCAAAGGCACCACTTTCATTTCGGGCTGGCCGATTAGGATCCTCACCCAATCAATCACCCCGTTCGCTTGATAAGTGATCGAGTTCGTCCTCAGCAGACATCTGGATCGACGTCTGGAGGGCGGTTATTCTCGCCGTGGGCACAAGACTCACAGTGTGGGAATCTTGCATCGCTCTCCTATGCCGCCATGGAGGCTCGTTCCCTGTCTTCGCTCAATTTTCTGGCTGCCAATCCGCCTCAATACCCCAATAAGCCGAACGAAGTAAAGCAGGATGCACTCACTCTGTACATCTTGCGAGTCCCAGGCACGCGTGGTAAGTCTTGTCGTCCCTGTACAATGTCGGTGATGGTGAATCGTCCTCTCACAGTTGAACAGACGTGTTTCTGTCGCCATATAAGCCGCAGATTAAGAGTGTGACCGCCGAGGATATAGAGTCTTCTCTGTATTACGTTCATCTGAGAGATCCTGCCGAAGTGGATCTCGATCGTCACTCACAGGAATACTCTCGTGAGCGCAGCTCATCGCAGCCAAGCATAGCTCGCAAGCCTGTGCCTTCTACAGGTCGACCTCTGACACCCGACAGTCCTCCAAAGGCTCCTCAGCTTTCTCTGGCAGCACCAGCTACGACCAAAGAGGTACCTCCTCCTCGTCCTGGTCCCGTAGGTGGTCATCAACAAACCAGAGGATCACCACTCAGTCAAATCACTGTCCCTGCCAGGCCGGCGAGTCCAAGCGACCTGGCACGTGTGCCAGCTCGTAAACCTCTTGGACCTAGGCCAATGACAAGCAGCCCTACTGAGGGGTCGAAGTTGGAGCAACATCTAGTTTCAAAACCACGACATACACCTACGGGTTCAATTGCTCCTCAAGATCGTTCTTCAACAGATCAAGGCAATGGCACAGGCCTCAGCTCAACTCTCGACGTGCAGGCCGTACTTTTTAGTCTTGACCTGATCCGTCGGGATCGTAGCTCTGGAGGGCAGTGGAATGTCGCCAGGATCACTTGCCAAGGGACAGAAGTCTCTGGGATTCCGCAAAGCCCAACATGGCGACGATCCCCCTCTCCAAGCAAACAATGTGCACCGCCTGCCATTGACATCAGCATCCAAAACTCAGGCTATGCCAAGTTTCGCAACATCCCTCCCCCGAGTGTGGTGGAAGCCGGCCCAGCTGCCATCATGTCCGCATTGGCTGAGCGGCACTCAGGACGATCGTCAGATCACTCCTCGAATTTTTCCCTTCCCTTGGCTGGTGATGTCAACGCAGCATCAGGCGACTCGTCAAATGGAGGGTACTTTTCACGACAGGTCACTATGGGATACACCAAGAGTTGGACGGCGAATGTGAAAGAGAAGTTACAAAAGATCGAAGCTGAGGCAAGAGCGAGAACTGGACACCGACGTGGTGACAGCATATTCTCTATGGATACTCCCGAGCGCAAAGCTCCTCCGTCCGAAACAGGAACGGAGGGCATGAGAGCACGTGGCTACGCATTCAACAGCCCCTGGAACAGTAGATGCGAGTTTCGAACCGGCAACGCTGGCCGAACCCTTCGATTGACGCATCTACTGGACCACGGAAGTGGAAATGGCTCGCCCTCATCCGAGATGGAGCTGATCAGTGAATTGCGTTTCAACCTGCCAACTTCTGAAGCCATGCCTGGAGCCTCCATGCCCCGCGACTCCAACCTCCTGAAGGATTTCGGCAACGCGCTCCGCTCTCGCGCTCGAAGCGACCCATACCGTTCCGAAGGCGAGGTTGATGACGACGATGACAAGCCTTGGCCACGCTTCGACCTTAGTCTGGGCAAGGAACGGGCCGGTGGTGGTCGACGAGGCAATCGGGCAAAGATGGGGAAGCTCATCATCACGAACGAAGGATTGAAAATGTTAGATTTAGTCGTTGCAGCAAATATCGGCGTCTGGTGGGAGACCTGGGAGAAGAGTTTCTGATCATTTAGAACTTCGACTAGCATAGGTAGTTTGGCGTTTTGGAGGCGGCGGTTTGCACCTGAATGAGGATACCCAGAGGCTCCCAGCACCAGGAACGACAAATGAATTGATTTGCATATTTAGACTTTTTCCCTCATTTAATAAAATGAAATTCTTGTTTTTTTCTTTTGTATAAGAGCAAGGACTAAAGGTGTAAATAATACCAAAAATGATAAACGTCAAACTGCAAGTATATACATGGTTCACGTGATTATGCACGTGATATGTTCCTTGTCCAATCAGCACCCGAGGATCTGTAATCCCGCAGCTCATCCGAACCTCCAGCCCGGCAACTCGACGCAACCACCAAAAAGACCATCCACCACGTCAACGCTGTCCCGTCCGCCGTCTTCCACGCCACCCGCTCAGCGCGAGCCCCTCGACTCTCCTCCTCCCGACCACCTTTCAAGCCTCGCGTCTACTTCTCATCCCAATGGCTCCAGCCCTTCAGGCGTCTACCGTCGCCATGCTGGCCCGGCGACAGCTTCTCTCCGCGGGCAGCACCAGCACCCGAGCCACCATCCTCGCCGCGGTGAACAGCACAGCCAGGCGCGGCTACGCGACCCCCATGGGTCCGCCCCCGGAGGGCTTCAGGACAAGCAAGCCCATGGTGTGGGCGGGCGACAAGGACAGCACTCTCGACAAGCTCGGAAAGTACTTTCTCATGACCGAGATGGCGAGGGGCATGTATGTCCTTCTGGAGCAATTCTTCCGTCCACCGTGAGTGATCCCTCGTCTACTCTCATGTGCGGCCGAACCGTATTGGTTGACTCAAAGTCTAGATACACAATCTACTATCCCTTCGAGAAGGTACTTCCGACCAAATCACAGACTCGCATACAAGCCGAAACGAAGAACATCAATTGACACATCTTAGGGTCCCATCTCCCCCCGTTTCCGTGGCGAGCACGCCCTCCGACGCTACCCCTCCGGTGAAGAGCGCTGCATCGCCTGCAAGCTTTGTGAAGCTGTATGCATACCTCTCCGAACCCTTTCCGCTCTCGCGAAGAGCTCTGGCTAACATTATACCTTCTGCAACCAACAGATCTGCCCCGCCCAGGCCATTACAATCGAAGCCGAAGAGCGTGCCGATGGCTCCCGCAGGACGACCCGTTACGATATCGACATGACCAAGTGCATCTACTGCGGCTTCTGTCAGGAGTCATGCCCCGTCGACGCCATCGTGGAGAGTCCCAACGCCGAGTACTCCACCGAGACGAGAGAAGAGCTGCTGTACAACAAGGGTAAGGAAAAGAAAAAACCGAGAAATTCGTGACGTGGCTTTGATGCCCTAGCGACAGTAATTGCTAATGCATCAAACAGAGAAGCTTCTTGCCAACGGAGACAAGTGGGAGCCCGAACTTGCGGCTGTCATCCGCGCCGACTCTCCTTACAGATAAACAAAAAAAAAGCAAAGTCAAACGAAACACAAACAGACAGAAAAGCACCAAGCTCGGATATCAACCAACTCAAGCCCTTTTTCTTTTCCTTTGTTATCATCCTATCTACAGTCGAGTTGAAGGAGCCTCTGGTGTGGAAATCCATGTTCTAGACGTGTGAGGGAAGAGAGACATTGACGGAGGGCGAAGATGGCGATCCCAGGCGGTTGGAAGGAGCCTCGCCATTAGCGAAAGACTGTACATATGTAATCTACGGCTTCCCACGCTTTTCTTTCCAATGCATGCATACATATTGTGTTTGATCAAGACTGAATAATTGGTGGCGAGTGCTCCCGGGACGTGTTGAGAGAGCAGTTTGCATGAGCCAAAGTTTGCCACCACCTCTGGGGAAACAGAAGAGGGCTTCTACCATGTCAAATTGTGAATAGAAGAGTTGGAAAAGAAAGATGCAAAGGCATTAGGTATTAGAATACTGAGAAGCTATGGATTCAGCACATCTTCCACTGCGGCTCGCCATCCGGCCCAGCAGCATTCAATAGCAACTCCATGAGCCCTGTATCTACGCTCCTCATGCTGTCATGATACTCCTCTCTCGAGGGATAAAACGGACAACCGCCTGTATTTGACGGCCTTCCGAACTCGACCGTCAGACTCTTGAGCTTCTTCGCACCACAGCTTCCTTGGTAATACATGCCACGCATGTAGTCCGTGCTGCACCCCGAGGTAGGGTACAGAAGAACCGACTCAAGCGGCGTGTACTGGACCGAGCCAGCAGACTCCATCGCCGCGGCCATTCTTCTGGCGACGTTGGCCTCGGCGTTGAAGTCGTCCTGCTCCATGTATTCCTTGTAGGAGGCGTCCGCTGGGTCGTCGCCGAGGAATCCACGGGTGCCATCGTACGAAGCGTTGGCGAAGTTCTCGTGCGGATTGGTGAACTGCGCATTGTCGTCGCCCCAGGAATACAAAACGTCGCCGCCAAACGAGTGCAGATCCAGGAACCAGCTCAGCTCATTGAACTGCTTCACAGTCCACAGGACAGCCTGCGTCTCCGGCTCGGATTCGGGGGCCAGGCCGTGAAAGATCTCGCTGTGAGGGTCGTTGGAAGCGGCCGAGCTGGTCTCGGCATACGGGCTGAACGCCTTTTCGTAGTCCCACAGGAAATCGAAGTTGCGGTTGAGATCAATGCCAATGCTGACTTCACTGTTCTCTGCAGCGCTCTTCGGGTTGCGATTCTTTCTCCAACAATTGTGCATGGCCTGATCGTGGGCCACGCCATCCGGATTGACAAGAGGAAGCACCACGATGCCGACCGACAGAGCCGTCTGAACATCTCTGTTCGTGTATGTCTGGTTTCCGTAGCGAAGCCCTGTGCCCTGCGCTTGGGCATTGAGCAGGTCGGCGATGAGGTAAATGACATTGTCGGGCCCTCCTCGCTCACGAGCATGGATGCCGCTCATGATGAACACGCGAGGATTGCTTCCAATCACAGCGCCGTGCAGCGACGCATTCTGATAAGTGTGCTGGGGTGGCGAGAAGAGCTGGACACCCGGGTACGCCCTCGCCAGACCTTGCAGGGCAGACTGCACCTCGCCCGGGTTGAGCACCGTCTCCAGGTCCCGATCACTGATGCCGAGTCCCAGCGGAGTGAGGCTACCGCCATTGAACCTGTCACCGGTGCCAATGGGAAATGTCTTGCTATTCTGGCGCTTGGAGAACTGTTGTCTGCGAATCGGTGTGCCGTGTAGTCGGTACTGCCGCTCAGCGTCGATCTCAGAGTCCAGCAAACATGCCTGCGTTTGAAGAAGGGCAGTGGCAGCAACGAGAGCCGTAGCCAGCGGAACCCTCATGATCGTACTTGAAGTCGAAAGCGATTTCGCAGTCAGCGACTTGATTGAGAAGAAGAAGCAGAAGGAGGAGAAGAAAGCATCAAGAAGACAGCACCGCGTGGAAGCAACTGCCCAGGTGCAGCGCGGCTTCTCATATAAGGGTCAGTCAGTCAGTCCTCAGAGCAATCTATGCAAGAGTACAGGCCGATCTGTTCCTGGGCAATACGACGCTGACGAGGACCAACCAAGAAGCGAAGCCGCCAACTTTACATATACTCATCCCCCCTGGCTCCCACCTCCCACCCCCCCTTCCAGTATCCTTCCGTCATCCCAAAACAAAGCCGCTGGTGGAGCATCAGGGCAGCGTTGACGAGGTGCAGCGGAGGCTTCCTGGCGGCACGGGAGAGCTGGAATGGTGGGAACGGGGGTGATTCCGATCGGCACGGGGGCTCGCAGATGGTAATCTTGGCGCGAGACATGGGATTGGGCCAAGGGAGCACAACAATAATGGCTGGCTAGAGGGCAAGGAAAACGACTGGTTGTGAATTTGTGTGGTGGAGAAGCGCCGATCAACAGGCGAGGAACAAGAACGAAAAGAGAGAGAAAATCATCGGTGGGACATAGAAGAAGGGATAAACCGCATGAACACTTGGTACAAAAGGGATGATGCCCTGGACTGACTGGCTGGCTGAATGCTATTTACCTACCTGAACTTCTGAAGTACCTACTATGAACCTAATGCATGCAGAAGGTGAACCTTTCTAGTAAAACAATGAAGAAGCCCTGGACGGGACGAACAATATCATTGAGACACCACAGTAAAGGTAACCAGTAGTAGTCCATCACACCTGGAAGAAAATATACAAGTACTACGTACAAAGCGCAGAAGAGTCTGTGTCTCAATTGGCTGTGCGATTTGGTTCCTTTTTCGCGGCGATCTCTCTAGTACCTTACCTTTACCTTGCTCCTTTTAAGCTTAAGACGGCCGGGCATGCACACTCCGGCTTCCTGTACACCTTGATTCTGAGCGTTGGCCCTTTTTGACTCCTTGCGTTGGGTGCCCTGCAGCATCAAGTACCTGTTTTGCTATGGAGGGAGTCGACCACAAGAGTTGAGGGAACAGCCTCCAGGCACACAGTATAGGTAGTCACACCTACGGGAGGCTCGCAGAGGGTGTATCTGACATAATTGTCGAGCTGTCCTCGGGGTGCAGGTGATAGACCCGGTTCTGTTGGCTGGGCTAGGTTCATGATTCTTAAAACAAGGCCAATGGGCGCGAAAGTTTGCTGTGGCAGAACTCCCACCTCCCGCGGTGACTAGCAACGTACAACGGTAAAAGCCAATAATGAACTAACTCATCTACAAGGCCAATTAAAAAAAAAAAGATTAATTAAAACGAAAATACGTCGATTAGCTATTTATTTACTCCAAGGCCCTCCCGCTAGGTATTGTTCCGAGCCCCTCGCTCCTGCAGGGTGGCATCTTTAGCCACCAGCCAATCACATCACATTCAATTGCTCATATAAGAGAACCTTTACCCTCGACCATCCTTCTGTCACTCACGTGACTATCTCCCGTACCTTAGCCGAGCTTGCCAGCATCCCCGGAAGCTCCAACCAAATCGCTGTCTCCATTCCCCGACGAACGAGAAAATTATCAACGTCACCTCTTCCTTTTCTCCCCGACCACCGCGCAACCAAGCATCACCTAATCCATCCAGCCCAATCCATCACCCTCTGGATTCTCTCCCCTCCTTCGAATTTATAATGTTCCGCACCGCCATCCTCCGCACCGCGACTGCGGCTTCCCGCGTCGCCGTTCGTCCCGCCGTCGCCAGGAGAACCCTCGTTACCGCCGCCACTTCTCGCGCCGCTGTTGTCCCCAAGATCCAGAGCCTCGTGGCTGTTCGCATGTACAGTGCTGGCGGTGCTCTCAGCAAGGAGCAGGTCGAGGGCCGTATCATGAGCCTTCTCCAGGGTTTTGACAAGGTGAGACCAGCTGCACCCTTTGGCGCGTCTATCTGTCCGGGTTTGAAGAGGTCAATGGGATAAGCATCGCGATTTTAACTCGCCGTTAATGGATCTGAGGACTTCAATGCGGTCTCCAAGATCCTGCGGCGAGCTTCGCAATGATGCATCCTGCCTCTGAACCTGAACATGTGGCGACAACTCTATGCTGAAGAGCTCCAACTAACATCCGTCCAGGTCAACGACCCCCAGAACGTACGATCTCATCACCGGTTCATTCTTGCCTTTGACAGAATCTAACACATACTCCAGATCAAACCCTCCGCCCACTTCGCCAATGACCTCGGTCTTGACAGTCTCGACACCGTCGAGGTTGTCATGGCCATCGAGGAGGAGTTTAGCATTGAGATCCCCGACAAGGACGCCGACGCCATCCACTCTGGTATATTTCCCTTGCCCTGTTTTCCCCATTGGCCTAACTTCTGACACGATCTGCAAACAGTGAACCAAGCTGTTGAGTACATCCTCAACCAGCCTGATGCCTCCTAAACGACTCGCACTTCCTCAATTCGAACACGGGGTCGACTTTTCCCCCTCATCACCTTACCTCCCTCCCCTCCTGCGATCAAACAGACCCGGAAACAACTTCCCAAAAACCTCACCCATTTTCTTGTACAATATCGGAAGGGGGCACAGATGATTAGCAAAGAGCGGAACCGGTCGGAGAGAGCATCATTATTTAGACGAAGGAGAAGAAGAAGACTATTCTGGGACAAAGGGATGTATGGCCTTTTAGTACGTGGCAGGGATGTCTAGGGAGGGAAGAAAGGCATGCAGATTCCTCCTCCCCTCCATTTTGATGTAGTGTAAAGAACATATGGACTGGTATGAAGTGGCCCCTATGTGTCGTGCTGTTCTCAGGCATGATCAGCCCGTAGCCCGCCGGCTCTTCTAGATCCGAAGCTGTACCTGGTCATGTCTCCTTTTCGTCGACTTTGACCTCTGTTCTCGGGAGAAGGCAAACTAATTTAGCCCATGCAATTGAAGTGCTGAGTTCCAAGCATAAAACAGAATCAGTTCCGAAAATCTTACAAGGTGACCCGTTTCCTGTGGTTTATTGGGCCCTTTTTGCTTTGGATTCGAGCTACTCTCTCCGAATCGCGTTGTTTGTAGATGCGATACCTACATGGATAGAACACGGAATCCCGTCAAGTTTCTTGCAAAGTGTATTGTTAGAGCGACTAGTGAAAGCTACAAGGCCTCATGCTTCTGAATGCATTACTTACCTTTCTTTTTTAGCCGTGTGTGTCAATTGGAATCCTTGTAGAACTGGGACTAACTAGGAGTATATGTGCCATGTACATCGCATAATGGCCATCACTCTGCAAGCCAATGGACGTACTCAAGTTCCAGATTGAGCTTTTGTACCGACAGCTAGATGGCAAGGAAGATGAGAGGTATCACTATCTCATCCAGGGAAAAGAAAACAAGTTCCAGCGACGGTGTCCTCGACCTTACCGTGTAGGTTTCGTTTCATGCTCTCTCTGCTCGATCTTTCGACGAGACCGTGATATCCGTGATCGGGTTGGAGGAATGAAAAAGGCCTCGATATGAGTCTTGCGAGAAGTGCATTTGCGAGGCTCTGGGAATTCGACGCCTTCTTGCGTGCAAATCCTCTATTTGCATGTTGATGTTGAAGGCGGCTTTAAAGTTCTGCTAACACCAATGCGGCGAGCCACCCCCAGATCATTTGCAGCCCCCTGAGATCTCTTCCTATCGCTGGAATCCAGGATGTGGAGCGACAAGTATAGTTCTCAGTTGCTTTTATACCGATGCGGCAAACGAAGCGTCCTAATTCACTTCGATAGTCCTCCTATCTATTGCATTATCGTGGAGGTTAAACCTCGCGCCTCTTCTCTTCTGAACCTTCATGAGAGTCTAGATGCGGCGTGCCAACATCCCCCCCCCCCCCCCCCCCCCCCCGGGGATTTCTGGTTGCGTCTTCCTTTTTGTTTAAAGAGGGAGCATAGTAGCACACCTATGCGAGGACTTCTCTGACATTTCTCATGACTCTTTTCTCAAATAAACAAAGTAAAAAAAACACGACTTTAAATTGCCCCCAACCATACCGCAATCATGAAGTACTTTCTTGCTCTTGTCTTCTCTGCACCCTTGATCATAGCTGCGGCTGTTGATGTGCAAAAACGAGCTTATGAACCGGCTGGTTGGCTGTGCTCTAGGACAGATAGACGAGAGCCCTGCCATTTCGTCAAGGTTCCTAATGATGGTTGGCGTAAGTTGCTCCCATTTGACCTTGTTCACCTGTTTTTCTTCCCTTTGAATCCAAGAGTAGCCTAGTTTATTAACAGTTGAGAACAGTCACTGTCGAAGAGAGGGACCTTCCCTCGTCTGACTATTCATGGTGGCCTCATGATATCAACTATGTCTGGAAAATCTGCGAGTAAGTCGAGCTCAAGTGCATCCATTCCCTATCCCCAGTCATCATCAGCTTTCTCTAATGGTACTGGATAGTGGACAAAACCGTTGCAGTAACAGTCGCGGCTCCGCCGCGATAATGAGCATTCGGAACGATCTCAACATGTACTTCCCGACCAAATTGTCCTTCAATCCAATGCGCATCACCAAGGAGCTCGGGAATGGAATGCCCGCGGTTGCCGCCGACACCGCTGGGATCCGCCTCTGCGTAAACCCCTTTTTCAATACCGATGGCGGGAAGTGCCTGGACCTTTCCTTGTCGTGCAATGAAAAATGTAAAGTCTTCCACTTCTCTGCCCAGGAGCCGTACTGAGAGAGAAAACACTTTGCTGACACACACACGCCCCGGCTTAGATTATTTGAACGATGGCCTTCTAGGAAAGGAATTGGACAATAGACTCGGGTCGATGGAGCCGTTAGGTGATTCGAACCAGTATTATAAGCCGCGAAAGTGGACGATCTGCAAGTGAGTATATCCGTTGCCCTGATTGAATGCCTCCCCAGACGGGTGCCCCCCTCTCGGGCTTGAGGTCGACTGGTAGCTAATATACCGAAAATAGGCATCCATGGAATGGCAGCGCACCCCCTCAATGCCAGGTATTTTCGGGAAGACAGCAAGAGTTTTGGGATCTGAAGCCCGGTGAGGGACCTAACGGCCTGATCAGTATCCAGTGCAATATCCGCGAGAGCTGTTAATAGAGGATATGCACACGGTACTTGATTCTTTTTCTTAATTGGAGAAGTAGTACCATATCTCAAGGATTCTCAAGAAACAAGAGAAAGAGCTGTACGAGTTATTCAAACCTGATTGAGAACAATGGGATTGATTGACCCAATGAGAACATTTCCTTGGAAACCGCCCATTTATCAAGACACTTCCACAGTTCTAGCTCTAAGCAGGTCATAATCCCCTTTCTAGATTCTCCTGTAGAAGTCTGTACCTCACTAGGTCATGTCAAACGTCATTCTACAACAAACCTCTTGGTTTAGTGGGAATGTGTTGGCTCGGTCTTTCAGTGTCAACATGGTCCAAAATGCTCCCATAGTTTCACTTCCAAGGAACAGCTTCAGTTCAGCAGGAAACTACACATAGCATGATTTATCAAGACACTACCTATCCTTGACTTACTGCACGCCGATTCGAGCCCCCTTGAAATTCAAAAGCCCGCAGCCAAACCTACTGTTCGCGAGCTGGAAACCAGTTGCAGTATATATATCCTGATGCTTCTTAATGAACTCGCCCTTTGCAGTTCCCTTTCCTGTGCTTTTCTTTCCAGCTTTTCAGAGATACTATCCGTCATGTCGCTAAATGAGAAACAGATCTAGCCATTGTAGGATAACAGTCGCGTGTTTCTCCTCCTTGAGCGACTCAGAGTCATCCCGTGTTAGGGGGGGGGGGCAGCAAGAGATGTTTAAATGGAACCTTTTCGGCCAACGGCCATCAGAACGCCGGGGATATAGGGACACTTCAGTTCCGTTGGTTCTTCCCGAAGCCAAGTAGATAGGAGACCTCTGGGAGAGAAGCCATGGCTGTTATCAAAGCCACAGAATGCTTCCACCCCCTCACGTCCCATCTTCCAACTTGAGAGTAATTTGCGTTGGTACAAAGCGGCCGAGCTTTCGAGAGCGTTGCCAGCCAATAATGATCGTAAAGTCGTAAGCATAGTGGCAACATATGTGGACAGCGTGGTCTTGTGTTCGCGATTATCAGCGTTGGAAGCAAGCACTGCAGCAGCAGACCAACGTGCCACTCAAATAGCCAACTGAGACCACTCATCCACGACCGGGGACCGGCAAGCTGTCTTTACCTCCACCACTTGCCGGCTTTCCAGCAACGACACCTGCATAGCTGCCCCAAGCGCCCATGTTGAGGCCGGCAGAGACCCTCTTCCGTGTACGACCATTCGCAGACTCATCTTCTTCTTCCATGCTGAATACGAAGTCAGGGTCCTCTTCGTCAATGGGCGTTGTGAAACGCCCTGTGACGGCCGAGCTTATGCTACCACTCGAGATATGGCGCTCCATCCCCCGGGTCTTTTCAATGGGAGCAGGGTTGGCTGTGGGGGTGCGGGCGGATGAAGGGTGGAGGAGAGGGCTGGAGCCTCCCGTAGCCTCATCAATTCGATGTCTCTGTAACTGCTGGGAAAGCATAGACATGGGTTCGTTGTTACTGCGACCAGCTGATGATCGACTGAGCCCATTGGACGTCAAGGAGCCGCCCATTTCCTGTGCAAGAGTTGAAGTTCGCAATGGGCTGCCAACGTGACCAAAAGCCGAGGCGCCCCGATTCGAACGTGCTGCGGCTTCTTCCTCTTCCTTCTGGCGCTGGAATAAAGGACCCCAACGGCTGGGGCTCGAGCCAATCGGGCTGCCGTACTTAGAAAAGCCCTCGAAGCCCGGGTCTCCATCCGCACGAATCGAACCGCGCCTAGCCTTCTCAGCTGGCGTGAGCAAATCTTGCAGGTTCTCGGGAAGGTAGTTCTCTGGCAGGTTATCGTCATCCCCATCATCGCCGAAAGCGAACTCGTTATCCCAGTCACGGTCTATCGCAGCTGATTTCGGCAGGCTTGCACTCAGCATTCTAGGCTTAGCGTACCTGGACGAGTGCATAGCTCGCTTGCCGAAGTATTCCTCGCCGTTGGCGGTATGTGAGTGCGGACTTCCCGCAATAGTGGCAACCATGTGATCAGAAGATCCAAATGCAGACGTGTGAAGCAATTTCAGGGTTTCAGATGTACGTGAGTCCTTTGCGTTACTTAAAGAAGGCGTCGGGGAATCCAAACCGAATTTGGAGGGGACCGAGGATGGCCACGGCGCCGCTGGGAATCGAGCAGCGTTTGAGATACCGTTGGAGTCGAAGGAAGCGGGTAGTGGTGCATCCAGGACTGAGAGGCCTCTGCCGTTCACGGGGGACAGACCAAAGCCCGAACGGAGATGATCTTCATCACGGGGCGAACCGTAATTAGAGGTTGGCCTTGAGTATGGAGCATCAAGCGCAGGCAGTCCTTCATTCAAGCTGGACTGGTGACCTAGCTGATGGTGCTGCTGGTCGTCAAAGGGGAAAGCGGGAGGAGCATACTGTGCAGCATCGGCGCCATATAGCGAGTTTGTGAGTGCACTGGCGGAATTGGCGTGATATGCTTCGCTACTTGGAGGCGAAGTCTGGCCGGGTCCTGACCCGCCTCCAAGAGTAATCGGTGTTGTACCAACGGTCACACCGTTTTTGCCATAGTTGATGCGTCGGCCGTCGGGGAGAACGTGAATATTGGCGCACTTCGGTCCGAACTTGCAATTGCCCTTGATGGAGAAAGTAAAGGTTAGCATTCAAATCGTGAGCCTTTTAGCGTCCGCGCACAATCGCCCAGTGATATGACCGTAGCAGAGGGTTTCTTGAGAGCCTGAGAGCCCCATTTCGATCATCGTAGAACGCAATGGCTCACCTTGGCAAAGTATTTGCAGATAGTGTCGGAGGCAGAACCGAGATCATGGCTGAAGGGGCAGGCTTTCCCAGCCTGGCATGCGCCTTGGCGGAAGAATTTACAAGGCACGTGTGAGGTGTCTGCAGAGAAAGTCAGCTCACATTCTCAAGAAGAGATGCAACCGCGGAGAATGCGTTAATCCAAACATTCGAGTCAGGGCTGCCAGGCACCCGGTCAAGGGAGGCGGGGTTCCGGAGAGCCGTCGGGTTACACATACTTGGAGGGCTTCGAGGGCCTTCGAAACGGGGCCCAGCCTGGGTTCCTCCGTTGGCAGGACGAGCACCGGCACTGGGAATGTTGAGGCTGCCGCTGCGGCCATGGCGAAAGTCGGGCATCGTGGGTATCGCCAGACAGGTCGTTGATCTCGTGAGGCGATTGAATGCTGTCGCGCGAGAGGAAGGCGGGGGGTCGGAGGAGGGGCACAGGTTTGGCGGTGGCGGGTGGAGGCAGGCTCACCGCACACCGAGAACTCCAGGATGAATCTCTAGACAGGTGAGGGAGAGGTGATCAGGACAGGGTGAGAATGGTGAGAAAGTCGATCGAGAAGAGCGTTGACGTGAGCTTCGGTGACGGGATCGGAGGGATCGCAGACAGGCATGGGACCCGAGCACGCGGTGTGGGTTGGCTGTGGATTGTGGGCTGGCTGGGGGGCACGCGGCCAAGGCTGGATTGGCGATTAGTTACAGTGCGTGCAGTCGCGATTTGGCCAGGCGGCGCTTGGTGGTGAACAGTTTGTGCTGGGACTGGTTTACTTCGGTAACGGACTTTGGGTTCACCTACTAATATTAGTACAAGTATCCGCAAAGGGTATTCATCAGGGCGTGAGGGAGTAGATACTTCCTCGCACCTCCACCACCGTCGGTTGTGCCTTGCCTTGGGTGGCGCTAAGACGAGTGATGTGATAGCGATAGCCTTTGGTGTGGTGGGTTGTTGGTCAAGCGACTTGGATTGTAGGTAGAAATCATCGAGGAGTCAGGAGTTGATAAGTCTGAACCTGGGACCGAAGACGTATATAGTTGCCCAGAGGTGAATAGATAGTATCCAACATGGCTATAAGGCATGGCATCAAGGATCACCCCCACTATCTGGAGGAGAAGATGGGACTGGAACTTGAAAAGGCGTGGTGAGGAGGCGATCGAGGATCGTGAGATGTCGCAGGCAGCGGATACGGTGGACTGGTGGACTGGGGCTCTCTCTGGTGTGTGGGGGTTGCTAAGTTGTTGCTTTAGCAGGTGACCTCCAGGTGACACTCTCCGTTAGTGCCTGCTACTAGCGTCTAGTGACAGATGACGACTTTGCTCAGTGAAACTTGGCTCTCTTGGGGCCATGGGCAGCAACACTCTACTAGCTACTTCAAGCCCCTACAATTGAGGTGAACTCTTCATAACGTATTACTACTACATCGCCATACTGACTACTATATAGTCCAATAGTAGTAGCCGTAAGCACCTAGGTACTACGAAGGTTGTCTCAGCCCGGCTGTGTTGTGTTATCATGGTGTCGTTGCCCTTGGTACAGGAGGGAGTAGGCCACCAGGTGGCACTGTGATATCAGAAAGAGCTGCTCCAAGTCTGACTGTCTGGCCCAGTACTCCACTACCAGTTTTGCTCGCGTTGGGAATGGCTTCTCTTCCTGAACTTACATCCACGACGACGACGACGTCAGCTGATTTCTTTTGTACTGGACTGCTCCTGTTAGTAACAGCTCTGCCTTGTGTTCAACTTGCTACTCAACCATTGATCCAGCTTATTCAGGTGCTGTGGCGTCTCAGGGTGAATCGACGTCTCAACGCAGCACAGCCCTACACGTGTGCCCAGAACAACACACACCATCCATCCTTCTGGTGTCATTTTTGAGATATCACCTGCTGACCCTCAACAGCAAACATAAGCATGCTTCGCTTCGATATTGTCACGTGGGAACCCTACATCTACCTCGCTGCGGGTATTTTCCTCCGGCCGTCGTGAATTGAACGCCAATCTGGGACACATACAGAGGCACAGGCAGACGTGGCCAAGCGAGGGGAGGCAGTTGAGACATCATCTCCAATACGAGACTCTCCAAAACCATGTGGTTTAACTCCCAAACGCTTCGCCATTCAGCCTCCGCTCCAACGTGCAGATGTTGTCCGCATGACGGCTCGCCTCCTCCACTATCTCGTCCCACTTTGACCATCGGGCCACACCCCTAGACAGCATACTTCGATATCAGAGCAGCTGGCTCAGCGACTGTTTCTCATGTAGTATTATGAAACCCAAATGCTGAGCGTGACATCTCGTGCGTGTTGCTCTGGTCTGTGGATGCTGTAGCAAACTGAACTGAACAAATGCAGCCGTAAACAGCTACCCACACCACACCCTCCGCTTCATCGAACGCCGACACACATAACTCATAAGATCGTATCACCACGAGCCATTATGAATCCTTGAGAAACACGTTTAGATGTTGAAGAAGCCACCTGTTTACCTAATCTGCGAATGAGCGAGATGCTCGGCCTAATCAGCTGCGCCTATACGGCAAAAGCATTACGAAGAAACCTCGCCGCGCTGCGGTTTTGGTTCCTTCTACAGCTCCACAGGATAATTTGCCCCTGAAGTTGTTAAAATGGATTTGGAAATCTGCAAGGAGCCTGGGCATATGAATGGTGGAGGTCACGTCTAAGCCAGACAACAAATGTCTGTTGGAGGTAACCTTGTGTAGTGTGGCCTCATATACATGAGCTGCAGCAGACACACAGCAGGTGATGACCCAGACAATACATATATCCACCATTCGGAGGGAGCCCAGCGTCGTACTCCGATCAGACATGACTCGGCAGTTGGACGTCGCTTCTCGGTGTGGCATCCTGACCAGATGACCATGCCTGTTTCACATGATTGTGTCTCTCTCTCCAACCTTCCACACCTTATAATGAACCGTGAACTACGTCAACACCTAGAGGCGCGAAAATATCCAGAACAACATGGCAAGCCGCCGGTCGCTCGAAAGGGTCAATTGATCACCCGTGTGACATGGGGGGTCAACACAGCAGCGTAATTCAGGGCACAGCCATGATCCTACGTTATTATTTTTGCATGTTTTTGAGCCTCAAAATACTTCCATAGCTTGAGAAGAAAGATACATATACAAGGGACAGCTCGTGTTCGCCCATGCGTACCCGGCCTCTAGCCAGGGGTGCTGTGGTTCATGGCTCATCAAGAGTGTGGAAATCCCCAATGGCTCTGCAAATTCGGGGCCTTAGTTGAGGGAAGAGAGCTCTTACCGCTTAAATATTCTATTTGGAACACCACGTGCGAGTCAGTACCGGCTCTGTCTATGTCAAGTGCACTGCAGAACTTGAACCGGCTCATCTTGGTATATCAGATCAGACGTTGACTTCAAAGGCACTGAGGGCGTAGAGTTACTGGAAAGAATGAGTCGATCGTATCAACGGTTCTGACAGACCCATCTGTATATATGGAAGACGTCGATGTCGCTTGGATCATGCAATCACGTAAGCGCGAGCCGGACGACGTATAGTGCTGTGAGCTTGGACGCAATGGTAACAATATCATCCAATGGCTGAAATGACCGAGAAATGATGCAATCCTGCCTTTATCTTGAACTTTGTATTAATTCATTCAGATTGACCCTATCAAGCCTTCTCGAAATTTATTTCAATGTCCCGTAGAAAACATGATCAATCCCGGATGGAACCATGAGACAGTAACCCAACCGAGAGATATGGTAACAGTAAGATGAGCAAGTAAATGAACGGGATGGACCGAGTTCGTTCTCTAACTCGCGTCTGCAAAGGATGGTTCTCTGGCATGCTTCCTCTCTTGACTATTATCTGATCGGAGGTATTGACATGTGGTGCCGCAACCACTGCGGCATCTTCGTCAAAGTCTACCAATCCATCATGGCTTATTTCGCTTGAGACCAATAGCATCTGCTTGTCCGACCGGCATCCCTTTCGAGACACCGGTATCGTGATTAAAGGAACTTGATCAGGTGCCTGTTTGTTTACATGGATGTTCATCATAATGCCGATACTCAGGTGAGCCTTGTGTGCGTCTGGCGATCTCCGGTATATTAGATGAATGCATTAACGCGCAACCTCAGCTTATCTGAATCTAGATTGTGATAATAAGGATAACGTGAAATATCCATATAAATCCAATCCAAGTAAAAAGTTATGGCGAGCGCCTTACGACGAGTTTCTGCCGCTATTTCAATCAGTCTGTCAAAGTCACATTCCCTTTGTTCTGTCGCTACACATATCAGATGCGGGAAATCATGCCTCTTCTTTAACCCCAGCCGACTATTCTCCTGATTCTTGGCTATTATCTCGGAATTTCTTCGCATTGTTGGCCATCAAACCTTTTGGCACTTCCCCCATCCCCTCAGCCTCTCTCGCACGAACTAATCCGCAACCCACCCCCACAAACTAAACCGAACGGCGCACAGCATCCCCAGAATCTCACGACACACCAAGGCTTGTGTCCTGACTCATAACTGCACGTCCTCGCCATCGAAGACTGTATGCCCACTCACTCACCTTATCAGACCGCTCTATGATATTCCAACTCCAGTAGCCATGACGTCTTCTTGGCAACCCCTCCGACCAGAGGATCTGCCAGCCTTAATAGAGCTCGCCAACACCAGCCACCCGTCCCTGCCCGAATCTCTCGCTGTTTACTCGGAGCGCCTTGAGCTCTTCCCGTCGGGCTGTTTCGCTCTCCGAGCTGATTCCTCCTCCTCCTCCTCCTCGTCGGAATCTACTGTGCACGGGTACCTCATCTCGCATCCCATCGTCAAGCACCAGCCGCCCGAACTGGACCGGCAACTCGGCTCGATTCCACCGTCAGCGGATACCTACTACATTCACGATCTTGTCGTCTCGCCAAAAGTTCGCGGCCAGGGCCTGGCGAGTGAAGGGTTCAAGAGAGCGCTGGAGGCGGCGACACAGCACGGCTACTCGGACATCTGCCTCATCTCGGTGTACGGCACATCGGTGTTCTGGGAGAGGTACGGGTTCCGGAAACAGGAGGTTGAAGGGTCCCTGAAGGAGAAGCTGAAGGATTACGGAGATGATGCTGTTTTCATGGTGAGGACAGAATTATCATGAAGGTATTGAGAGAGGTTCAAAAGTGAGGTGATGAGATGATCCAGATATCTTGGCACCAATGTCTGGTTTCATGAATATGGAATGTACATGTAGAACATGCTGGCATAATTGAACATTAGACGATACGAGGGCGCAGTACATCTCGTGTGGTCTGCATTCGCCAAATCCCTCTGACAATGGTTTATCGACCAGGCTACCGCTCACAGCGCCTGACTTGGGAACGGCAAAGGGTATCCTTTTTGAACAGCGAGATCTGGAAGCGAACTTCCGATATCCAGGACGAGCTTCTTTACAATCTCACACGCAACCTTTCATCCCGTCGAGTTTCCTTTTGCTTATGCGTCCTGCAGCGCAAGTCATGATGATTGGCCAATGCCCTCTGGCTTACCACCAACGGTCTCCAGAGGGTTCCAACAAAGGCCGTCAAACTCAATTGAACGACATTCCATCCTCAGCATCTGCTTCTTCTTCTCCTTTTTTTTTTGGTTCCCGCCCCCCTCCCAATTGTCCTCTTGCCTGAACAGGTAACCTCCCTTCGGCGATGCTCAAATGATCAAGAATGAGTCATATCGAGTCACACTTGCTCATGCATGGGGCACTCCGCTAACCAGTGGATCATTCATACTACCACACCCTTTCTCTGCTCTCCACACCCTTCATCCTAAGAAGGGGCCTGAGGAGAGGTGATGCTGCAACAATTACCCATCCACTGTAATACGAAATGCATGTTGATGATATTATCCTTGTTAGAAGAAGAACTTCGTGCACAGGTAATCAATGCGCGTATGGTTGTTTCTCAGAATGATTCATCCTTGATCATTATGGTTCTTGACGCTACCCTCACCAGGAGGACAGCCCTTTCTCATGGTTTACAAACTACAAAAAGGGATGTCGACACGGCCTCTTTATATACTTGTAGAATCATGAAGTGACTTGAAAACTGTTCTAGATGCTCTATCTCATGACTCATTATAGAAGACCATTCCTCACGCGGTAGTCCGTGTTGAAATACATCCAATGCCAAGGACAAACTACCTGCGCTGCCGTTCAAGTAAGCCTCTCTCTCCCCTCCCTCCCTACCCACCATACAAACCCTTTCCCTCCAAGGCACGGCTACGTGCAAAGAGGAAAGCCTTTTTGTGAAGAAGAACCTGGAACGGAGTTTGACGACACATATGATCATGAGTCAAATGATATCTAAGGAAGAATCGACATCGTCTGAGAAAACAAGCACTTGCGCTCTCTATGTGAACATGGACCTTGTTGAGGAGCCCAAGATGCTAACATTATGCATGCAATTTGGCATGATGCCAACCCGAACGTTTGCAAAAGACGAATCAGATCATCAGTAAGAGACATCAGTTTCACAAATAATTTTTCCATTTCATCCGTCTACTTCCTCTCCAACATCTCTCTCAAGGCATCCACCTCTGCTTCCCTCCTAGCCAACTGCAACTTCAAGTCATCTCTCTCCTTACCCACATCCTCCAACGCTTTTTCCAGTTCAGCAGTTCTATCCAGTCTTTTCTGACGATACTTCCTCGCAGCAAGCGTGTTGCGATGTCTCTTCAGGGCCACCTCATCGGTGTCTGTCTCGGCAGACTTACGCTTCACGCCCGACGTGGAAGGCAATTGCTCGTCTTGGGAGCTAGAAGGTGAGCCGCGAGGGTGAGAAAATGTGGTGGCGGTAGTGGCAGCTGGCGTATGCTGAGTGGTTGAGGTTGGTGTGTGATCTGAGGGACCAGGAGGGTAGTGAAAGTGAAGACTACCCAGGAGGAAGTTGTCATGAGAGGTCGTAGAAGGAGAATGGAACAAGGGAACTTCCCAATAATTAGTCAATTACTCGGAATGTCAGATATCCAAGAAATACATGGAAGCTTACCCTGTGAAGTCGTAGCCATGTCTGGCAATTGAAATCCGTTGTTCACAACAATTGTATCATCAAAGAACGCCGACAAAAGAGATGGATCCGTAAACTCCTGTCCAACAAGATTCTGCGCCCACTCTTCCTCACCTCCGCTACTGCTCCCGCTGGCCCAAAGTGGTCCTTCAACGTTTTCGAAGCAGGGTCCCTCACCAAACAGATCCTGCTGGGGCTCAAACGGCGAGAGCTCAAGGCCAGGCAGGAAAGAAGTTGTTGGATGGTGAAGCGAAAGCCCTCCTCCTCCAATCGCCGGGGGTTCACTACTGTGAAAGAATGCGAGAGCGGAGTCTTGAGGGCTGGAACCAGTGGAAAGCGGCCTGGCGGATTGCGGCGCCTGCTGATGTTGCCGTGACCTCCATTGCTCGATAATAAAAGGGCCTCCTCAGCGGGAGAGGAGGCAGATCGCCTTTGTGATGAAAGGGGAAAGGGAAGAGTGCTCAGAAGCTTTGGCTCTGAGTGAAGTTAGAGAGGAGAGAAAAGAAGGAGAAGAGCGGGAACAAGAGGAGGAGGCGGGTGGTGTTTATATGGCCATGGCATGGGAGATGGGAGGGGACGCAACGAGTGGCATGGCGCTGGAGTGGGAGTTTGTTTAAGCCAGTTCAGGTGGGTGTGTCGATAGGAGACAAAAGGTGGGGCCTGCTTGGAGTGATCGCCACCTCCAGCTCCAGCTGGCTGAGGATCAGTTGAGGGTTATATAACCCAGACTTATGTCGTTTTTCTTCTGGGCCTTGTTCTTGTCTCATCTTCTACGGTTGAGCATTTCCTGGCTAGCTTTTGACAACATAAAGTAAATGGTCAAAGATTTACGCTCAACTTCTGACAATCCAACCGGAAAAGTGTCTTCAGTGGTTCAAGCTTCTCGTCTCTGGATTTTGACTGGCATTCCATCCTTTGGCCTCGTCGTCACGTCGGCAGGTACCTGGTACGCCAGTTCTCCCAGCAACCTCGGCCCGTGCTGATCGTACTGTGGCACGATATCAAAGTCTTTCAATATCAATATCATCGCAGACTTCAGCTCCATCATCACCATGTTCTGACCAACGCAGCTCCTTGGCCCCAACTCAAACGGTCTGAATCCTTCTGTCGAATAGTGCAGTTCATGCCCTTCCGGCACCAGCCAGCGTTCCGGTATGAACTCACGCCTTCTGGGCCACAGCTTGGGGTTTTGGTGGAGGGCGTGAGCCGAAGAGAAGAGCACAAACCCTTCTGTTGGTATCGGCTGGTTCGTCGCAGGATTCGTGAGGACGAAACCTGGCTCGGGCGTCCTCACTGTCCCCGTCACAGGCTGCAGCCTCATTGTCTCACGGATCACCGCCGCGGTATACTGCAGCCGCCACAGGAGTGACGCATCATCCTTGATCATTTGTGCAGCATGTGCGGGGTCCCCACCGAATATCCCGTCATGTTCCTCGCGGACTTTTGCCAGACACTCCGGATGTTGGTGAAGCTGCCACATAACGGCGCACAACACGTACGACGTGGTATCGAACCCCGCGATCAGAAACACCCGTAAATGCGCAAGTACATCTGTTAAATATGTAGGATCCAGATCTGCTGCTGATTTGGGCGGTGAAGAGTCCTCAGGCACCTGCTTGAGGTACGCTTTGATCGCTAGATTTAGGATGGTCTTGGATCCTTGCTGCTGCTCCTCACTCTTGAGCTCCTTGTCGATGTGTGAAATTAGCTCGCGATTGATGACATGGTCGAGGTATCGCGTGATCACAGGTCTGAGTGGATTGACAATATTGGGCAGACTTCGGAGACTCCAATCCGGGAAGTTCCAACTGAGCCGTTGGAGAAAGGTCGTGTAAAATGTCCTGTCCGAAGTGTGAGAGTGAAGCCTTGCGCCCCTGATTGTCTTCAGCTTAAAGGAGCATCGTTGTCTGGATCGAACAGCGACTTACAGCACAACATTTCCAATAACATCAAATGCCAGCTTCGATGCCGGATCCGCTAATTTGATCACCGTTCCATTATCGGCCGCCTCCCCCAAGACCTTGTGATAAACCTCAATCTCATCCACGAAACTTCCCACGAGGCCGACCAGGTTCCTCACCGAAAAGCCGGGATTGAAAACGGTCCTCCACATCTTCCACGCGGCTCCATCGATGCTCAGCAAATCGTTTCCACCAGTCAACCTTCTGAACTGGTCTGTTAGTAGCCTGCTCTTCGGTTGGCTCTTGACCTGTGTAAACTGAGCGATGATGTCCGGATCAAAGCAGGTCAGCAAAGGGTACTGAACCGGCCAGAGGTCCAAGTAGAAGAAGCCCTGGGCCCAGAGCTCAGGATGGAAGTTCTCAAGGAGGAGCCACATGGAGAGCTGCTGATGAGCGTCGGGGGCGCTGGATGTCAAGGCTCTGCCTACGAGGACTAGATGTCCAAAGAGGAACGAGTGTGGGAGGGTGAGCTTTCACCATGCGGTATGTGAGTATGTTATAGCTGCCAACGGTTATCACAAGTATCACTCACGATCCCATGATCCCGCTGCAACGCCCAAAACTTGGATCGAGCCTGGTATAATCTGTAGAATCCTTGGATGAAGAGGGCGACTGCCAGCGTCATCCCGGCTCTCCCGATGGTGATTTCCTGGCCAAACAACTGCATGGCGTTGGGATTGACGGACCAAGTGAATATGGTTCCTGGGTGAGGGTTTGCTGACGATTGAACCAAAGAGAAATCTTGGGCAAGGACACGAGGTTAACAATACAGACATTGAACGTGATGAGGTCATGGTGGGAGCGAGAGACTCTCTCCGGCAAGTGGGCAGCCGGCAGCTCCGCAACCAGGCATCAACCAACATCACATCACTACTTGGCGCTCATGCAACACATCTCTACTTCTCAGTGCAGGATCCATAGTCGCGCTCGGCTTAAAGCGGCACCAAGTATTTTGCATTGTCTTCTGGCCTTTCCATCGACTCGCTCTGCCTTAGATATCTGGGGATTGAATGCGTAGTGTCCGTTGGAACACCATCGGCTTCCTCGCCCTTCAGAAGCTCGCTCTCAGCACATTAGTAGGATACAGCAGAGGTTGGGGCAGACCCTTGTCATCTTGTCGCAGCCGCGGGCTCCGGTGATATTAGAGTCTCGAAGAAGGTTCAATACCATCGACCACTCATCCAAGGCTTAATAGTCGATTCTGCGGCATTTTGCCTGGATGGATGATGATTGCGGGATCGCTGGGCCAGTCCTTGGGTCTTTCTTGTGCGTCATGATATTCGACAACAATCATGTAGCCCAAAATGCGCAGAATGGCTAGATCGGTCAGGACGCGACTTTATCATCGCTTTCATCTAATTTCGCTTTTCGAGAACACTTTGTGACAGTATCAAGTCACGGGTATATTTCACGCAAGTCTAACTGACTATGACTATCGGCACTCCAGTCTATGCCGCTTGAACGCTGTACAAACTCATCATAGCTGATACTCTAGCAGTCACAACAGGAACCTCTACAAAAAGAAAGCGACCTTAAAAGCCTGCTGGGCCAGGCGGGCCACCGTGAGCACCGCTGGTGCTTTCACCATCGCCCTTTTCCTCGTCACTCACCGCCCTGGTCTTGCCCCAGCTGAACTCATCGCAATGGAAGAGAGCATAGATCAGGATGATGATGTTCATAAAGGGAGAGACGAACAAGTAAATCCAGAAGCCCACGAAAAACCTCAACCTCGCCATGAGGTTATGTGGCAGCCAAACGATTATGAGGAACGAGTACACCTGACAGCAAAGAGAGGAAAACAAAGTTAGCACGCGGGGTTCGTGTCCTCGGAGGATTTTAAAGAAACAAAACGCAGGTCTGCTTTGGACCATGAAGAACGCCAACAACTTACATATCGAAAGAGTAAAACACTAATCAGGCCAACAAATAGGTTGTTGTCGAATAGCTTTGCGCCATGTCTAACAAAGGCAATGACAAGTGTAGCTAGGGCAGCCACCACGAACGGGCCGACCCACCAGGTTACAATGGTGATGAGCGAGCATAATCTCTCGATCCACAGAATGCCAGGGCGGAAGATCATGACCAGCTCGTTGGATTTGCTTCCGAGGGCCCATCGCTTGCGCTGAGATAGGTATACCGACCACGACTGCGGCGCTGTCGTGAAGGCTCTGGCCTTGAGCGCCTGGCGTGTCTGCGACTTTGGGAACTGGGAGAAGATGATGGAGGCGTGGATGGAGTCCTCGGAGTAGACACCCATGATCTGCTGCGTCATTGTGTCGTTCGGTTTGGGGACGTGGCCGAATCGCTGCCGAAGAACGACATCACCAAAGGTCGCCTCTTCAACTCGGATGAGCTGGCAGCACCCTGGATAGTTAGGGGAAGAACGTTGTTAGTGACCTGATTCCTGATGCCATTGTCCAATGTGGACTTATACCCAAGGGCGCTCTCGCTTACCAGGAAGACAATTGACCTTCCCCGTGACCCGGGATTGGAACTCCCTGCGCAGGCCTTGAGTCACATTGTACTCGGTATTCTGCAGAAGATTCCTGTTTCCACTGATGTCTTAGTCTTTTAGCCCGTCGCCAAGAAATCATCCCATCCATCGGAGCCCACACTGCTTTGAAGACTTACCAGAACCCCCAGGGCTTCTCGTCAAACTTGACCAAGACGGCACCACACACACCAACCACCTTTGGTCCTCCTCGCCTGATGGCCTTGATCAGCTCATATACGCAGTCCTTGTCGAAAACGGTGTCGCCGTCCATTCCACAGAGATAGTCGACCGTGTCCAGGCCTGCATCCATGAGGATGGAGCCCAGATGGTTGAAAAAGTCCGGATTGAACATGGTGGCAATGTGGCCAGACCGGTTCTTGTAGTGCCACAAGAAAGATCTAGCGACGCAGAGACTATCACGTTTGCCCTGATTGTACTTCTTGCCAATGATCACGTACGGCACGCCTTTGTATCGGCCATGCTGGACCGTGACAGTCATGAAGAAGCCGTCCCGCGCGCAGTAGCCATTCGTGAAGACCCTGCGCTCGCCATCGGCGAACATATCGTTCAGGAGGAAGTCTTGCGTCGTCCTCGTCTCCCCGGGAGCTTTGACATCGCCATCCACAACAATCATGATCATACGAGGATGGTTGTCGATCTTCACCTGTTCCACAAGCGAGGTGAGCGACGTCTCCACCTCCACTCTGTCCTCGTTGTAGCAAGGGAGCAGCATGATGAACTTCTCCAGCGGCTGCGGGGCCTTGTCCTTGATGCGAAAGAGCGTTCTGTACGCAACCGACAGCGCCGCCGAGACCGTGATGGACAGAGCGAAGACGACTTGCGAAATGGTGTTCAGGCTGAGAAACGGCAGGAAAATATACCAATGCTGAGGGTACTGGTGAAAAGCCCAGATCAGGACGCCGTTGATGGAGAATAGAAGAAAGAGGAGCGTGTACTTTTGCACGCGCAGCAAGCCACGCGACACTTTTCGAAGTTCCTGGTCCGGGTTCCATGGCTTCTTGAGTTCCTCCTGGAAGATGGAGCTTTGGTACGAACTGGTGCTTCCATCCCGAGACACCAGCGTTGGCCTCTTTTGATCGCGACAAAGTCCTGTCAGTATTTCTTTGAAGACAGGTTTTTGTGTACGTTTTCTCTCACGCCCGTTTGAGGTTCACTTACATCCACGTCGTTGGGGCCAGATTGCTGCGGGTATCTTTCCTTCAGGAAGGGAACGGGAAACGCAGGTGGTGGTGGTGGTGACTGAGACTCGGATGAGGCAATGCTCTTACTCCTTCGGGGCGATTGCAGAGCAGTCTCGGAAGCAGACCTTCGGAGATGGAAGATCTTCGCGTCAAAAGAGTCATGGGCAGGATGGCCTTCCATTGTACCTCACAGCTGAGTTATTGACGGCGCAAAGGCGCAACAGTAGAAAGGATAGTCTCAGCTCAAGAAGACGAAGCAAGAAACGCTTAGGAACTCGTCTACCAGCAGAAAAGCACTGCTACAGAAAGAGAGAAAGGAAAAGATGGAAGGACGCCGGTTCCATGCAGAGCTCTTCACGCCTAATTCTGGGAAGTTCTTTCATGCAAGTATTTCTCTCTCTCTCTTCCTCTCTATGTGGCTTGGAAGCTACAAGACCATTGACGGGTTCGGCGGCCCATCCTTTCAATAGTTCAAAAATCTTCTTAACGGCAAGAGGGTCCTCAATGTTCACGATTGCGAACGGATCCATGAACCTCGACCCTTCTAATTCTCCATCTCTCCATCTATCACTCGCCTCCCCATAGTCTGATTTGGAGTTCCATCAAACTTGTTTGTCATTTAAGAGCGCAAACGGTCAAGTTTCCCAACAACATGTGTGAGAGGGTGTGTGTGAAAGAAGAGTGGCGTGGTGCCATGTTCCTACTTACATCTGATGAGGGAAACCCATTTCTACTTTCTCTTTACTAATGTTTCTTCCGGTCTAGGTCATGATTCTCCTGCCGAAGATGGTTGCCAGATCGAGTGTGGGCTTCCTCGGCGCGGCTTCGTCTCAGCGCAAACAGACGTGTGAGCTATAGAAGAAGAACTTGTCTGCCAACCCGAAGTCTCCGAATTCGCGGAGTCGTCTGGCTAGCCCCATATACACCGTTACCGGGCTCATGAAATCGACCATTTTCGGCGACGTTATGGCGTTTGTATACGGCTAGCTTTTCGGGGAGGGCCGCCAAGCTCGCGTAGTGCCTCCACGAGAGTAGTTCTCTCATTCCGCGTATAGCTTCCCTTCACAACAGGCTTGAGCCTGCCGAAGCCCCCATTTTTTCAGTCGTATGACTGCAGAGCAAGTACCTAGTATCGCGAATTTCTCCTCAGACATCCCATCCGGCTCAAGCATGGTGGCGTCTGTCATGTCATAGTGTGGTGGATCAGGTCTTGTGCGTACGCGAGGCTCTGGTATGCAAGGCTACACTATAGACTGGCTATAATTGGGTCACTTGAAATAACGTTAATAATACCATTAGACTCTGTGGGGTTGATTGTATGCAAAAGAGGTGGGTTGGTGACATGCTTGACTCGCGCTATCAGGTTGTTTAGTTCATAAGCGAGTATATCTTCGAAGTGGTCGTGTAAGTGAACTGACTAGTATCGTGTCCCTATCACCGGCATGATCTTCAACAGCGTGTATAGGCATTCAGGATATGTTCCTTTTCAAATCTTCAAAGACTTGAGTCCTAGGATATGCTTCAATTCTAGCGTCTGCAGATCTGTGGTTCGACTAAAACGAGAGTGAACACGATTCAGACAACAGCCCCATCCATCCCATCATTTTGTCGAGACGGAATGGGATATCAACCCTAGTTCTTGGCTGTATGTACCCTGCCCTCCCCCTCGCCCTGTTCACAGGTCACTAGCAGTCTGGAGCACTGACCGACTGTCCATGACTGGGGATTCGGATACTTCGGACATCCCAATTACAGCCAGGTGGTTCAACCGCACGGATACGATGCCCTTTATCAGTGCTGCTTTCAAACATGCCCGAGGACACCGTTACCATGCCTTGACATTCCAAAGCTTGTATCTCACCGTTATCCCGTTACCCACTACCGTTGGGTTTCTCTGATACTAGTCACGATACAGAGGCAGGCTCTGCCGCAAGAGAGTCGTGCGGCTGAGGGTGTCATTCTACCGGTTTCCAGCTTCTTCAGTCGTCTCGTTACAAGAATCGACATGTCCACTTCAGTTCCATTAAACCACACGGCCGCCAGCTCCCTTCGCTTCGAGCAACCTCCAGCCTCACATTGGGAATAGTTTCTACATATCGACCCATACGTCTTTCATAGCCTTTGGTCTAGCTCTCCAAACTGCAAACTCTTCCTTCCTGGGCTAGGGAGAGTAGAGTAGTCAAGCAAGAGAGAAGCCAAGCCATGAACGGCCGAAGACGTCTACTCATGGAGTCCGGGAGAGGAGCTGATATGGCTTAGCTGCTCAACAGATCCCCATTCATTCTCGTCTTGTCACGGTGTCTTGGCAGTCTTAGATCATGTTTGTCTTGCCTCTAAAGTCTCCTGATGTAGGCCGGATTCGGTTCTGGCACTGACCAAAGCGTGGACTGTACACAGTCTCGACTGAGGGCCGGATCCCAATAGATGAGAACTTTATCGCCTCACAAAGCTGGTCATGGTCTTCGGAGGTTTCCGTTCCCTGATGGCCGAGAGCTTGTCGTCTCTAACCCGCGGCCGCTTTCGCTACAACGATCGTACAATCAATAGTCTAGAACTTTGCAGCCCTGTTTTAACGAGAAGATTCGATTCGATCTTCTGCTCTCTCTCATATCATGGCAGTGTAGAGCAAGGCCTTGGTTTCTATAAGGACGTATGGCTGTCTTGACAGATCTTAGTTTCTGCCACGTCTCATTTGCCCACAGAAGTTTCCCATCTATCCCTGATCCTACTCCCTATTACACATCCTATTTTGCACGCACTATCTACCACCCATGTCTACAATGTCTCAGAGGCCGATCCTTGAGCGGTGTTCCATGCAGGAACAGCTAGACACCTTCAAGGACCTGCCATCGACCGCTAAGGCCATCTATCCCAAAGGTCTCAGCCTCCCCCCAAGCCCTCCCATTACACCTGTCAAAGACTCTTATCAACTGCCGTTCACACACCAATCCCTCATCACCCCTGAGACCAGCCCTGTCGTGGCAGTGATCGGCACCGGGTACGTCGGTACTCATCTCATCGAAGTCTTTGGCTCCAACTACCAGACTTTGGGTTTCGACATTTCACAAAGTCGCATCGACGAGATTCAGGATCACTTCTTCCTCAACGAAAAGGTTGAGCTGACTTCAGATGCTAGTCGCCTGAGTGGCGCGACTCACTATCTCATCTCAGTACCCACGCTTCTGCTCCCCGACAAGTCTATTGACTCGTCATATCTTCGTTCTGCTCTCGCCACGGTCTCCAAGTATGCTCGCCCAGGTGCGACCATTGTGGTGGAGAGCTCTGTAGCTGTCGGTATGACCCGGGAACTTCTTGGACCCATGGCCATCGAAAACAACTACTACGTCGGCATGTCCCCCGAGGTATGTTATAGACACAACCCCTCAACGGCCATGAGTCCCAGTTTCTGACGCAAGATATGTACAGCGCGTGGACCCTGGACGTACAATACCTGCAGCACACCAGATCCCCAAGGTTGTCTCGGGCCTCGATGATGTGGCTCCGGGCTCATTGGCGCGTATCGTCCAGCTCTACGAGCAGGTATTCGACCGTGTGGTGGCCGTCTCCAAGCCCGAGGTGGCCGAGATGGCCAAGCTCTACGAGAACTGCCAACGCATGATGTGCATTGCCTACGCCAACGAAATGGCCAACGCCTGCGAGGCGCACGGCATCGATCCCTACGAGGTATGCGACGCATCAGCCACCAAGCCCTTTGGCTATATGCCCTACAGTCCTGGCCCTGGCGTCGGTGGTCACTGCATTCCAGTCAATCCATACTATCTTCTCTCCAACAATGATTTCCCGCTCCTTAAGGCCGCCACCGAGTCTATGTGGCAACGGCCGCTCGATCTCGCCAACAGGTGCCTTGCAGAGCTTCAGACCTCAAGACCCAAGCCACTGGATGTTGATCACCAGCATCGCGTGCTGGTGGTTGGTGTGGGATTCAAGCCTGGCCAATCAACCCTGAGCAACTCACCAGGGCTGGCACTTATTCGTGGTCTTTTCGCCTCCAGAGACGTGCACGTTAAATTTGCAGATTCCATGGTAGCCCAAGATATGGTGCCTAGTGTACCCCGGCTGGACGACAAGGAATGGACCCTAGAGGACCTTGAGAAGTTCGATATGATTATCGTGACTATGCGCCAAGTCGGACACGATTTTGGCCTCCTTGACTATATTCAGGGTCCTCTGATCAGGTTCCTGTGCAGGTAGCATCACTTGTTCTTTTTCTTTTCTCGTTTGGGCACTGGGTTATAGATTTGATCAAGGGGGCGTTGGTTTTTCATCTGCAACTTACTTTCTCACATTAGGATGGGGCTGTTATTCCACCCCAAAATGGGTACGATAGGTTGTTTCTGCTTATATCAGATATCGCTGCTTTTATTCAGGTCAGTTCAGGGCAGCTCAGTCCTGGCTCAGGCGTAGGCTCACCGTGCTCAGCCTGCTCTCGCAGGCAACAACTAAGCAGTACAAGAAGTTGCTTGAGAACTTGAAGTATGTCGATAGCCCAACATGCCGAGGGAGGTCATCAACCCTAACCGTAACCCTTTCCCCGGAAAAGGTTTGTCCTTAAGTTGTAACTGCTTTGAAAGATCATCTTACCTTGTCCAATTCCAGTCTATTTTCGGCACCTAATAAATCCAGAATAGCCTCAGCGGCATCCTTTACGATGGGTTGACTCTTCGCTTCTGCTGCCATCGCCGCAGCAGTCCTACCATTATCGTCCACCAAGCTGATATCAACGCCTACAGCAAGAAGTGCCTTGACAACACCCACAGCCCCGCGCTGCGCAGCCCAGTGCAGTGGCGTCAGATTTGGCTGCAGAACAATAAGCTTGCCGCGTGAGTTTGCAAGGAGGTCGGACAGGCGATGACCCCAGGGAAGAAAGCGAACACTTGTCAACGTGCGGACGGGGGTCATCAAGTGGGCTCGCGCTGCTGGATCGATCCCCTTAGCAATGAGCTGTTTGGCAAGGTTCGCCATGTTCCGGCGGATATCCAAGTCGCAGTGAAGAGCAAGCACGTGCAAACATGTCCAGCCTTCGTGGGTGGCTAGGGTAGGGTCTGCTCCACGGGCGAGGAGAAGCTGGGCGGCTTCTACTGCCTCGGCTGGAGTGTTCATGGCTGTTTCTTTCGTGTGGTGGAGGCTTGCCTTGGGTGCCAAAGCGCACATCAGAGGAGTCCAGCCGTTAGAGTTGGTGGCATTGACATCGAGACCTTGGGCGATAAGATACTCTATATTGTCGAGCCGGCATCCGGCAGCAGCATAATGAAGAAGCGTCTCCTGGTGGTCATTCGTCGATAAGAGCAGCTTGTTGGACACCTCGGTGTTTGAGGAGTACAGGAAGAGGTGGAAGGAAGCAAGGTCTGCTTCTTGAGCTGCTAGCTGAAGAGGAGTGTACCCGTCCTTGTTAGGTCTCGTGACCGAGGCACCGTGCTGTAACAGAAGCCTGATACCAACCTCGTTCATCATCAAGCGCTCGCTCCTCCACTGACCGACGGGCACCGGGGAGGCAAGAACATGAAGGGCTGTGCATCCGTTTCCATTTTGCCAGTCTACTGACGCACCTTTCTCGATCAGAACTCGGATGGCGACTGTGTAATTGGCGCTGCGCGCTGCCAGGTATAGCGCATGATGGAGTTTTCGAGATGGATGGTCGGGATCCCGGGCTTTGATTAGGTCGGAAAGGAGCCCAATAAGCCGTTCAAGGTTATAGTAGTCATACACGTCAGGGGAGCGGTGTGTGTTTTGCTTTTGCCCGCCCCAGGTTTTCCAATCCAACGCCACGCGCATGGTGTGATATAAGTCTGAGGGGATGAAGGATTGAGTTTTCAGGATGACGGCAACTACATCGTAATGCCACCCCCGAACAGCGCGGTAGAACGCTACTGAAGTCTGTTCCTCTGTCCAGCCTTCCCACGTCAGTAGATCCTCGACAATACGCACGTGGCCATTGCCGGAAGCAAAAGCGAGGACTGTCTCTGCGGCGTCACGCTCACAAGGCTCGGTCTGTTGAAAGCCCGGTGACCATAGGCGTTTGACAATATCTCTGTGTCCACGTTGAGCAGCTATGTCAACAGGCCTTCCATCAACCACAGTTGAGCTAGGGCTGGTCGCTGAAGGATCAGCGCCAGCCTCGAGTAGCAGCTCGACCGCGTCAGAGTTACCGCACCAGGCTGCAAACTGGAGTGGTAGGCCGTATTTCTCATTCGCGCGACCTAGGTCGGGCGGCGTGGGAGAACGTGAGGAGGACGAGTGCGAGGAGGCTGGGTGTGTGCTGAGAAGTGACTGCAAGAGTCTGGTTTTCCCGTCTCGAATGCTTGCAAAGATGGCATCAGTTGGCTCCTGGAAGTCTTTGCGCAGTTCGAGCTCGCCTACGAGGTCTGGGTGCATCGCGGTGGTGGTTGGTTGATGATCTGTAGTGATTGAATGGAATGAATACGACGTTGACGTGCCACGGTGGAAAGAGGAGCAGTGCAGGCAGTGCGCCAAGGCAACGTCGCAGTCATGGCCCCGAATCCACATGACATGACCGACAGGAGAAGTGATTATGCAATAGCCCAGCTAATGCGATTGGGGATTCGTCATCATACGCCATCCTCATTCAATCACTGGTAAGAAAAACAGAGCCACCTTGAGAAAATATCTCTTGTTGCTCTTGTTATAGTGACAGGTGTTGGGTATGGATGGTGTTTGGTGTTAACCTCACCCAGAGCCAGATGTTGGCATGAGTACACCACGATGCAAATCATTAATCGACTTTCTTTGATTGTCATGTCTATATTCTTTACTATTGCTCTACCCACAATGCTGTACGGTACGCCATTTATGGTTCAATATGATTGTCGTCAATTCAAGAGTCTGCACAACTTCGACATGTGTGTGCTTCAACCATCTTGATTTCACCACTAACCCTTTTCCGAGACTTTGCCGTGATTTGGACTTTGCCATGATTTGAGAGCAGAGAACTTTTAGCTTGCTATGTACGAGTCGTTGGAGGCCACCATCATCATTCAACGACCTGTCCACTTCTTCTCTGCCCATCTCAACGCCAGATACAGAACCGCACTCAACGCCGCTGCAACCTCAAACCCAATATCACCAGTCGTCTCCGCAATGGGGCCAGTCCACCACACCTGGGCCATGCATGGGATCACGAGTCCAAAGGAAAGCACGCCGCTCAGCGTCGCAGCGACACCCATGGGCAGCAAGTCGGCCCTCTCCCAGATGCTGGCGTCGTAGCTAGCATAGTTGCCCTTGCGGAAGACCAGGTGCTCCACAGTGAAGATGCCGAAAAACGCAGCTGACCAGTACCCGATCAGGCCGATGAAGTTCTCCAGGTTCACGAAGAAGTCTCGGGCAGCTTCGATGGAAACGGGAATGACGATGGCCGTGACCACCACAGCATACAGGTACCTCGGGACCTTGCCCAGTCCAGGAGCAAGATTCTGGAAGTTCAGAGTGATGGCGTAGATCGTGCCGGCGCAGTTACCGAGCAACGTGAGAGAGAGCACAACAACGATGAACTTGCCAAAGCCTCCCACAGGCTCAAGCATGGCAGCGAGCATACCACCCACGAGAGTCTGTTCGTACCCGGTAGCGAGGGCCGGAACATTCGGCACGGCACCTCCAATAGCGGCACCCATGATCATGAGAGTGGTGCTCGGGACGAACAGGCCGAGGTAAGAGTAGATGAAGACTTTCCATCTGCAGAGAGTCAGTCAGTAAGAGAAAATATATCCCACAGACTTGAGGGGAATCAAGAGAGAGAGAGAAAGGAAAAAGACTTACGAAGGACACTTGGGGTCAAAATACGTCGTGAAATCCGAAGCAATCGCCGCCCAAGGCAGCATGTACGACGCGATGATTCCTCCAAAGCTCAACACGGCGGCGGCGGTGGCCGGGGCAGCATCAGCCTGCTTCGTGAGGTCTTTGCCACCAACACCCGCTGTGATGGCAATCGCTATCGTCGCAGGGATGAAGGCCCAGGCCTCATAATAGTGGACAACCTTGAAGCCGCAGAACGAGATGAAGAGGGCGAGGAGGGCGATGATGACGATGCCAGCATTAGGGGTGAGGTCACCAGAGGAGACAGCAGACAGGCACTGGCCACCCACCACGCAGATAATGATGACGAACCCGGTGAGGGTAGCGAGGTTCAGCAGCGCAGGGAGAGTGACAAAGTAGCGACTGGTGAGGGTTAGTCAATGGCACCTCCAGAAATTGGCTGCAGAGAGGAAGAAGGCGTGAGCTAAGGCTTACCCGAAACTGAAGCGAGCTTGAATCATCTGTCTCATACCGGTTTTAGGTCCAAGGACGGAGAAGTACGCAGGTGCCGTGGTGGAGAGAAGACTGAAGAAAACAATCACCAGCGTGGCATTTCCAAGAGAGAGACCGTATGAGTTTGTTCCAAGGATACCAAACAGAATACTACAAGAAAAAGAAAGAGTGAGAGACAGATTAGCATGTGACCAATGGCAGTCCAACTTAGAGGAGACATCAGAGAACACTTACGGCAGAATGTTGCAGTTCATCGAACACCACACGGTAAAGATGTTGTAGAACTTGGTGTTGGTCCTCTCCTCCACAGAAACAGGCTCAATGCCCGTCTCCTCAACCTGTCCAGCTCTGAGAAGCCTCTTCACGATCCTCAGGGCATCACTCTGGGTCTCCGTCCCAGTAGTCTTGGCATTCTCGCCATGATCCTCATCGAACATCTTCGGCTCCGAACTGGTCGGCTTGTCAGTGCCATGACCCTCGCTGGCACTGTTGGAGGAGACCCCACCCCCTTCCATGATCTTTCCAGACGACATGTTTCTTCTTTGGGTTTTCTTTCGAAGCTGACTGGCTGGCCAGTGTAAGCCTGCCTATGGTGGGTGGTGGTTCAAGTTCTTCGAGTGCCGATTGGTCGGAGATGTGCCAGAATGTGCCGGTCCGGCAAATGTGGATATTCCGGCAATTCCCACGCTCACTGATCCAGCGGCAGAATGGCGAATGGCCCCTCCCTGGCAGCCTGTAGCGTAGCGCGCGTTCCACGTGAGAACAAAAAGCAAATGAAAAGGATGGAGAAATTCCAGGGATCGGTGGTCAGCTTGAACCCCTTGGCGTCGATTGCGGAGAAGACACAAGGCGCATACACGCTTTGCTGGCAATGCAAGATGCGTTGAATCGAGAGGATGCAGAAGAAGAGGGACGAGAAGAAAAAGAAGCGGAGGATGGTCGAGAGCGAAGATCGGAGCATTATTTCAGTTAGTCATTCCGAGTCAGTGAAAAAAAACTTTGCTACCCCCTCCTGAAGCGGAGCACTCAATACTTGTACCTTAGTACATAGGTTAGTACGTAGTAGATAAGGGCAGAACAGTCCAGCAGTGCAGAGAGGCAAAGAGGATGCTGAGCGAACGGTTTAGGCCCCTATGGGCAACCCTGCAGAACTGAACTGGCTCTCATGAACTCATTTCTACAAGAGTCCTTGATTGCAATATCATAAGGACGCTCCTGGTAGCTAAAGTGAGGTTCTGCAACTAAATTCGACTCTGCACCATGAAGAGTGGAGAAGAGGCCAAAAAGCATCCGACGGTCAGGGATATGATAACACTCCAGCGCTGTCTCACTAGGTGATTCGCTTTCTGTGGGTGTCTTTCACGTTTCTTGACTCTAGAGTCGTCGAGATATCGTGGGTCGAGAATGGTTTGTCGATCGTGGCCAATTCACTCGACAAGTCCGTCAAGTACTATGTACGAATCTACCCCATCGCATCGCGTCCTGTTCCACTTCATCTTATAGTTTTCTTGCCTCTGAAGAATACTCCAAGCTCGCCCATCAAGCCTCCCAGCCCCTTTTCCTCACTACCCTCCCTCAGTCCGCCTCGGATCCAGCCCGGCAACTTCCTCTTCACTCTCTCTCCTCCGTACCTCCTATCCACGAGGACTATAGCCGCGTAATCTCCTCTGTGTCTGATTGCTCTCCCTATGCTCTGGTTCACAGCCCTCATGCATGCATTTTCGTAAAAGTCCCTGGCTGTCTGCTTGGCTCTGCTTGTAGCCTCTCCAGGATTCACTCCGTCAGCTGTCAACCTCGCTGCCGTCGTTGTTTCGATGTACTCGATCTTGGCTTTCCATTCCGGTGAGGCGATGTTGGGATAGGGCAGGCCAATGACAAGCACGCACCGCCCCAATCGATCCGAGAAGTTGATGCCCTCAGACATCTTACCTCCGACCACGCTCAGCAGCAGAGCGCCGGTCTGTGTCGCAACACTTCTCTCGCCCATGACCGCTTGTGTATAGCTTTCGAGGACTTCGTCACTTGAACATCCCTTGGTTTCCTGGAACAACACCTTACGTGCCGTTAACCTGTCCCAGACAGACTGTGCTTGCCCTTGTCTATCCTTCCACACCTTGACCACCTCATCAAGGTAACCATAGCTAGGGAAGAAAGCGACAACGCCGTCAGGTACGATAGAGCAGCAATTTAGAATCGACAGTCCTAGTTGCTGGATCATCTCCTTGTCGCCACGCTTGGAAAAGCTGAACTCAAAAGTCGGCCCTCCGGGTTTCATAGATCCCAAAGTCCACACACATAAATTCTCCTTTGGAATGACGTGACCACAGCTTAGAGTCGTAACCTTCTTTGCATCCAGGAAAGGAAATAGATGCTCTTTGTAATCCTCAAAGGGTGACATAGTTCCACCTGCAAGGATCACCGCTCGCGCACTTGAGGCTATCGATGAGAACGCATGGGTCGGCGAGAGCAGCAAATATGATAGTTGTAGGTCTTGTGGCGTTCCTGGTATTTTTTCGAAGAAGATTCTTCCTTCTGAGCTTAGATTTGTGAGGGCGATAAGAAATGCCGACAGTGCGTGGAGGACGGGTGAGGATGTCTTCGGCGGCGCCTTGCCGTCCGCCTCGGTGTTCTCAATGTGTGAGACATAGCTTTCGATCTTGTATGCCAGTTTGGATTCTTGAATATACTGTACAAGTTCCAGGAGGTCAATCTGGTCAATGCCTTTATGCCTGGTCAGGTCGCTAGGATCGACGATACCGGTATCAGCCTTGTTGACTGTCAGCATTCGAAGCTACCCGCTGCGTGCGACATACCTTGGCTGCGAGGGCATTATCCATCCACGTTGTCAAACCCTGTATAATCCGTCCAACTCTCGCGATATTGACTCGGTTCGCGCTACTTAATTTCTTCCCGAATCGCTTGATATAAACATTGAGCATCTCACGACCCCGTCTCAAGTCACCCAGCTTCAACTCGGCCGCATGTACATTCGCAATCGCGTCCATGATGTTGTGCGCCTCATCAATCACAACTACACTGCCTTCTAGCTTGATACCAAGGGCATCCCGCGCGCTTTTTTGCAGCAGCAGAGGATATGGCAGCGTCACAATCTCCGCACCAGGTAACGCCGTTCTGGAAGCATAGTAAGGACATACCCCGAGCGACTTTCCCAGCTGATGAAGGTCCTCAATATCCGGCACGCTTGCCAGTGTCGCATCGCGGAACTCGTGCGTCTGTGCAATAAGATTCTCTTTCGGCACAAATGCGCATTTCTTCGTCGATTTCGCCTGCTGCATTTCCGCGCATCTATCGTTGATCGCCTGGACTGATCCAAGACGGGCCACAGATGGGTTGATGCAGAGTTTCTGTCTGGACGAGAGAGGAAGCAGTTTCACGGTTTCGCTTTTCACATCGCCATCTTCTGCAAGCGAGGCAGGCAGCGAGGGCGGAAAAGTTGGTCGCCTTAGTTCTCCGATAAACTGAGACAGTTGAGAATGTGTTCGTGACGTAAAGAAGATCTACTGCGGTTACTACGAGCTTCACGGTATCACGACTCTGAATGCGCACCTTGAGAGGCTCTCCCAGGACTTCAGCATCCTCATCCTGTTTGATCGTTGAACCAAGACCAATACGAGTCAAGACATCACGAGATTCTTTGCTCAAGCCTGAAAGAGCATCTTTCTCCTTTGAGGCATTGTCCTGAACATCATCCAGGAGCCACTCAGTGTCGTCGTCATCATCTAAGCCTCCTCGGCTTCCCATGCCTCGCGAAATCTCAATGCGCCTGCGCTTCGAAGAGAGTGCCTCAAGTGATTTTTCCTTGAGTCGCATTTTTTTGAGCCGTTCTTCTCTATCCTCCCATTTGCGGAGAATATCATTTCGTTTCTGCTTAAGCAGCTGATCAACAATCCATTGGGGTTCATCTTTGAAAGCATCGCCAGCTTCCTCAAGAGAGAGATCGAACTGTGCTGCCTTGTGCTTGCGTAGCCACGTTAATGAGGCACAGATGAGTGACAAGGATTTGCCCTAGAACGTTGATAAGCCGCATTCCGGGACTATGAAGATTATAGTATCAAGACTGTGTTTTCTACTCACGGTTCCGGTAGGGCTTTCCAGGATTCCAACTTGCCCATTGCCAGTGTTCAGGACGCTGTACACTGTTCGCATGAACTGAAGCTGGACATCGTACGGCGTGAAAGGGTGATGAAAATCAAGCTGCTCCAGCTTCCGCGCCACATCCTCGGCCATTCTCACTTCATCTCCGAGACCGACAGAGATGGTCCTCACGTGAAGCTGTTTATTGGCTTCATCAAGGGTTGACTGCTGTCATGATTCCTGACCGTGCGTGGGCAGGCCAATGTTGACTCTCTACGTGTACCTAGGCCCCACTAACCGAGACACCTGACTAGCCTACCTACGGTATCTTACCTACCCTTGAATCAAAGAAAGCAGCCATCGCACCCGAAAAGGCGTTTATTGATGAAAAAGAATCTAGAAAAAAAATAAGAAAATGGTGTTTTATGGACACTTCATTACTTTTTCTTCAAAGAAAATCAGGAAGATTGGCAAAGCAAAACTACGTACTCATGCAAAGGTGTGTTCACCTCTGAAAAGGTTTCCATCTCAAGCGAAGTCTCATGTATCTAACGTTGGAGGGACAGGCCATAGGACAAATTGTAAGCCGTGACAAAAATCTCACCATATTTCGCGGTTCATTTTATGTTCAGGAGAAACGTATATTTCAATTCTGCCAGAGTTTCCTCTCAGTTTGGCCTCATGAACTGTATAACCTAGGCTACCTTACCTATTAGGCTGCATCCTAGCGAATGCAGGTACCTAAGACGAGAATGATCATGTACCTGGAAGAGATAAAAATCGCCTAGGGAATAAAAAGGAGCTTGAAAAATCGCTTGATAGGAATCTTAATCCATCATGTAATCTGTTCTAAAGGTCATTGCTTGACTTTGCCTTCTCCCTCGGGAATCTTTTCCCATCAGTGGTTTCTTGGCCTCGAGATTTTCGAGGTATCCAAGATACCTACTCTCTCTCCCTCTCGTCCAGGGCTGATTCTGCACTTGGTCCAAAAAGTGGGCCGCACCAACCCAGTTCAAAGTTCACCACACAAAATTGGGAGTGGATCCGCCAATTATACACGTGACCGCCGCACACAACCAATTTTCATCACACTGGATATTTCCTCAACAGACCTCCCACCAAAGCTTGACGATACAACCTCGAAAGCGACAACACAGCACAACACCGTCGCCATGCCTACCCGTACCTCCAAGACCCGCAAGCAGTACGTTCGATCCCGATATCACATTCGAATCGCACGGAATTGAATTCTATCGCCGTCGCTGTCGTTCGACCCTCGCTCTTGTTATCCCGATTGCTAACATCCTTTTCTCTTTACAGCCGCGGCCACGTCTCCGCCGGTAAGGGACGTGTCGGCAAGCACAGGAAGCATCCCGGTGGTCGTGGTCTCGCTGGTGGTCAGCACCACCACCGTACCAACATGGACAAGGTTCGAATTCCCGAAGAATGACAAGGATACACGATGTCGCAAGACAGGAAGAAAGAGGAGAGAGAGAGAGTTGGAACTGACGAGAGAAAACAGTACCATCCCGGTTACTTCGGTAAGGTTGGTATGAGGTACTTCCACAAGCAGCAGGGTACCTTCTGGAAGCCTGTCATCAACCTTGACAAGGTAAATATTTTCCCACGTGAAGAGACGTTTTCTATGGGCATGATTTGTGGAAGCACGCAAACAATCGAGTCTGCCAAATAAGTAACAAGGATGCTAACGAAATTTTCAACAGCTCTGGTCCCTCGTCCCCGCTGAGACCCGTGACGCTTACGTCGCTGGCTCCAAGAAGGACACCGTCCCCGTCCTCGACCTCCTCCCCCTCGGCTACTCCAAGGTCCTCGGCAAGGGCCGTCTCCCTGAAATCCCGCTCGTCGTCCGCGCAAGATGGGTCAGCAAGCTTGCTGAGAAGAAGATCCAGCAGGCCGGTGGCGTTGTCGAGCTTGTCGCCTAAGCGGAGCGTGGGTGGAATGGTTTGTGTTGAGCATACCAGTGGCCCTTGAAAGGGAACCTGAGGAGATGCAACGTGTGAAATGGACAAACACGGCACTGGGGGGCGTGGTTCTCTTTGTGTAACCCGGCTGCTGGGTGTGGACGCGGTACCCCCTCACCTCTTCAAAGGAGATCTAGGCAGTGGATTTTGTCAAATGAATCTTTTGGGACCCGGTAGCTCACCGTTTAGAACGTTCCGAGATGGCGCGAGGAAGGGGTTCAGTCATGGCCTCGGTCGGTCGGCTTCGAGCATTGCATCAGGGATTCGGTTGGAGTTAACGAATGAAAATCAAAAAGTTCCTTAAAACAACATTGACGGTCTTTGTTGACCCAGCATTACGTGTTTACTGCAAAAGAACTTGTCCGTAAACGCCCATTAATCGCCTATTACTGGAATCTTTTATGTCTCCAATCCTGTCCTTGGCACCGGAAAAACGCCCCGATAACGAACTCAGAACGCCATATAGCATCATGAAGGGATTCGAACCTTTGTTCAACCTACTGACCGTGCCAGCTGCTTTCAAGCGAGAATATCCATGTGATCATCCATCCCCAAATCATCCTCTGGTGGCTGGTCAATCTTGAGGAACGGATGCTCGAGGGCTTCTACCGCCGTAATTCGGCGTGTAGGGTCTAGGTCCATGCATCTCTCCAGGAACTGCACTGCCATGCGTTCTTGGTCATCAAGGGGCTTGTCGTCAGTTCGACATGCACTCCATAGGATGATCTTCTCCATTGTGAAACCTTGGTTGCCAATCGTTGGAATCGTCGTCTCGAAAACGCAGCCGTGCATGAGTCCCGCTGCCTTCATCCGTCTCACACCGAATATGGTTGCGATCTCGATCATGGCCTCAACATCGTCTGCGCTGTTGAAGAAGGGAAATCTCTTGGAGAGAATGGTGAGTAAGATCACGCCAACAGACCATATGTCAATAGCTGTTGTCTGCTCCGTGCATTTGAAAAGCACCTCCGGGGCACGGAAGCCTCTAGTGCCAGCACGATTAGCACGTCTTGACGGGCGAGTGTCTGACTTGGGGTAACCCGGCTGAGTGCCGTTCGGGTTGCCGCTGGCTTCAGCCTGCTGTGCCCATACCGAGTTTCTCTGGCGGTGCTTGCGAGTTTCCCGTGCCTCATGACACAAGCATGGCTTGGAGTCTGAGCCTTCACGCTCCGCAAGACCAAAGTCAACAAGAACACCATGTTGTGTCTCTGGATCGTAGAGGAAGTTTGTCGGTTTGATATCTCGGTGAAGGATGTGGTGCTTGTGAACGCTCTTCAGCGCTGTGAAGAGTGAACGGAGATAGATGGCGATGTCCGGTACGGTCATATCGCGGAAGTACGTCCTGAAATCTCCGTGACGGAAGTAGGGCAGGATGGCGATCACCTGATCTGTGTGTCGAAAGGCTGTGATGAGAGGGCATACTGAGGGACATTGACGAAGATCGTGAAGCAGTTCTAGCTCGTTGAGGATACGAGCCGGGCTGGATGTGACGTAAATCTTCTTGATCGCGACGAATCGTGAGCGTTTTCGTGGTGACCTGTTGGAACCCATGCTTGAGTGTCTTTTAAGTGGAGGAGGCGTCCACTTCACCGACTCGTTATCAAAGTCCCAACTGTTGTCATAACGATCGTACATTATGTCTTCGGCTTTGTAAACGGTAGAGAAAGTGCCTGCAATATTGTCAACGACTGTTTCTGCTGCCAGGGCACGGTCGGAGGCAAGTGTGCAGACCTTCGCCAATTCTTTTGATCAGACGATACTTGTCTGCAAATCCAGGAAAGTCGCTCGTGAGCTTGTCCATATCGGCCTGCACGCCTCCATCGACGGGCTCATCCTCCGAGCTAACCTCGTCCTCATCATCGTCTGCCTCGTCCTCGACCTCTTCGCCTTCCTCGTCCTCAGGTTCTGGCGTTCGCTGTGTAGTCTGTACATCTGTGGCCTGATCATTCTCATCCTCTACCATCATCTCGGTCTCCTCTGTCCGAGCGTCTTCGTGGATATCAAAGGCATCTGTCGCCCTTTGGCTAAGAACAGCCATCATTGTGTATGGTCGAGGGAGCTTCCCAAGGCTGAGATACCTAGTACGGGTTGTAAACAGAGAAAGCTGGGATAGAGTTTGCAGTTATGTCGTCAGGTAATCTGAAAGTCAGCGACCGCTGAAAGGTTCGTATATCGCCCAATTTGACCGAATTGGCCAATGCAAGCAGTCGTGGACCAGACGAACGTCAAATTGGCAGACGCGGGGTGTAGCTGTTCCAGGGCAAATTCGACGCGACTGAACGGTGGCAGTATACTAACATCTGGTTGTGGCGTATAGGTGGGGTTGTGTTAAGGAACTGGCAAAGTGGGATATCTATTTGGGCGCGTCAACCAAAGAAAACAAACACAGTTGCTAAGGGCGCCGCCCGCAATCACCTGCACCACCAGGATTACCAACACTGTCAACGAACCAACGACGACAACCACAAAGCTGTCGCTCCTACGCATCACGACGCATCTGGCGATACAAGCGCATCATCTGTGGTGAAGCCTCGACTTCGACTTTCCTGACCGAAAACCGCCTGACGCCCATCAAGGGGTGCAAGCACCCATCATGGGTTCCATCAACTTCGACATCAACGATGCGCTCAAGCATTACATGTCCGACCCAAGCTCCATTCAGACTCCAGAAGCTGATGGAGCCTTATTCGACTGCGAGAACGACCCAGAAGCCCTCACGAACGCGCTCATCAACCCGATCCTCAACCCGATCGTGGATGCCGTGGCTGACAGCCCAGAGAACATTACACGTGCTTCGAATTTCGATTCATTACAATTCCTGCTCAAGTACGTCATATGCCTAGTTAAAAATCGCCATCTAGGAATTTCTGAGTGCTAATGGTTCGAAAGACATGCTTCATATATTCCCGCTCATGCTCTAAGCAAGGTGTTCGACTTGATCATGAGTGGACTGAGTGCAGAGGCTGATGCGGTTCACAACGACATCGACTCCCCAGATGAGCAAGATGCTGTCGCTCACCACAAGCAGCTTCTAGAAATCTATGGGTTCCTTCTGCAATGGACTATCGCCACAGTCGAGGCCAAGGCCGCTGAGAAGTCATCTACCGTCGCCGTCGCGCGAGGCCGAGGCAAGGCGAAGAAGACTCCCGCGAAGCAGGAGGTTTGGGATTCTGCAGCGCAGTTACAGAGCGCCCTCGACATTATGTGCAAGGTTCTGAAGCTTAAGCTCTCCAAGATCTTCCTCACCACGAGCGAAAGAGATACGTTCATTGGTCTTTTGACCAGACCGGTCTACCTCATTCTAGAGTCGGAACAGCGTGTCAAGTCAACACCAATCCGTATGCATTCGTTCAAGGTCCTTTGTATTGCTGTCAAGCACCATGGACATGGATATGGTAAACTTATTGTAGCTCACCATTTTTTAGTGCACTACACTGACTGCAAACAGCCGCTCAGATAAACGTCATTCAAAATCTCACATACTTCGAACATCTATCAGAGCCCATGGCCGAGTTTCTGCACATCTTGGCAGAGACCTACGACTACCCCCAGCTAGCCGACGAAATCCTTCGAGAAATCAGCAATAAAGAGTTCAACTCTAACGATACAAGAGGCCCCAAGTCTGTGTCAACATTCATCGCAAAGCTCTCCGAGCTGGCTCCTAGAGTTGTGATCAAGCAGATGACGCTGTTGGCGAAGCAGCTGGACAGTGAATCCTATACATTGCGATGCGCACTCATTGAGGTCTGTGGAAACATGATTGCATACCTCAGCGTTCAGGAGGAGCGCAGCGAAAACCACAAGTCACAGCTGAACGCATTTTTTGACGTTCTCGAAGAGCGCTTCCTGGACATCAACCCTTACTGCCGATGCAGAACCCTTCAGGTTTATGCAAGGATCTGCGAGCTCGAGCAGAAGTTCCCCAAGCGCCGACAAAAGGCAGCGGAGTTAGCCTGCCGTAGTCTCGAGGACAAGAGCAGCAACGTCCGACGCAATGCCATCAAATTACTGGGCACGCTGATCAAAACGCATCCTTTTACCGTCATGCATGGTGCCCAGCTCTCTAGAAAGGAGTGGCAAGCTCGATGTGACAAAGTCGAGGAAGAGCTGAACGCTTTACAGCCCCCAGCGGACATTCCGGGCATCAGCGAAGATAAGGCTAACACGACTGTTGACGGTGAACTCCTGGATGAGGCCACTCAAATTGGCTCGCCCGAAAAGCCGAAGGCGATGACGGATGAGGAGAAGATTGAGGCTATCAAGAAGGCCCAGGAGGCGGCTGCAACGGGAGAAGCTATTGAGAAGCTGACTCTTACTCGTCGGTACTACAATGAGGCATTGAGGTTTATTGACGTCCTTCATGACGCCACTGGCATCATCTGTCAGCTTCTGGGATCACGGAACAAGAGCGAGGTCATTGAGGCTATGGAGTACTTTGAAGTTGGCGACGCATATAACATTGAACAGAACAAGGTTGGCATCAGGCGCATGCTCCGTCTCATCTGGACCAAGGGCAACAGCGACGAAGGAAAGGGTGTCCAAACACATCTCATCGAATGCTACAAGAGGCTCTTCTTCGAGGCGCCGGAAACCTTCAGCCCCAACGATGCTGCCAACTATATCGCTCGCAACATGATTAGTCTGACCTTTGGTGCCACACCAGCAGAGCTGACTTCGCTGGAGCAACTCCTCTCAACCATGATGAAGGGCGGTATGGTTCCAGAGATCGTGGTGGCGAAGCTCTGGCAAGTCTACGGCGTGCAGAAGCGTGAGATCTCGCGGACGCAGCGCCGTGGCGCTATCATCATCCTGGGCATGCTGGCGACAGCGAATCCGGAGATCGTCGTCGGTGAGATGGAGACGATGTTAAGGACCGGCCTCGGCACTTTCGGCAAGGCTGATCTGCAGCTTGCCAAGTATACCTGCATCGCTTTAAGGAGAATCAACCCAACTGGTCGTCAGGCGAAAGATTCAACGACCAAATTCTCTCGACTGCCAAATGATCATGCGACCTGTGTCAGGCTGGCTGCCATCACCGAGGTTGTCTCAGAGAGCAAAGAATGGTATGGCTTGGCGGAACAAGCCATTAGCGCCATCTACGCCATAGCAAAGCATCCAGACACCCTCTGTTCAGAAATCATTCGTCGCAAGACACGCATGGTCTTTGGCAAATCACAAGAATCAAGGCCAGCTTCGCGGGATGAGACCCAAGTTGCTCCAGCAGGGGATGCCACCATGACCCAGGGGCAGCCATCACAGACCGAGACTCCTAGGAAGAGAGACAACGCGATTAACCTTTCTCAGCTGCTCTTCATTGTGGGCCATGTTGCGATCAAGCAAATTGTCCATCTGGAGATGTGCGAGCTGGACTTTAAGCGTAGGAAACAGGAGAAGGAGAAGATGGCGTCCCAGAAGGACAAAGAGAAAGAGAAGGAAGAGGCTGACGAGCTCGACCTTATCGGCGGCACTTCCGAGGATGATTTCACTGAGGCTATGGCGCATATTCGAGAGCGAGAGCTGCTATACGGACCGAACTCGCTGCTGGCACTTTTCGGGCCGCTCGTGTCTGAGATCTGCGCCAACAACACCACTTACGCCGACAAGGGACTTCAAGCGGCAGCTACCCTTTGCTTGGCTAAGCTGATGTGCGTGTCATCCGAGTACTGCGAAGAGAACCTCCCGCTGCTCATCACCATCATGGAGCGTTCCCCCGACGCCATTATCCGCTCAAACGCAGTCATTGCTCTTGGCGACATGGCGGTATGCTTCAACCACCTCATCGACGAAAACACAGATTTCTTGTACAGGCGACTGGCCGACGATGACGCATCAGTCAAGCGTACTTGCCTCATGACGTTGACTTTCCTCATTCTTGCCGGTCAGGTCAAGGTCAAGGGCCAACTCGGAGAGATGGCCAAGTGTCTAGAGGACGAGGACCGACGCATCGCCGACCTCGCGCGCATGTTCTTCACGGAGCTGAGCACCAAAGACAACGCAGTTTACAATCACTTCGTGGACATGTTCAGTCTTCTCAGTGCAGGTGGCAAGATGGACGAAGAGAGCTTCAAGCGGATTGTCAGATTTCTCCTCGGATTCGTGGAGAAGGTAAGTGACGGACCCTGGCCCTGGCCGATAACCCGTGCACAAGACAAAGACAAGGGAAGACGCTAATATGGATGATTCCACGCACAGGACAAGCACGCGAAGCAGCTTGCCGAGAAGCTGGCGGCGCGTCTTGGCCGGTGCGAAACCGAGAGGCAATGGAACGATGTGGCGTTTGCGCTCGGCCTGTTACCTCACAAGAACGAGGAGATTGCCAAGGTAGTGTCGGAAGGATTCAAGGTCGTGCAGCCAACGGCCGCGGCTTGAAAGAGGCTTGTGTACATGTTTATGCGTTGACGAGGATTAGGGGCTCAATAGCGAAGATGAATGGCGTTGGGCACTTGGGTATGCAGGGATCTTCCTCCTCTTTGAATCCGCGCACGCAGAATGTCAATCGGTATATTATAATTCATACTTCGGTGTCTTCGTTCCTGCTCATGACATCAACGTGTTAATAGTACGGTCAGCTTTGCATCCTTTGACAGTGTGTGCAGTGAATCAGCGCTCGATCCTACCAAAAGAAACCTGGTAGTGAACCCGTTCGACTATTGGCAAACTCATGAAACTGTGCAAGATCTGGTTCAGCGCTGGACATGAAAGTCGTGCATGGTCTCTTCTCTAGAGGTCGTGCCGAGGAGATTGACCTAACGGCACGAACTGAGCCAACTGTGTTCTACAACGGTAATGGGATGTGGGTGAAGTCTGCTCAGAGCAATGTAGGAACTTAGTACACGGATGTGTGCTTCTTACCTAGAAGTTCAGCACGGCATTGCTATGTTAATGTAATAGAACTTAAGATACTTCTGGTTTCTATAATCCTAAGCAGTATCCCAACCTTGAGCAAGCCTTTGATCGTCATCAAGATTTGATCTGTAATTCCACTGCGAAGCATGACCTCCTACCGGGAAACAGGGCGCCTTGATACTGCTATCTGGCTTTTCACTATACTCGGGATGTACTCGGAGAAAGAGAACGAATTACACTGCGCTTGGGCCTGACCGAATTACTCTCAGAAGGCCTGAGGGCCCGATACAGCCATGAACAGGAGCCGAACCCATGCTAATCCACACTTTGTCGCGGGTTCTTTAGGCATACTGGATCGGTGCTGATCAAGCTAGCATGACTCTGAAGTGCAGCTACCTATCCCCGCGAGTGATGATCATGTCTGGCTCATGTAGAGACGTTTGCAATAAAGTTGATCAGGCTGAGTCATTCACTTCGTGTTCCTGGAACACGGCATCTCATCAACGCAGACTGATCGCTGAAGAAAGGAACTTCACTTCTCTCGTGAGCCAGTGGCAGCGCCATTCATTCCCAAGCCTATGCGGATTTTTGTTGCGCCTACATACTTCAGCACTGTTCGCTCACACACGCCACTGCCAGGCCATCATAGCTTGATACCGAAAGGCAAACTGTTGGTTTTTCTTCTGATCGAAGAGGCTGGAACTGTGTTTCGAGAACCTGGGTACTACTGCTTTCACTGTCAATAGTTAGTTCATCTAGAACTGATCACTCTTAAAGCCCTCCTTGCATGACTAGAACGCTAGGGCTAATTACCGTGCGAGTTAACACGGGAGTGATGTTGAAAGAGTCTAAAAGTGGCCTCTGTTGCCTTTCCTCTTTGTTCGGTTGTTGAGAGGCAACCCTCACCTTACCGCGTGCGGCATCGTGAAGTCACAACTAATATAAGACTTTGTCCGTGGGAAGTAGAAAAACCATTCACTTCGAAGTATATACCTATGCTTCCGAGACCTATGTGCAGCAGGTTGTCGACAGCGTCAATGGTAATAACACCGTCGGCTGATCATATGTTCAACTTAACATTGCCTCTACAGGGTAAGTGACTCATAAAGAGACAACCAAAATCCGGCCTGCGATAGGTGTGGGAGAAAGAGAGGGTCAAAGGCCAATACAAAGCGAGAGTCCCCACAGCCGCCCCCCCCCTTTCGGCGGAGGCGCAAAACCAACAATCACAGGGGGGGCTAGGCTGACGAAAAGTACAAAAGGACGGCAGTGTCGCACTGCTCTCGGGTGGGAATCTCTTAGCGGTGGCAGAAAAGAGAGGGGCCGAGTTAAACCTGGACAGGGCATCCATCCATCCATCTTATCTGCACTGCATCATCGACAATCGAACGTGTGGAGCTTGACATACCATACTGTGCTGCGAACCGAACAAAACATCATCCGAGACAAGGGATTCACCCTTTGCCGGTAACTCTCCCCTTATCAGCCACTTCGCAAACCCTCATTGAGATCTTGAGATCGACGTTACTCGAGCTGCTGTCATCCCGGACACCATTGCGAGGCAGCAGCGCCCCCCCACCAGTGAGGAATAACGTGACGATTCACGTGACCAACTCATTGTTCCCAAAACGGCAACGAGCTTCGCTTCTTTATTACCAGCATCACGCATCAGGCTACAACGGGTCCTCAGCGATTGCTCGTTTGCGGTTTCATCGACTTCAGGGCTCTAGATTTGTTTCCACGAATTCGACAAAGTCACATCTTAGAGCATCAGCTGAGAACCATTATTGACTCCGTCTCATACTTGAAATTTCCCGACATTTGACTACCATTGGCAAGTGCGCACTTTGCGAGCGAAGCTCTACATATCCTCCGGCAAAGGCATTCATTATCACGCGATCTTGTCCGCGAATTTCTGCTGTCGTCACTTTTCGACGAGCTACACTGTTTCAGTCGCAGCTCGGCTTTGAGGAAGTTACTCTCGAAACTTGAATTCGAGGCAATGCAACTCGGCGCATCTCGCGCTTCAAAGTTTCGGGAGAAGACGACCTGCAAAGGCTAACTTTTTCAGCCTTGCTCCTCACGCGTTGCTTTCTGCCAGACGGTCGACTGCGCATCGCAAACCTCGCGCGCTTTCTGGGCTTTTGCCCGCCACAGAACGGCCATCATGTACGAACGGCCGATTCACTTGGGCTCGCGACTGCACTACCCCGTGACGGTCGCGAAGATCCTAAAGAAGCCCGGCGACGAGATCAAGAAGCAAGACCATATCATGATGTACAAATTTCAGTGGAAGCGACAGATCGACGAAGAGCGGTGGTCTACCGAAACCACCTACACCGAGTTCGAAAGCTCCGTCGACGGCGTCATCAAGGAGTGGCGCATCAAGGAAGGCGACGTGATTCATGCTGATATGGTTGGCCTCGTCGTGGAGGAGACATGCCCCCATGAGACTCAACTGTTCGGTATGTGCACCGTCTGTGGCGCGGATATGACGGAAGCAAACTGGGCGAGCGAGACCTCAGGAACGGAGCGTGCGAATATCAACATGAGCCATGACCACACCGGCCTCAAAGTCAGTCAGAATGTAGCCCGCAGGGCCGAACACAACGCACAAAAGACTCTGCTTCGACAGCGTAAGCTGAGCCTTGTTGTCGATCTCGACCAGACCATCATCCACGCCTGCGTTGACCCCACGATAGATAAGTGGAAGAACGACCCAACCTCGCCCAACCACGCTGTTGTGCAAGACATTCGCTCTTTTTGGCTTGACGATGCGACCGGCGGCCAGACGTACTATATCAAGATGCGACCAGGGTTGGAAGAGTTTCTTGAAGAAATGTCAACAATGTACGAGATGCATGTCTACACCATGGGTACAAGAGCGTATGCGCAGAATATTGCGCGCTTCATTGACCCAGACAAGAAGCTCTTCGGAAACAGGGTCATCAGTCGTAATGAGAATGGTGGCAACTCGACTAAACAGCTTCAGCGTCTTTTCCCCGTCAGCACAGACATGGTCGTCATCATTGACGATCGAGCCGATGTATGGCCCAATAACGAGCGAAATCTGATCAAAGTTGTTCCTTTTGATTTCTTCAAAGGTCAAGGCGATCTCAACTCACCCTTCGCCCCTCACCCGCAAACAACTGCGCCACCCGCAGCTCCCGACGAGCAGAGCACGACCGCCAACAACAACGACGGCAGTTCCGCAACGCCATCGCCGATCGAGACTCTCGGTCAGCTCGGAGCAGAGGACGAGGCTACCCTATCAACACAGAAGGAGGAACATGAGAAGGCAGTAGAGAAACAGCTCAATGAGCGGCCGCTGATGCACATGCAGGAAGAGCTGGACAAGGAGAGCGAATCCGACCCATCACAAACCGCCCGTCCTGAGCACAGGCCGCAACTACTTGTAGATGATGATGAGGAGCTTGTCACGCTGCAGGATCATCTGACAGATGTACACAAGGCCTTCTACGAGACTTACGACCGGAACCGACAGGAACGCCGGGAATCCGACCAACCGCAGCATCTTCCCGGACAGACCAAGCTGAGGCGGAGATCAGTTGACGACGGTGTAGATCTGTCACTTGTTCCAGATGTTGGAGATGTCATGTCAGAGCTGAAGACCAGCGTCCTTGAGGGTCTCGTACTTGTTCTCTCCGGCCTCGTCCCACTTGGTGTCAGTGTTGAGCAATCTGAGATAGGAAGGCAGGCCCTTGCATTCGGCGCTCAAGTATTGGACGAGATCTCGAGCGGCGTGACACACCTTGTTGTTTCGACAGCGCGACCTCGAACAAAGAAGGTCCAGCAGGCGGCGAAAATTCCGAGCATCAAGATTGTGAGCCAGAACTGGTTGAGTGACTGCCTCAGCCAGTGGCGCAGGCTTCACGAAGCACCCTACCTGATGGAGATTCTGGATGTTGACCGAGGTCAAAGAGACGAGACCGCAGACCCGGCGTCTGAGGACGACACCAATGTGGTCGGAGATGACTTCGATTGGGCAGCCGGTGTCGACGAGGAGCTCGATGCTCTCATGGAGGAAGACAGCAGCACCGAGGATGACGATGCTGGTGACGAAGATGAGGATGAGGAGGATAGCAGCAATGCCAGCGATAGCGGGGCAGGCGAATCGGAAGATAACCAAACCGACAATGAATCCAAGGGGGTTAAACGCAAAAAGCCCGATTCCGCGGATGAATCCGACGCAGAAAGCGTCCTGGCCAAGAAACAACGTTTGGCCCGTTCCCGTGGCGCCTCAACCCTCCGTTCCGTGCGCACAGCCAATGGCAGTAGCGTCGACGAAGTAAATGGCACAGCAGCTGACGGTGATCCAGCCGCCGCTATATCTAGCAGCCTCCCGACACCTGGTCCCACAGGCGATGAGGAAGACGGAGCTGCCGTGAACCTAGACACCCAGGGCGACTTCGACGATGATGAGTTGGAGAAGGAACTTCTTGCGGAGTTTGACGCTGCAGAGGATTAAGAGGCCCTGTTTATTCGTCGAGGGAGTGGCCATCCACGGCATTATCCACGGCATTACGCCAGTGGAGGTGTATTCTGAGCGCATGGGCGAACCTAGACACATATGGAGCAGCATATCTTTCAGCACAGCATCATCACCAAACGGAACATGTACTCTTCAAGGCGTGGTCGGCGCTGCGTGTCCAATTTTCATCTCGTCCTCTATTCCCCCCCTTCCTTTCTTTTTTTGCATTCTCTCTCTTTTTTATTTGTTCCCCCAAACGCGAGTTCAAGAATGCGAGCGGTTGATTGCTTGGGGGAAAACATAGTTCAAGGCAGGCAAGGTGGTGTATTGGAGTTAAGTCCAGCGTTTTGAATCTTTCGAGGGACTTGTCTTTGGCTCATGTGTTGATATCACCGAAGAAAGGCTAGAGGTTTATACGTATGTATGAATGAAGAGAGAGCTTCTTGAATTGTTTCGTGTGTCCTAACAGGAGGGCTGGGGGTGTGACATATGAGACCCAGCCTTCCCCATCCAGGAGGTTGTCTGATGTAGATTGCAGAAGGTTGAAAAGGAAGAAGGCACAGTCTTCCTAGGATCAATATCCACATGCTCGTTGTTGTATGTGCCATGTCAACAAATTCCGTGCTGGTTTGTATTAGTTCTCCGTTTTGCCCGTGCTCTGCCACCATCTAACTCTACACTCTTTGTTCCATCATCACCCACCTCTCTGACTACCATTTCACCATCCGGGCATTGGGTGTGAGCCACTACTCTTTCATCTCCGTCCGTCAATTTTCTTCGACAGAGAGCAGGGCCCCTGACGCGGATGCTCCCAGATCTTAGCAATCCCAACAGGCGACACAATTACCTCCGGAGCAAGGAGCTAGGGATTCCGCTTGAGCGTACGGGAGAAGAATGTGACTCAATCACATCAGGTCAGTTGTCTTGTGTGTGTGTAAATGTGCGTAGATCTGAAAAACAACGCATATAATAGAGCTGGAGTCAACGAAAAGATGCCCATTGAGAAGAACTTTGTTCAGGTCTTATTCTGCCTCATACCACCCCCCCTTCTTGCTTTCCTTTCTGTCTCCATCGCGAAAGAAGGAAACCCTTGTAGTCAATACATATATACACATTCCTCCCCATCTTCCCTCCTCGCCACAAGAATGCCAGCTCTTTTTATTTCGTAGCCTCAGGCGCCAAAGCAAGGGTCGGTCGGACGAACCTAAACAAAAAGAACGAACAGTCAGTTGAATCCGCGCATGTACGCTGTTTGTCGAGTATGTCGGAGATATTGCGGGGGTGGGCTCGTACTTGTCATTGTTATAAACCTTCATGTTCTCTCCCAGGAGAGCCTTCTCCCTTGCCTGATCCGCCCAGTACCTCCTGACCTGATCACGGTCCTCCTCTGCCTGAAGAAGAGGAATGAGATGAATCCTAGCCCACATCTTCTCCCGTGCAAGCTCGCTATTAGAGAAAAAAGTCAAGGGTCAGTTGTCCGTCTGTCTGTATGGAACGAAGGGAGAAAAAGATTCTAAACGTACTTTGCCTCGCGGATACCGTGGATCAGCTTGTACCAGCCGTATCCCATGACGGCACCCATACCGAGCAGCATGATACCAGGACGGAAACCCTTTGCGGGGAGGTTTCGCTGCAATCGCTCAACGTTAGCCCTCTGATGCGTCTTCCTCGTCCCAGCAACAGCCTCTTCCACCACCACCGAGGGCCTGTCTCTATTGGCTTCAAAACTTCCTCTTGACGCACCTTATACTGGATGGGCCCATAACCCCCCTTGGGCGGCATATCCTGCGTCATGCTGGGCGGCCGTTTTTCGTTTGCGGGTCTCGGTCGGAAGCACGTAGTGTCGCCAATTGGCTCAGTCCGATGACTTTTGTGATGAGCAAAGTATAGATGGAGTTCCCTCAGATACGAGATTCACAGTTCGTCGGCGTTTTCGTGGGTTGGGATTGGAAAACCGTCGTCGTTGACTGGAGGAGCAAGCGACGTGAGGCTCCATATTCGTGAGTCCGCATATCGCGAGTTGGAAGCTTGACCAGTTCCGAGGTTGACCCATGATGACTAATCACCATTGTCACTTTCACAGCCTATTCGCGGGTATCTCATAGAATACGGAAGGGAAGGGAATTTCCCCTTCCATTTTTCTTTTAAAAGGGTAAGAAAGAGTTCATGAAGTAGTCTTTGTCCTCTTTGAAACATTAAGTACTTGTATAAGCTCTACCTATGGGCTGCATCCGAACATACTGCCTCTAATCCAACCACCCAGTCTATGCAACTCGGTCCTATCCTCCTTAACTTGGGGAGTAGAAAAGCACCAGATTAGTAGAAAATTCAGCAATATCGCCCAACTCCGCGCCAATCTACAAGTCGTGGTCGTTATCGTCATTTCGAGATGACCAAATATCAAAGCAGCTCATTACTTCGCGTGTGGGAGTTCCAATCACCCCATGGCCTTCATGACCTGACTGCCTAAGGCCCTTCCCTGAGCAGTACCACCTAGCCCCTTTGCGCTAAGCTTCGTAGTCATGGCATCTGGGTCTGGTTCGTCTCTACCGACAAAGGCCCAGCTCTCTTCCTCATCAGCTTCTGCTTCTTCGTCCTCATTGGCCTTCGCTTGGTCACCGCGACGCTTGATGATGCTTCGTGCGTACTCCAGGTCGCGGTAGATGCATTGAATTGCCGTGTCAACGCCCTTCTCCTGTAGAATTTGTTAGCATAAACTTCATCTCCCGCCACCTAGAACCAACGGTGACATACCTGACGAATCTCTTCACCGAGGACCTTTGCCTTCACTATCATCCTCTCATTGCGTGTTGCTTCCCACAGTGCCCTTCCGAACGCGTTCGTCCCCCACTTCTTGACCCAGACACCAACGCCCAGGTCTTCCACCCTGCTCGCGAAGAAGTACTGATCTCCAAAGAACGGGCGAATGATTGTAGGAATACCAGCTCGCAAGCTGGCACCCGTTGTCCCTGAACCGCCGTGATGAGCTGCGGCATCAATCTGCCGGAACAGCCAGTCATGTGGCGCAGACTTGATGACGTGGATCTCTGGAGGCATCTCCGGCTCCTCAGGTCTCGGCTTGGACGGATCATCCTTGGGCGAGATACGGTCCGACCAACCCTTCGAGAGGATGCAGCGCACGTCAGCTTTGAGGACAGCTTCGATGACCTCCCTCGTCATCTTAGGCGGGTCGTTCACAATGATGGATCCAAACCCGACATATACAAGCTTCTTATTGTCATCTCTGGCCTTCTTGATGAAGTCTGATAGCTCCTTTGGAGGTTCGTAGACACCGCCTTCGTCGAGGAACCAATATCCTGTCACGCGAATCCAATCCGAGAAGTCCAGTGGCGGGGCAACAACGCTGGGACTGAAGTTGTACAAGAATGGCACCTTATTCGGCTGCATCTTCTCCAAGCTGGTGTTTGGAAGCCCGAGTGCTTTGTTCCGCCAGCGGTTGACCTGGTGGGCTGTCGCCTTCCAGAAGATGTTGTCGAACATCACATACGTCATGTAGTTGTATGCACCCCCCATCTTGCTCTGTGGCATGATGAAGGCATGAGGATATGCTCTAGTCCGTGTCCAAGGCATCGTGAATGCCCGAAAGTAGGGAATCCCGAGCTTCTCTGCAATATGGATTCCAGCCATGGCCGAAGGCGACTCAATCAAAAGATCGGAACCCTCACAAGCCTTGACTGTAGAATCCAGGAGTTCATCCAGCCAGCCGCGGAAAGACGAGTTGGCTTCACGCAAGAAGGCCCAAGTGAAGGTGCCATTCTCAATGCACAAGCGCATCAGCTCACCTGGATCACCCTCGACGCGGGCAAATTCGATACCGTGAGACTCGATCCAGTCTTGGAATTCCGCATGCGTCGCAATTCGAGGCTTGTGCCCCTCAGCCAAGAGTCCTTTGCACAAGGCGATGTACGGCTGAACGTCCCCTCTGGATCCAATAGTAAGACATGTAATCTTCATCGACTGCGTGGGTTTGAAGTCGAGTGGCTTTCCGTTCGTCTCGTCGAGCAAGATAGGCGGCCCGTTAGAGAGAACAGATGATCGTCGTGGCATTTTGAGTTCGTGACCTGGAAACTCATCTTGCCGGGCCTCCTTTAAAGCGTCACGCTCTGCCATAGCATCCTCCTCTCCCATGTGCTCCTCCTGATCAAGAAGTCCGGACTCTTTGAGGACCTTGGTGGTCTCCAGAGTCTGCAATAATGTCACTGCGCAGTCATCACGGACGTCAGCACCATTGAACTCGAAGAACAACTCTTCATGGCCCTTGATAACTATGACAAGGCCGGCGTAACCGAATCGGAAACCCTTCTCCTTGTGCGCATTCTCAATATCTTTGAGAGGAAGAATGAGCTTGGTTCTGGTTCCAGGAAGCAAGCTGCGGAAGCAGAAACTTCTGTCGCTAATGTAGATCTTGCCATAGAGTGGCAGGACACGGAGGATGTGACCAAAGTATGTCGCCTGGAGCCTTTCTGTTTCCGGTAGAGCAAAGTGGGCTCGGAATCTCTCAGTTGATGTTTGAATCTTGCCCTCAGAATCCTCGTAAAGATCGTCTTCGTCAGGACGAGGTCCTACAGGTTCGTGGTAATGCTTCCTACCGCCCTTCCACATGCCGGAAACCTTCTCAACGTAGCCCATCGATTCTGTGGCTAAGAGCGAGCTCATCTTGCGGCTCGTCCGATTGAGGTAGTCTGTGAAAGCGGCTGCGCGCTGCAGAGGGTAGGCACCCATCTTGGATATGTCCTTCAAGCTTGGTGTAGCTGGGCCTTGCTGGGCAAGGCTGTCGTAGCTTGTGTCGATCGGAGCTGGATATCTACGCTGATCCTCGAAACTTTCCTTCGGGGACTTGCCAATTATATCTGCAGAGGAACTTGCTTGAAGCCGGGTCGGACTCTGGAACACCTCACTACCCTTGAGGATCTGGCTTGCAGAGGGGTCTTCACTGGATGAAGCTACCAGGTTGGAGTAACTCGGGTCCTCCATGGACGACTGAACGTAAGAGTCGGAAGACTCCTGTCTCTGCTCTTTGACCTGGTCATCTAAGCGGCCTTGACTCTTGGATCGCCTTCTGATGCTTCTCACACTACCGCTACGCTTCCCGCTGAAACTCCGATGGGGTCGGTCGTCTGAGAAAACACCGGACAGATCCAAGCTCCTCCGACCCCTGCCGATCTGGCGAAGTGCATCAAGACTGGGCCTCCCGCCATCGTGGCTGGGACGAGGGCTTGCTCCAGCAGAGAGTGGTGATTGGGGGCTGAGTGTGGCTTTGACTTGGTCTGGAAGCTTGGTCGTACGAAGTTTCGCAAGCTGAATGCTGTTGCGGCTGACACTGCGTGAAGTGTCAGCTGAGGGCCGAATGGGAGAAAGTATAGTCGACGTCGCAAGAATATTGTCGGCCGTGCGCCCGCCCGATGAGGCATCTTCAACCTGGGTTTTGAGGATGTTGATAGCCTCGCGGCCGAAGCTAAAGAATGAGAAAAAGTACTATCCTGCGTCAGCCAGCTTGCTCGGTTGGAGAAATCAAGCCAAACAGACTTACCTCGTCAATAGCATAGGTCTCGTCATTGTCAATAACACGGATCTTGCAAGTATCGGCAAACTCCATCATCTGGGTATCCTCCACATCGATGACATTTTCGATGGGCAGAGAAATCTTGACGCTGTCGCCGTCGTTGTGGCTCCTGAAGATGACTCTCTGCAGGCTCTTCACCCACTCCTTCGCGCTCGGGGCACTATCCGCGCGGAAGTTGTAGGATCGATGCCTTGTCACCACTTCGAAATGAGTCGCGTCCTTGTCTTTGTCCGTGATGCTCGCAGAGATGCCATAGCTCAGGTCGATCTGACCCATGGGAAAGTAGAAGTCCGTTGAGTCCTTGTAATATGAGAGGACGTCTCCTTTCAGACGGAACCAATACCGGTTGTAGTGAGGATTATGCCTGCCGCTCTTGGAGAGATATCCCGACTTGGCGACCTCATTCTGGACAAATTAGACATGTGTCAATATTTCCGTTCGCAAACTGCGGAACTTACCGCTTTCTTTGGCAGATAAGCATAGAAGCAAATGTGCTTGGCAGTGATGTACATGAAGCCTTGGAGAAGAACGCTCTGTAATAACCAACATGGATACTCTGCGAGAAGTGTCAGTGATCGCCTTGTCCACGACACACTCAGGGGCACACAACCAACCCTGAATGACCTCCTCTGGCGTCTCAAACTCAAAGATCTGCTTCAATCGTCTCGCCAAAGGTGTGACCTCATTGCTTCCGCTCCTAGGCACATCCATTGAGCCCCTACCAAGATCAAAGCTAGGTCGCGTTGACATCTCTGCACGAGCCTCTAGCATCCTACCCATGACGGGCGCCAGTCGGCTATCCTCGCGTGTGAGCTTAATTTCCGGTGGATCAGTGATGGAGCTCTCAGGCGCATCCTCTGAGCCGTTCCCATCATCGTCATCATTGTCGTCGGCCTCCTTCTCTGTCGACTGGGTAGACAGCTTGCTCTTTTCCCGTTTGGACTTGGACTTGAGTAAGCTTGGAAGAGACTTCATCAGCCGACCAGAAACACTGCGCTTATGACCCTTGTCTTTCTTATTCTTTCTGAGTTTCGGCAAGACGGCGGTTTGGCTAAGATCCTGGGACGGGGACCCCTTTCCATGCCCATCTGCTTCATCGTCGCTACTACTGCTCCCATCAAAACGCTCTGTGAAGTCGACCCTGGTTCCAGCGGCAGCAATCAAGCCAAATATGCTCTGATTCATGTTCATGAACATAGGAGGGCCTTGACTGGGGGCTTGTTCGTCATCAGATTCCTCGTCTTCGTCATCATCTCTGAGGCGCTCAGGGATATCTATCCTGGCATGTTCTTCAGGTTGCCTTTTCCGAAGTTTATTGCTCACGCGACGAGGGACTGGCTGTTGCCCAGGGCTCTGTGGAGGTTGCGAGGAAGACGACATTGCGAAGTCCGTTGGCGCGCACAGGGCGGCGCAAGGACTCGGGTGCCGATATCAGATGCTTCTCGAGCTTGAAGTGTAGGGGACCAGTGGTGAGCCGGCAGGTAGAGGTCCTTGTCAAGTGACTGGAGAATTACACCAGTGTCGAGAATCGGAACGCACGGTCGATATCGGAGGTTTCGGTCTTCGGTAATACTTTTTGTAGCTGCGCCGCGACGAATGGCGAAAGGGCTGGCAGAAGTAGGGATGATGCAAGGCCAAGCGGTGTTCGTCGCAAATAGCGTCAAAGGATGGAGCAGTGACTGCGAAGAAGCGGCGTAGGAGCTTCGGTTTTCTCTGGATCACGCGCTGAGAAACCGCGTGGTGAGGTGTATGCCGCCTCGAACGGTCACAGTGGTGGGGGATGTGTACGGTGGGCGATAATGGGTGGATGGATGGATGGTTAGACGGTGCTAGCTGCAGGTTGACGCCATGAATGATGATAATGTAGGTCTAGCAACGGGATTAGGTGCGATGGAAGTGTCGGAGTTGCTGGATACTGAGGCCGAAATGAAATTTTCAGAAGAAATGAAGCAGGCCGCTTAAGTACGAGAAAAGGTGAGTACGAGAAGAATATGTCAGGGTAAAGAAAGTTTGGACAGCTCTGATGATGGTTCGCGCGGCCAAGTGCACGTGAAGGTGGATGGTGACCTCGAATGTTGTTGATGGTGATGGTGACAGGGAACGGACCGGGAATGGCGGAGGGTAGAGAGCTGAAGTGGGGGGACTCTTTAGCGCTGCCATGGTTATTTTGCCTGGACTGGATACACTGCAGTGGATGGACAGTCAGATACAGGGCACGTCACAGCGGGTCAGGACGCCTGGTGTTCTGTTAGTAGATTTACAGTGGCTACTGGTATTTAAGGGACCAACCAGTAGTAGTGATATGATGTAAAGTGGATGGACCTTATCACGGATGGATGGAGAGAGGGAGGAAGGGTTTGTATCTGATCAGGCACCAGGACCCTGGAAAAAAGCCCGAGCCAGCTTTCGTTGAGCAATCATAACTTGAAGCACTGCCCACCGTGGTCATGCACGCATGCATGACCAAGCCAAGCATGCATCATTGGGTGACCGACTTTGAATCTGGGCTCTGACTCAGGGCGACGAATCCGTCTGTAAGCTGCCGTCTTAGGCGCCTGTGAACCTCCCCCTACAGTGAATAAGGTATGGGTGGCTTCGCTGTAAAAGAGGTGGTCCTGTAGTGGTTCCTGAGTTCATTATCGCTTCACTCTGGGACTAAACATGGGCGCGATGCAACGTGATAGGATGCGAAGTGAGTAAAATGAATAAATATTTCTTGTGATTCCTCCATCTCGGACCCTTTACGTACGTCTCCGGTTCCTTCGCACCCGTTGATGGACGCATTCGGTAGCAACGGACGACTGGAACTTATGCATGTGACAGATGCAAGTTCCATATCGGTTGTTTTGCCATAAACACAACCTCAAAGTTTCCAATTCTCGGATAACACTAGTGCTCTGCTTGTCTTTTTCTTCTATTTTGCCAAGACTTACATATTATTGCCTATGGCTTCCAATAGCAAGGTGGCATCACGGTACGAACGGCTAGAATCTTGCGAAGAAGAAGAAGAAGAAGAAGAAGAAGAAGAAGAAGAAGAAGAAGAAGAAAAGAAGAAGAAGAAGAAGAAGAAGAAGAAGAAGAAGAAGAAGAAGAAGAAGAAGAAGAAGAAGAAGAAGAAGAAGAAGAAGAAGAAGAAGAAGAAGAAGAAGAAGAAGAAGAAGAAGAAGAAGAAGAAGAAGAAGAAGAGAAGAAGAAGAAGAAGAAGAAGAAAAGAAGAAGAAGAAGAAGAAGAAGAAGAAGAAGAAGAAGAAAGAAGAAGAAGAAGAAGAAGAAAAGAAGAAGAAGAAGAAGAAGAAGAAGAAGAAGAAGAAGAAGAAGAAGAAGAGAAGAAGAAGAGAAGAAGAAGGTTTCTAAGCCGGATATTCAAGCCTTTTATTGGCGACGACACACGATATTGCTTTCACTTACGATATTATGTGGATTGGAGACATTGGCCCTTGCTTGGCTAATTGCCGATAGTCGCGAGCAGACTTCAACTACGAGCCGCATTTTTATTGACGAGAAGCTATTTGGTGAAGCGACGACAGAAGCAAAGATAAATGAAGCATGGAACATTTACAATCTGCGTAAATGCCGTTAGTATGGTTTACTTGCTTGTTATTTGGCAACGTTCATCTAACGACAGTGGGGGAACAACAGCGGAAGCTGGTTTCGTGCACACTCCCGAGCCGGAGGCACTGGGACTGAAGCCTAACCAAAGGCGTTGTTCAGGAGCAAGAGAACGTCTACATGATTTCCGGGATGCACCAGCTCCATTGCCTCAAGGAACTACAAACCTCACTCATCAGTGGAGGAGATGTAGCCAACGACACTGCTGGACTTCATCATGCCTTGCATTGTTTAAAATATCTAAGGCAGGGCGTTCTTTGTGCAGCGGACAGAACATTAGAAGGGCCAGATGAGAATCCCCAATTAGGCGAGAGCCCATTACGCGGATGGGGTGTTATGCACACTTGCAATTCCTGGGATGCGTTGATCAAGTATAGAGACAAGCACTCAATTCGGCGCGGGACTGTTTCAAGATAGTATGAATAACTGTTTGCTAAGTCAGAGTTAAATACGAATCGTCTCTCGTTAATATGAGAATGACAATCTCTTAAAAGTACATATAAGGTGTAGAAGAGGCTTTAGCCTCCTTCCGTCGCTGTCTCGAGCTGTTTCTTTAAGTCCAGAAGCATTGCCCTCTCCTCGTCCTGATACTTCGCAAACTTGCTGTCTGCAAGGCCCTCTACCAAGACAAAGGTTTCATTCAGTAACTTTCCAGCCTCCTCGCGCTTGGCACCACCTTGCTTCCACTTGGCTTCAATAACGGTCCTCGTCATGCCTAAAGCCTGTGGGGAGTCGGGGCCAAGCTTCTCGTGTGTACGCCAGACTGGCAATACCTCTTGGGCGGCCGCCTCAGCAACCGCATAGTTGCCATTGCGTAGAGCGAGGCTGGCCATCATGCCTAGCCAGGAGAAACGAGCTCTCCCCTGGATGTTTTCAAGTGCCTTGGCAATGGTCTTCTCCTCATCGAGTGGGCGATCGAGAAACTTCTGGCAAGTTGCGATTGCAAGAAGCAGGCCCCTCCAGGTGTCAAAGTCGGCGGCATAGAGGGGTTCAGGCGCTACCTCGGCTTCAGACGCATCGAACTTCCTTTGGACCTGGGTCAGAAGATACTCAAGCCTGTCAGCCATAGGCGATGATTCGAAATCTTCGAATGCCATCTTCTCCAGCTCATCTGGCCGAAAGCAACTGAAAAAGTTGCGCGCGACAGTGAGTTCCATGCCTGACCAAAATAGGGTGTCTGGGACATCAAAATCCCATTCGAATCGAGGGGCAGCAGCCGCTTCGGCCGGCTTGGTGGTTGGTTCAGTAGTAGACATATTACGGTTGGCACCAATTGCTTTGTCTGGAGAGGAAAGACATTAGGAAAGCTCGACTTTATAGTGTTTGGCCAGCAGCACACCAAGCGACGATGTTGTCACGATTTACACGCCGTAGTTGCGGACTACAGGGCAGAAGTATTGGGTAGGAAAACAAAGATAAAGGGTAACAAGCAGCCTGAGGAGGTTCGCTGAAGAACGCTAACAGCGTAGCATCCAATTGTTGTAGCCTTACTTTAGTACTGAACGTGCAATGTTGGCCTACAAGAAAAGTTCCCTTTTCAATTGATCCAAATTGATGTGGCCTTGCAAGTAATCCGTGAGTACCAGCCACTCCGAAACGCCATTTTCACATCACTTTCCTCCCACCTCTCCTTCACCTCCAGAAGCATAGCTTTCCGCTTCCGTTTCCTCCAGCAACCCAGTCCATAGTTGGGTGGAAGTGTGCCACAGCTGGAACAGCCGTGATACCCTCACCATCTAACTGTGCTAACTGACTCCCATCCGATGCGAACACGTCCACGAAGCGGTTCATGTTTCCAATCACGAACTTCTGGATGCCATCCTTTGGCCTCTTCTGCCACTGAGGCTTCAGGATGGTCACCCATCGTCCGGTCTGGTTGTTATGCCTGATTGTGTGTGTGGGCGCCATACTCTTCGCGCCGATATCGTGTCCGACCTTCCACGAGGAGCAGTCGCTCATATCGTAGATCTTAACGGTGTCGTCATATGAAGACGTTGCGATTTGACCGCCTGCGCTCCAGGAAGCATGGGATACCGAGAGACGGGATTCATGCTCGCCTAGGAGGGCCGGGTGGCGCATTTCCCCTTTTCCTGTGATCTTGCGGAGGTCCCAGATACACATTGTACGATCTAGAGACGCTGTAGCGAGGAGATGTGGCTGAAGTGGATGCAACGAGAAGCCACCGATTTTGTTGCTCGAAAGTTTCCAGATGTCAGCCTTTTCGTTTGTGCGCATGTCATATTTGCCAACCTCGCCTCCGAGAGTCGAAAAGTAGAGGACATGGGGTTCGGTGACAGCCATATCAAGCGCTGATAGCGGTAAATCCTCGTTGGGGTCATCCGGCGCGAATACCTGTGTCGACACGCCCTTTTCCAAATCCGTCCTTCGTATTGATGAATCGTATGAGGATGTGAAGACTGCGTTCGTGTCGGCAGGTGAGAACACGAAAGAGGTTACAGTTCGCGCATGAGTCTTGAATGCCGAAATCACAGGATCGGCCGGTTTCGTGTCCTCGTCCTCGTCATCTATCTCAGGTGCAGTCTGTGAACCGTCAAAAACACCCACTGCACCCTCCTTATCCCCAGCAAAGATGATTGGCTTGTCTTCTGTGGGGTGAAAGCCGAGTGCGTATACTCTTTGGGGTGTTATCTTGATACCTGCACATCCGATCAGTTTACATTTTCCTCTTGAGCCGCTTTGTGAAACATACCATTGGGCGCCCAGTGCTCGTAAAGCTCCAGAGCGCTCATCTTCTCACGAAGCTCCTTCAGGCCAGCATCTGTCGTCTCTTTAACATCCTCCTCAGTGAATGTGCGCACACCAGGATCAGCCCCTCTAAAGATGCCCCTGAAGCTGTCCACCGTGTTATCAAATTTCCTGCCATCCACTCCAATATCACCAAGTTGGAGGTCATCTGCATTGCGCATTCTCTTGGCTCTCGCTTTCTCAGCCTCGACCTCTGCTTCTACCTCAAACTTGCGCTTCAGCGTCTCATTATCAGCGTCAAGTCCTGCAAGCCTCGAACTTGCACGCGTACGTTTTGGTTGTTCGCGCTTGATCGGTTCGCTCCTCCGCCTGTTGGAGGAAGTTGATTTGGCTTTAGGTTTCGGTTCGGGAGCGACTTTCTGTGCGTGAGCAGCGACATCGGCGAGCAATGCCTTATTTGCTGCCATGTTCTCAAGCCGCTTCCTCTCGAAGGCGCTCATAGGCGCTTCGGCCTTTCTCGCCGCAGGCATGGCCGAATTCACGTTCGAGGATTGCGTAGTTCGAGGATTGGGAAGAGCGCAGAAAAGTCGCAGAAATAGGAATTGGTCACTTCTTGAAGACTCAAATGTTCAATACAGCTGCGATAAATCAATCAAAGGAGAAATCAACCCCAGGTGGGAGCTTGTGGTGGCAACTGAATCAAATGTTAGATTCACGGTGACGTGCACAGTGCAGATCCATCGCGTCTCGACGCGTTACTGTTTAATTGGTTTCAAGGCTGCACCATTCATTTGCAAGCCACCACTGCACCAACCAAGTGGTCAAGTCTCCACTGTCGCGTTTCCCTCAGGCAGCGCATAAAAAAAAAAGTTGGAGACATATGATCATCAGGACACCTGCCAGGCTACAACGATCCAGCAGCCGATTCTTCGATGCAAAAGGACTTGATCAAGGGCCTCTGCTTGCTTCCCTGACATGCCTGGCATTGAATAAAGCACCCATAGCACCGCAATGGCCTCGACAGCGCTGCCATTTCTATACCAGACGAGGACCATCCAACGTCTGGCCAGCGCTCCTTTTCGACGACATTTCTGCCAAACCGTCCAGACCAGGTATCGTCGTCGTGACCCCCGCTACGTGAGCCACGATGCGATACCCTTTGAAGATGGCATTCAAGGCTTCGAGGAGGATGTTGCCGGCCAAAAGACAACGACAATGACGCCTTCAGAAGCCGAAATTTTCAAAGGCATCTTCGAAGATATTACCCAAGGCAACATGCCCAGACCAAGTAAATTTCGAGAGAAGATGCTCCAGAGAGAAGCCGCGGCATCAGATTTGGCCAATTCAACATCCGGTTCCCTCGTGGAGCAAGCGCGGCAAGCTCGACTCTCCGACTTCCGAGAGAACACGCTCCAACGTTTCCCATCCAGTCTGAGACAGGCCGCCGAGAAAGCCCTGAACCTCTACACATCCGAGAAACCTGAGGAAGACCCTGCGGAGGGTATCCTTGCGCGCGCTGAGAGGCAAATGAAACTTCTGCAAGAGAAGGAGAAATTTGACCGCGAGAGAGAGGCCGAGATGGCTCGACTAAGCCAAGAAATGGACAACTGCAAGACAGATGTGGCTCTTTGGGGGTTCTTGGAAAAACAAGTCTTCACGCTGCCTGCGAAGCTCGGGATCGTTGAAGAAGACGCGGGCGCGAAGGTGAAGAAGGGAAAGAGGACGAAGAAGAAAGAAAACAGCAACGCCGTCGATGGCACAAATCCGTCCGAAGCAAAGTACAGCATGGATGTCTACGGACCAATGTACTCACAGCTCCTCCTCCGTGCTCTCGACCAGTTCGACACAGCCTTTCCCCACACATCCACGAGCGCCTTCAACATCCTCACCAGAGTCCGCTCAATCAGCCTTACGTCTTACGTTCTCGGCGCCTCGACTCAGTTCTACACTCGACTCGCGCGTATCCACTGGGAGCGTTTCGGCGATGCAAACTCGGCCTTGGACATGATTGAGGAGATGAACTCCATCGGACTCCAGCCTGACGTGAAAGTACACGACCTGCTGGTCAGGATCAGGGATGAACTACACGCGTGTGCTGCGGGTGCACAGGGCCCTTTCGTGGCGGCTATGATGGAATCACCACCATATGATGCTGTTCTGATACAAAGACTGGACGCGTTGGAGGAGTATGTCAGGGCTGAGCTCTTAGACGCTCGAGGTGGTGAATTCGCAGCCGAATGATCTCATGCGTCAGACTTTGGCGGAGTCCAGCAGTAAATCATCACAATATTGTACAATACATCGACCACCCTCATCCTGCATAGACTGAATCAGCTACATTCGAAGAGAATAACACAATTTCTGCATTGGCACACCTATTGATAGCCACCAATAACTCAAGGCCGGATGACTTATTCCATTCATCGACCTCTCTACTAACCCGGAAACCCAACGCGAGAATCAGCGTATTTGAGCACATATGATTATTGTATCTCACGGGCTCTTGTGCCCTTGCCTATCCTGCCGACATCTTTCTCTGCGACTTCATAGACCGACCATCTTAGACCGGATCTCTCTTTCTCAAGTCGTCTCATGTATCTGATACAAGGAACAGTCTAGGCCTCAAACCAACGAGACCCCACGCAGAGCATGCAGCCATGCAGTCATACTTTAGCGGCATCGCAACAGGTCTTGGATGCTGGAGTACCAGTTTCGCTGCTAACGGACATTAGCATTAGCCCGAGAGAATGAGGATTCTGACGTAGATTCCAGTTCTACAGCTGAGTGACCAAGCACGAATTCCCACCAGGATAAACCAGGCCGTTGAGCAGGATCACCAGTAGAAGCCGCAGGTTGTTTCCCCAAAATGGCGAGCGTGCTCAACTCATGGAGCCATGCTTCAACATCAATGGGGATCGCATTGACTGCGACGATCATCATCCTCACCGCCGTCGCCATCAATGTCCTCCGACAGCTCTACTTCCCCAACCCGCACCGCCCACCGGTCGTCTTCCACATCTTCCCTCTGATAGGCAGCACAGTACAGTACGGCATCGATCCGTACAAGTTCTTCTTCAAGTGCCGGGCCAAGTATGGAGACTGCTTCACCTTCGTCCTCCTAGGGAAGAAGACGACCGTGTTCCTCGGCGCAAAGGGCAATAACTTCGTCCTGAATGGCAAACACGCTGATTTGAATGCCGAGGGTATCTATGGCAAGCTGACCACACCTGTGTTTGGCGAGGGTGTGATTTACGATTGCCCTAATGAGCGACTCATGGAGCACAAGAGAGTACACATCCTAGTCATCATTATGCGAAGATACCACTTGGCAGATACTGACATTGGCCCGTGTTCAAGATTATCCGAGAAGGCTTTGCCACCGAATCTCTTCGCAACTATATCCCAGGCTTCGTCAAAGAAGTCAGAGACTACGTTCGTACGTCACCCAACTTCAAAGGCACCTCTGGGATCTGCAACATCACCGATGCCCTCGCAGAGATCACAATATACACTGCTGCCCGATCTTTGCAAGGTCTTGAAGTGCGATCCAGGTTCGACTCCACGTTCGCGACCCTGTACCGCCACCTCGATGATGGCTTTCAACCCATCAACTTCATCGCCCCATGGTTGCCGCTGCCACAGAATCGCCGTCGGGACCATGCGAGAGCCCTCATGGAGGAACTGTTCAAGGAAATCATCATGCGACGACGGGAGCGAGGAAACGTGGACGGAGAGACAGACATGCTTTGGAGTCTGATGGAGGGCCAGTACAAAGACGGGACCAAAGTCTCCGACATCCACATCGCGAGGCTGATGATTGCAATCTTGATGGGCGGGCAACATAACACGGCGGCTACGGGCGCTTGGATCATGCTGTACCTGGCTCATCATCCAAGGTATATCGCGAAGCTCTACGAAGAGCAGAAAGAAGCACTGGGTTGGCCGCTGCCACCGTTGACATGGGACAACCTCCAGAAGCTCAAGCTCAACGAGCGAGTCATCAAGGAGACGCTGCGGCTGCACAGTCCGATCCATTCGATTCTTCGACAAGTGACTACACCAATGTCGGTACCAGAGACAGAATGGATCATCCCGACATCGCACACGGTCCTCGCTTCCCCGAGCTTCATCGCCAGAACCGAGGAAGTATTCAAACGGCCTATGGACTGGGATCCACAGCGCTGGGAAGAGATCGCAGGGAACGACGCCCAAGGGGCGGACACTGGCAAGTATCCGGCAGCCATCTCAAAGTCCCTGGCAAGCCCATATTTGCCTTTTGGAGCAGGCAGGCATCGCTGCCCGGGAGAACTTTATGCATATGCACAGCTGGGTGCAATTATTGCTACGATGGTCCGGCTGATGGAATGGAAACAGGTTGATCCAGATGCACCCGTACCACCCCCAGACTATTCTGTAAGTCGAGAACGATCTTGTATCAGGAGAAGGGACTAATGCGACTCGAAGTCCATGTTCTCACGACCAACAACACCGGCGGTCATTGAGTGGCAATTGAGACAGTAGGACACGAAATGGATTAGCTTCTCTTCGAGAATGTTGAAAGATTAGTAACAGAGACCAAGACGTGCGCCTGAGGCCACCTAGCCTCTATGCAAAGCATCATCTGGGCTCAGACCATCAAGGAACAGGCCGGATGGCTCAGGACTATGAATCAAACCGAGGCGAGGCATTCTTCAAATATACAGGGCTACAGCCAGGAACGCTTGAAGATTCATGAACTCATAGGATATAAAAGCCTTCTTAAAAATGTATTTTAACTGCATTATTGACGTATAAGCTCTCGGGGCAGTGCTCCTTCAATGCTTCCACACCAGTATTCTGCTGGTGTTGCATCGGAAGCTCTCGCATCATTTTCACCCGTCATTGTAGAGTACTAATCCATCCCAAAGTTCCATACCTTTATATTTCAAAAGCTAAGGTATGCCGGCTAAGCGTAATATGAATACCTCTAGGTTTGAGCCTTCTGTTATTAAGCTGATTCTCTATGGTCACAGCTGCCCCGTGCCACCGATGACTTGACTTGGTGTGCAAGGACCACCCGCAGTTGACTACATGTACCCATCATAAAGAAAGGAAGAATCAGAAAACATCTAGACAGGTGAGTCTGTCTTATCCGAAAGTTTGGCCTTCTGCTTCTCCATTTCCTCCAGTGCTGCCACCGTCTGTCCCGTTCCATCCACCCTCTTGTTCAATTGGCCGGTCATGAGATGATCGACATCAGCCACGAAGAGAGCGCAAATCAAAGAAACGACACTGAAACCAATCGATGCCAGGTACACGGTCTGAAAACTCTGCGAGTACGATTTCTTGACGGCCGCGTCTAGGGCACTCATGATGGATGGCGTCATGCCTGGGACAGCCTGCAGCGCATCTTTGGTCGCTTTCGCCATAGCTGCGAAGAGGGCTGACAGACTGGACTCTGGAAGTCCCGCGCTGGATACGGCCGGTGGCACGTTGCTCTGCAGTGTTGCGGCTGAGCGGATGCCGAAGATGGAAACAAAGATACTGGCTGTTGCAAGGGGTCATTGAGTTAGTTTAACTGCAGTGAGTGAGAGCAATGTCTTGTATAGGAATAACGTACTGGCAACACTACCGCCGATGTTGCGGCATGAGCCAAAGAACCCCTGGGCGAGACCAATATCGTTGATCGGTGGGATGAGACCGCAGTTGATGAGAACAAGTAGCTGCATCCAACCAATACTAACACCGGCCAACAGAATATTCTGTATCAACGTGTCAACATTACAGGTCCCAGAGCAGAGTCCTTTGGACGAAGTGCAAACGTGAGGGATCTAGAGACTTACAGCAAGAATCCACGCCTTCCTGTCTTCGCTGATCAAAGCCATAAGCCCAGTCCATAAAGCGAGGGTGGAAGCTGCCAGGATGATCTGAAGGCGGTTATGCTTGGCGTATTTCCACATAAATCCAGCGATAATTTCTCCAATGGCGAGACCGATGTTGGCAAGAGACTGAACGAATTGCGTTAGAACACACCATGTCTCGATTCTTGCTCGTATTCGGAGCGACGCAACGACGCCATATGGGCTTCTCAAAGGTTGAAGTGGCGGGAACTTGAGTAACATACCGCGATCAGACCAATCTCAATGTTGTTCGTGGTGTACAGTCGCTGAGCAATTTGGGGTGCAAAGATATTGAAGCCATAGAAGCCCATCTGGCCAACGACGCCAACACCGATCATGGGCAGGAAACCTTTGATCTTGAGGAGTTTGAGAGGAACCAGGGGCGTCTTCAGACGCGCGTAGGTCTCTATGAAGTTGTTAACCCCGCTGGAGTATGTACAAGAGAAAAGCAGATAAAACTTACCCCAGAAGCCGAATGCAATAAGCGAAATGCCTCCTGCGACGATGAGGCCGATTACGGTACTAGACTTCCAGCCACCCCGTACAGCATCAGTTGACCAGACTAACGCCTGAACGTTAGTACTTGTTGAACATCACAAGTTGAGGAGACACAATGATCGGAGTTCATTGGGGTTTCGTTGGACGTACCGAAGCCGAGCAACACAGACACAGCACCGCCAGAATAGAGGACCAAGCCAAAGTAGTCAAGCTCCTTCAACTGCTGGATCTTTGACTTTTTGCCGTTGATGTCCTCGAACTTGGGAGGCCGGTAGCAGAAGTAGTAAAGAACCACCGAGGCAGTACAGAAAATGCAGTTCATCCAGTAAATCCATCTAATATAGTCCAGATTTGTCAGTACCTCTGTCTGTTCAGATATAAGTGGGAATGGCTGGTGGTGATAATGGTGTCTTCCACCGTGTATAATGCTTTCAAGGGGGAAAAATAAGAAGCTTTTTCTCCTTACCTCCAGCCCAGTGTCGTGTTCTGAACCAATAGTCGGGCAAACAGACCGCCAAAACCCATGAAGGGCAGGATAAGAACGGTGAGGATAGCAGTGCTAGCACCGCGGTATTTGTTGGGTACTACCTCCTGGCAGAGAAGCGGGTAGAGAGGCTGAACTCCGCCTCCGAGCGCGACGATGACAGTACCGCCGATCAGGGTGTTGACGTTCTTGCTCAGAGCACAGGGGATGGAACCGACGGCGCAAAGAGCCTGGCCACATATGAGAACCCATCGTCGCCCGAAGATGTCGGAGAAACGGCCGATGAGGAGCAGCATGACGCCCTTGAGGAGAGTATGCAGAAGCGGCACGATGCTTGTACTGGGAGAAGGACCGATCTCGGCATTGATGACACTCAAGGAGCTGACCTACGCGTATATCCAAGCCGCAACATCAGTTTCCAGGGTTTCCTTTCCAATATCTGCGTGGGAAGCATAGTCGGACAAGAACATACAGGCATGGTGTAGGAAACGAATAAACAGATTGCAGTGAAGATGATGGCAAGATAGCTGCCCAGGAACTGCCAAGATGTATAATAGTCGGAAGGCAGGACTTCATTCTCAGAGTCCTGGGTTTCTGGCAAAGGAGACCTGTTCCCAGAGGCGGGTACTTCGCCCACATCGACATGCTCGGCAGTCTCCTTTTCGTCGAGCCGGCCTGGCTCAAGTGCTTCTTGTCGAGTTGTCGTCATCGTAGAGGTTCCTCAGTTCGGACGTAGAGTGGCTATGGGAACGCGCACCTCTACCTAACCCAACGTAGGTAAGTAGCCAAGGATGATGCTGTTGATCTTGTTGGGAAAGGGGTGTGATATGTGAGTAAGATCCTGTGAGAAGCTTTGTGCTAAGAGTGGGTGAAAGGGAAGTCTTATAGATGAACCAGTTGCAGTCTCTATGTTATCGTTGGAGTCTGGCGAGAGCATTGCCAATCTGTTGTCACAGAGGTCTGCCCCGAATCTCGGGAAAGGGCTGTGCTTCCTACTTTGGTGTGTGTGGCTGCGCAATAGCCCAAGTATTTTCTTCCCCAGATTTTCTCCGCACGAATCTAAAACGCTAAATCATCGACGGCATGCTGTCACAAACGAGACGACGCGAGTAGATGAAGGTGGGGGAAGGAGGGAGACTGCGGTTATGGTTTGCCGCCATCTTGGCCGCATGAGCACGAATGTCAACGAATCCAATGAGAACCTAAGGAGGCCCAAGAGTCGATCAGACATGAAAAACCATGGAATCATGTCTATGACCAGGCTTGACTCCCTTGATCCTAGGAGAAGTCAAGTCACACTAGTGTCCTTTGCTCTCCCAAAAGACAGACGACAAACCTTGGCAGTCAATAGCGTCGATCTAGATACACCCTAATGATTCAGTATGGCAAGGGCCTGGACTCGCTTGACCTTGAGTTGACTTTAGGTGAGATGGTTTCTGACTTTCTGAGACTCCATTTGCGTTGCGCGTGTAGTTATGTGGATTCCTGATATGTGAGGGCTGGGCCAGTTTCGCTTCTTGACCATCGTATCGTGGATTGGACTCGATTTTGGATTAAGCATAACAAGCTCAAGCTTAATGGAACGCCGCCACTGATTCATGGCCTTAGTCATTAGTTGTTATTTGGGAAAGACGAGGACGAGGACGATATCGAGTGATCTAGACGGCGCGACCTATGTACAGTAATACAGCATCTCTACGCGTTAGACTCTGTCTGTCAACTCCATTCTAGGACAGAAGCTGACAATTCAGTAAAGTGACTTGAACGACCAGAAAGAACCTACTGGTATTATTCCTGCAATCTTGGAGACGCGTTTACGAATGAACCGGCATACCCAACTAACAGTAAGTGCAGGCAAGTACTGTTGTTTTCCATCTGCATCCCATGTTGTCTTTTTGGTCTGAAATGCGTCTTTTGTTGTATAGATCAGAAGATCAACCGGCCACGTGAAGCAACTTCATTCGAGCATATCCTCATCTTGATTAGCTACAACCAGTCCCATTCCTCATCGCTAACTTAGAGACTCGTTGGAGAACGAAACAGTAGTTGCATTCAAATTCTATTCACACCTTCTATTCAAATCCAGATGTTGATTTTAGCATTTTAGCAAAATTCTTTTAGTCTATGAATACTTGTTCGTACGTACAGGTGATACACCCTCACGTCCTCTTCCGGCCCTCAATCTTATCCGTTCCCATGAACTCCCACAACACCTCTGGCAATCTCACAATCTCCTCCTCTCCATCCCATCCTATCTCCAATAACGCGGCCAGAATCCTCGGCACCGCCAAAGCCGTCCCATGCACAGTCCAGGGGAACCCCAGGTTCCCTTCTCCTCCCGAACTCCTCATCCTCGTCGCCAGTCGTCTGCTCTGGTAATCTGAGCAAATACTCGCGGACATGACCTCTCCCCAAGCAGCCTCCTGGACTTCATCGTCTGTGCTGCCTACCGCGCGGGAGGGAAAGAAGACTTGGATGGTGAACTTGCGGTTGGCGCTCGCACCGAGCCTGTGGGCTGGCATGTCGAGAGTGCGGCAGGTCAGGCCGAGGGGGACAAGGATCTGACTTTGCATCTCCCATATTTCGTCAAACAAATCTTCCGTATTCTCCTGATCTGGGGGTGTCCAGGCAAATAAGTCCACCTTCGTGAACTCGTGCACACTATACAAGCCATCCTTATACGGTGCTCTCTCGCTGTCAGCAGCCCTGTAACATCTTGAAGCGGCAACCATCCTGATGGGCAAGTCTTCCTCGTTCAATGTTGAGTTTGTCTTGACACTAGCTAGTGAAAACTGGTTCAGCCCGGCGAGACCTACACCAGGCACGCCTTTTGTCGCATACTTCATGTTCTTGGCGGCAGGTTTGTAGGTCTGCTCCTCGCCGTTGGGATCACGAGACTGGAGGCCACAAGCGGTAGGAGTACTGGCGTAGATCATGGAGGCAGGAGAAATACGCGTCCATTCGTAGCGAGCTGCGATAGCGAGAGCATGTGAGACAAGGGCTTGTTCAAGCTTGGCACCAGCGCCTACGAGGCAGTAACCCCGACCAGAGGCGTGACCAGCGGACGAGAAGTCGAGAATATCAAGCCGGTTTCCGATGTCCACGTGGCAAATCCGCCTTCCTTTGCTGTCCTTGATCGGGATCGTCTTCTCATCGGCATTCATGTACCCGAGGACCTCAAAGTTCTCTCTTGGTGTCCCCTTACTTACAAGATTCGGCAGTGCCAGCGCCAACTCCTCCATCTCACGCCTGGAACTTGTCTCCTCCTTCTCGACGCCAGCGAGTTTCAGCTCGATCTCCCGCGCTTCTTGCAGAACTTTCCTCTCCGAGTTTAGGACGAGGAGCTGCCTCTTCAGCGTGTTGTAACGCTCGCGTAAATATCGGGCATCCTCCTGCAACGCCTGACAACGAGTGTGAAGCTCAATGATGCGAGAAGGGTGAGAGGCAAGGTTTGGGAGTTTTCGCGAGAGACAACTCTCCACGTATAGATCCGGGTTGTCGCGGATGTGGCGTATGTCCAGGATTGGTTTCCAAGCAGTTGAAGAGCAGGAAGGGGAAGAACAATGTCTGGCGGCTGATAATTGAGATATTTGCCTGCTAGGCAGACATGGGACCCTCAGTCGATTCATCATTGGATGCTCGTGGTTGAGGTGCAAGTGATAAGTGAGGCTGAGAATCGTGTAGTAGAGCTGAAGATTCATGTCAAGCGCGTTACTCATGTGGGGCGGTTTCTGACGAGGGTGATACATTCTATATTCTACACAGCTTAGTAGGTGTGAACTTATACCCAAGTTCCATTGTAAGTGATTCATGGCCCCAGAGAGAAATGGAGGAAGACATGCTAATTGACTAAGTGGATGTGTCGACCTTGCTGATGTTTTCTGGAATTGCGTGGAGAGACAATCAGAGAGGCAGTATACCAGGCTATGATCTTCTAATGACCTACTATAATATGGTGCCCCCCGAGAAAGCAAGTTTATTATACTCCCTATAATTAGGGCGAGTCCGATTACCAACGATCCGGTAAACGGAGAGTACAGGCAGTTACCTGTTGTAAAGCTTGGTTGGTCGCCAGGTAAAGAAGCCGAGGCGAACAAAGCTGTTTCAATAGGTACCTAGAGGGTAAGTATCACAAAACAGACACTGGAATCTAAACCAGACATAGTCTACTAGAGTTCATAATTTTGGTTTTAAAAAAAATTAGCCTTGATCATGCAACCGAGTTGGTAGGACTTGGGTGTACAAACATGTTTGTCATTCGCGATAATGCTGAATGAACAACAGCACTAACAGAGACGGCCTCCGATTAAGCCCGCATAATGGCCTGCTGCCACCTTCTTGGGCGATTCTCCGCGCCGAATGAAATAAAAAAAAAGCTATGCATATGAGTATCTTTAAAGATGTATAGGCTTAGTATTCTGTATTCTTCATCAATCATAAGCATCTTAGTAAATCATAACTAGGTTATATTGTCATGATATGGAATACAAAGATAACGAAATAACATCTAGCACGAAAATCATCAAGGCTCATAGGTAAGTTCTACAAGGAGTCTCTGACTAATAATATAATTAAGAATTTTCATGTTTAATAAAAGTATAAGTACCTCTTAGAAATATTCCTGTTCAAGTTGTGAAGAAAGGTATAGAAAGGTGTAGCTGTAGATTTGGCTGCGATGCGGCAAAGGGGGTCAACAACTTCATTGGACTGGAAAGAACTTGGAAGATTATAAATACCGAACCAATTTTCTCAAGGAAAAGAAAAGTACCGGCATCTCTCGTGCGACTTGCGATCCTTGGTTGACCTGTTGTTGCCATATATGCCTGCCAGCGAGCCACCAGAGTCGCCCTGGAAATTCAGGCTCACCACCCTGGCGCTCACTCACTGATGAATTACCAGGTAGCCAGCCATCAACGAAGCCTCAAACTGTCGCCAAAGAATGGCCAACTCTCATGTGATTTCCACAGAGACCATGCTTGCGCCGCATCTCTCAAAACGTCTACGGATGAACCGGGCTCTACGCTTTTTCACAGCGCGCTCACTATCTATCCCCATGGACACGCGACAGAGAGCCCGCCAGTTTCAAAGCTCAGGCTTCGAGGTGATCGACCCGTCACAACAGGTCGAGGAGGAACGCCTTCCTTACTATAGACAGAAGGACTATTATCCTATGAGCATCGGTCAGATCATCAAGGATCGGTACCAGGCGGTCGGCAAGCTGGGTTTCGGCACAAGTTCCACGGTTTGGCTGTGCCGTGACCTTACCAAGTACGTCGTCCCCAGCACATTACCATCTTGCTGCAAACATAGCTACCTGGCAATGGAGTGGATTGATCAAGACTAACCATCTTGGCCTTCCTAGGGAGCAAGCTACATACTGGGCACTCAAAGTACATGTCAACACCTTGACACACAGCCAGGAGCTCCAGGTATATCGCCACCTGGAGAGCAAAGGTCCAGAACTATCGGACCATCCGGGCCTGCCACATGTTCGGCGCTTTGAGGATCACTTTCCACTACAGGGACCTGATGGAGAGCACATTGTGTTTATCATGACACCTCTGGGCATGAGCCTGGCTACCTTTCAGGACATGCAACCAAACCGCGTATTCCAAAGACAATTGGTTAACAGTGCCCTTAGCCAGGTGATGCTCGGCTTGTCGTGTCTCCACGACGCAGACATCATCCACTCGGGTATGTCAACAGAGTCAAAGACCAGGGTTGAGTGGCTTGCCTGATCCTTGGTAGCACTTCTAAAATCTAACATAAACAACTGCTTTAGACCTCCACTCTGACAACCTGCTGGTGGCCATAACGGAGACGGATGTTCTCGGCAAGGTTGAAGAGAACGAGTTGAAAACGCCCTCGGCGCGCAAGGTGCTGGAGGACAGGACTATCCATGTCTCTCAGTATCTCCTTGGAGGCGCCGGCCCGCTCACGATTAGCGACCTAGGACAGGCGCGGGTTGGCAAGGAGCACCGTGGGAACGCCATGCCGGTGCAGTATCGAGCCCCAGAGGTGATTCTCGATATGCCTTGGAGCAACCTGATAGATATTTGGGCCGCAGCACTCATGGTATGTGATGACACATCGCTCCGCGAGCTCCAACTCTGCTCGGGACAAGCGTTGACTCTATCTTACCGTTTATGCAGACTTGGGATCTATTTCAGCAGCGGTCGCTTTTTCGGATTTACAGCAAGGAATCTCCGGAACAAAACGACGCCCAGCACCTAGCAGCGATGACAGCCCTCCTCGGCCCTCCACCACCGGAGTTCCTGCAGAGAAGCGAGCTGACGAAGAAGTTCTGGGATACAAATGGTAAGTGGTCTTAATGAATACCAAAGTTTTATCATCATACCTTAACGAAAATTTGCCTCTAACACTCTATGTCTGTTCGTTTTATTGCAGGCCAATGGCACGGACCTGTACCTTTGCCTCCGTCTCGAAGCCTCGAGTCTCGCATCGACGAGGCGTTCACAGCGGCGGAAGATAGGGAGCTTCTGGCTAACCTATTAGAGCGGTGCCTGGCGTGGCTACCAGAGTCGCGCCCGGATGCACTGCAGGCTTATATGCATCCGTGGTTACGAGGGGATACCCCGGCATCTCGAAAAGTCTGGGGGTAATTCACTCTGCAGTGCTTGGCTTGAGGGTGTACCTATTTGGCTGGCTGGATGCCTTTATATAACTAAAAACGCCCTTGATGAATCTTTACCGCACTACAAAGCGACTTACCAGTGCTAATCAGCCACTGCTTTGAAGAGGTGTTCCAATATCGAAATCTTCTCAGTTCCATATTCTCAGGCTTAGACAGTACAATAGCTTTAGGGTTAACGGGTTTAAAAGGTAAGATGTATTAAAGCTGGTATATGGGAGGCGAAAAGCTGAACTCCTAGAATTAAGTTGGTCTCCTCTCTGGCCGCTTACATCACGTGTCACGACCCAACCAAGCCCTATCGGCGATTATTTGGGTATCTCATGCAAAGATAATCATCTATGGAGCACTGCGGTCTTACAGTCAGTATGCTTGCGGGCTGCAGGACGTTGGATATGGTCAGCAGGAGGTGGTGATATGGCTTACCCGGTCCAAGGTAGCATTGCCGGTTGAGAAAAGATAAAGAAGGCTGCTCCCAAGATGGAGACCTGGCGCGGTCGGGTTGAGGTACTTGAGCTAGTTGGGCCAGTTAGTTCATATGACTACGTGAAGAGCTTGGGATGGAGGATGACTTACTAGCCAGCTTCGACCTTACTGAGATCCAGCAGAGAACCATCGCCGTGATGAGAATGTCTGCGCTGTTCATAAGAGAGATTTGCTCTGCCTGTCTGTGTCGTCCACGGTACCCAGCCTTTAAAGCCGCTGAGTCGCCTCAATTCTCTCGAGTTTGTAACCTTTAGGAGATTTCGGTGCGCGAGTGAGTGTCCGATATGCGTATGCTTGCCAAAGCTTTACTGGGTTCGCCTAAGGCCAGGAGCCAGGAAGGGGGCGGGACCATTTGGCGATCGTGCGCGAAAAGGGACCATTCGCATCTCACTGAACTTAGGGTGCTGTTGACCGATGGCATCAAGACTTTTGACTTCGACTTGCCCAGGTAGCCTCGAGATCATCGCGGAATCGTGCGATCTGTGCGAATCCAATCTCACTCCATCTTCTCTCCATGTCGTTTCGGACGACCTCCTGGTCTTCCAGCGTCTCCATGAAGAATCCGATGGTGTATACCGGCCAGTTTCCTATGTAGCATCTGCTCCAGGCCTTGTTCTGCTCATGCCGCTTCAGGATGCGGATCGCCTTCCTCGTCTGCCAGGCCTTGCTGTCTGCGTGTGGTGGACTGTCGCGGACATCGCGCTGGGTGAGCTGTTCGTAGAGCAGGGAGACGATGATGGCGAACAGCCTTTCCGAATCCTTGCAGATCTGCTCTGACATCTCCGTTGTCGACTGCCAGCCGTCGCGGCCGAACGCGGTGCCAGGAACCACAAACTCGTCGGAGAGGAGCGCAGCCTCCCAATCCTCCACCTCGCTCTGCGATTCCTGCAGCACGTCTTGGTCGGGAGGCGCACCGCTGCAGAACTGGCTTCGCAGGACCAGAGCAAGACGGAACAACGACATCGGCACACCGAGGACAGGACTCTCCATGCATATGGAACGACCGGGGAAGAACGTCGACCTTTCTAGCAGGTCATCTGCTTGCGCCCAGAACTCGGCATTGAATTCGAATAGAATCCCGGCCGGCTCCGTCCACAAGCCGCTCACGACGAGGAATATCTGGTATATGACGCTTTCAATGGCGATCTTGTCGAATGGCTGCGTGAGCGATCCTCGAGTCTTGTGGAGGCGCATCGTGAGGATCCGAATAGCGGCGTTGACATGTATCGGAATGTCTGAATAGGTCCCGAGACCCATGCACTGTTGCGCATGTTAGTTCCAATATTACGATTGGGCTTGCGTGGGGGGGATTTCAAGATGGTTCGTCGTACTCCGTGCAGGTACATCAGGATCACCGATGTGAGGAGGCCATTATCACCCTCGGGCTCTGTCGTCTGCGTGATGAGACCCGAGAGTTCTTTGGTCGCGTTTGTGTAGAATCTGATGGGCGAAAGCGAAGTGTCCATGTCGGCATTGCTTTGCAACTGCATGTGGGCAGCTGAGCAAGCGAGCGCCGAGTAGTAGAGGCTCTTGCAGGAGCCCATGAGGGCTTCGATCTCCGTCAGCCAGCTGAGATAGAAACCCCGGTGACAGGACGGCAGCAGCAGCAGATCGTAGTATCTCTCGACGAAATGTCGCGACAAGGCGACCGACGCATCGTGGGTGATAATGACGAACGCAGCGCCGGATTCTGCTCTCAGGTGGCTGACAGACGCCAGGCCGAACGCGCGAGGGCTAGCGACTGCGTACTGGTTTGGGTTTTGCGATTCGATAAGCTTGCTTCTCCTCCTCGAGTTCGAAGGGCCGTCTCCAGGATGTGCTTGTGCATCTGCAATCGCAGTCTTTGGGCGATGAGTCTTGTGCCGCGAATGCTCGTGTGATAAGAACCGACGGTCCAGCAGGTCCTGGGTTCCCGGCCATTCGCAAAGGCGTCCCGCGAAACTGCACTCTCCACATGATGGCTGCGCTTCATTGCACTTTTTTCTTCTTCGACGACCTGATGAAGCTGTCAGACTAATTCATTGGGCCAGCCACCTGACGGGTCACGGATTCTTCTCTCTCTCTCTCTCTCTCTCTCCAACATTGGACGTACATGTCAAGCAACCTGTCTTGGTTCGCAGCCTCGCACGTGTAGGCCCGGGCACCTTCGTCACGCTTGTCAATGTGGTGTTGCTCATCTTGCAGGGTAACTTGTCTCAAGATACCTTTTCAGCATCTGAGCGTGTAGTAGTCACATAATATGCGAAAGACCAAACTCGGAGGATTGGATCAAGATGACCGTAGCCCTGCTGAAGCCGTATCGCACGTCTACGTTGAGAAGGGGGGGGGGGGGGGGGGGGGGGGGGGCGCCTTTGAAAGCTAATGGCACCGAACCCCGTTCCCCCGCATTGGCGGCGATACGCTAACGACGCGTTATCGCGAGGCTGATTGACTGACTCCGTGACTCCATCGCGCTTCCTTAGCGAGTGGATCTTGAGACAGACCAGGATCACAATCCACAAGGTGACAAAGGTGGGAATGGGATCAGGGATCAGTACTAACCTACTACTGACATGCCTGAACAATTGCTGTCATCTAATTGGACCAGTAGGTTAGGGAATGGAACAATCAGTTTGCCAAGCCTTGGGGTATCTGAGAGCGGTTTGGAGACATGGTCGAACATATCCTCACTGTGGACTTGGTACCTAATGCTCTTCGTCATGAGTCCCTTTCCCTAGGATCGTCTTGCAGCACGGGTCAAAGGGGGCACAAAGTGAACGATGAGTCCTATTTATCATACTCTACTATTCCACGCACTGCTGACCATATCATCTCAGCCGAAGGATCACCAACAGACCCTCTCCAAACACGGTGCCTCGAGTCAGTGGAATCTCAGTGATTCTTGTCCACGATGGCAAAGTACTTCTCGGCACTGCGAACCCGGAAACCCTTGCCGAACTTGATCATGACCAGGAAAACGCTTGTGGCAGCCATGCCGACGAAAGCAGCGGATATGAAACAATCCTGGGTGCCCAGGTCCGTCAACCAAGGTGTGACGCTGTGTAAACAAAAACGTGTCAGTCTTTCGGCTTGATCACAGGGTTATCTTCGTCTTCTTTTCTCTTTCCTCTCTTCGTTGGTGTTGCAACTTACCCGTAGCTGACAGCAAAAGACATGGTATTACGGATGATGATCACTGTGACGATGGCATCACCACTGATGTAGTGATAGCTGTCGATCAAGTAATTGACACTGAGAATGCATCCGGTGGTGCTGTTGAAGGCGAGGCAACCCATGGCGAAGACGAGACCGAACCAGTGGATTCCCTGGGAGGCTCCGACACACCATAGAATGAGTCCCGCCGGGACCAGAACCACGCAGATGGCGAACGGCCACAGGCGGTGCTCGGCTTCCATGATGCCGTTGTTGCGGCGAGCCAGCTTGATGGTCAGCCAGTCGCTGAGGCGGCCCGAGATGAGGAAGCCCACGACGATACCCACGCAGCAAGCAAGGTAGCTCGTGCCGACCATGGAGGGCGGGAAGCTGTACGGCGGTGCCGACAGAACGATGGAGGCGGTCGCATTCAGCACGTTGAACCAGACCAGGTACGAGCCGTAGGAGAAGCCAGCAAAGAAGATGACGGGCCAGCTGAGGTACTGCAGCGAGCTCCATGCGCGGCTCAGCATACCTTGACCAGGAAACGACCTGAACAGAGCAAGTTTCTGGACAAAGGTCTTTTCGGGAGGGTAGTTCTCCGCAGTATCGGATCCATTCGACACTGTCTGACTGGCTTGCACGCGTTTCTCGGAGTCGTCAGCAGGAGAGATCTCCGTCGCCTCTGCTCTTCCGCATAGTCTTCGTGTGTAGTTCGTCTCCTCCATGAAGAAGAAGAGGAAGATGAAGGCGAATCCAAGGAAAATGGTGGGCCAGTAGAAGACCCATCTCCAACCTTGATACTCAGCGATGAAACCGCAGATGACTGGTGTGAAGAAGTTGCTCCCGAGGAGAGAGAGAGAATAGATGCCCATGTAAGTTCCTCGTTCATGGGTAAAGTACTGATAACGAGAAATGTCAGCCGGTCATGATGCTCCTCTGGATCTGTTTTCTTCTTCATGCTTCTTCTTTTCCCGTGATAGTAGTGAAGAACGTACCACATCCGTGACGGATATCTCTGGCAGCGCCTCAATGGGTGCAATGAAGAAGCCTTGAATAATAGATCTCGCAATCCATTCACCGTCACTCTTGACATACGCACTGGTCGGCGGGAAAGTCAGCCATCGACACACACACACACACACACAGAGCACATTGTTCAATAGGGTGGTCAAGAGTTGAACCTTACCTCCAGATACAGGTTCCCTATTTCCAATGTCAGCATTGATACTCAGGGTACAAAAAGCAACACAAGATGCCTGGGTGGACGTCGGGGCTAGTGACAACATACGATAGCACCAAGCGTGGAGATCAGATAGGTCAATCTTTTCCCGTATCGAAGAGCGAAAGGCTGCCAGAACAAAAGCCCCCAGCCCAGGAGCAGGAACATGTAACCGGTTCCCTCGTTCAGCGTGGGGATCGAGACCCCCGACACCTTCGACAGGGGCACGAGGACCGAGTACACGGTGGAAACTGACATGCCGGTGAACACAGTATAACTAGGTTGAAAGAGAGTTTGGTCAACCTCAACAGAAACAAGAAGAAAAGAAGAAAAGAAGAAAAGAAGAGAAAAGAAGAGCGTTGCTTCCGACGAAACACCTAGCTTTCTCTCAGACTTACACGTTCTGGCAGATGAGAGACAGTAGCTTCCTCCCGGGCGTCCAGTTGAGAGGGTCATTGGGATCATCCGAAGGTGTCGGGTTCAACACAATGTCGCCTTGTCCGGCGTGGCGAGCACGGAGAGTGTGGTCCAGATCAACAAGATGAACGGTGCCAGGGACTCCCACGGGGTTCTCAGGATTCTCCAAGTTGTCCATGGGCTTCTGAGAGGCCATCGTTACGAGGTAGGTACGTAGTAGAGAAGATGGAAAACAAACGAGGGTGTGTATATTCTTCTTTTTGGTCCCTTCTCTTCCTTCCTTTGAAGAGCAGGTCTCAAGTCTGAGAAGCGATTATATATGTGCAAGATAACATCCAGATTCATCTATTTAACAATGTTCGACAACTCGGGATGTCGTTGGGATGATTCCGAGAGAACGAGAGTGCTCCCTCCGAGAAGCCTTTGGTATCTGATAGCCAACAGAAGCATGCATCCATCCATCACGCATGAACCACCCCGAGAGATGTGCATGGCATCTCATCTGTCGGTGTTAGCCTGGCCTAGACCAGGTCGCCTACTAGTGAAGCTTTGGTTCACTCTACCAAGGGACTGTCTCATTACGCAGCCTCTCTCCGCAGGGTGCAACGGCAATGAGGCGAGCCTGATAACACTAACACCGCTTTGGACGGCTGCGGTGTGGATCGAAGGTTGACTTTAGTTTCACGATCCAATCAACCCTTCATTCCCACGATAACCTGGCTGTCAGGAGTGGAGTGCGCGATTAGACGGGATTGGCCATGCTGGACCAAGGTTTAGTCTTCCTCCAGGAATCCAGTCGGTATGGTAGTCAATCAATCAGCAGTCTATTGAGAGGCTTCTCAGTTGCACGTATCTCTATCTCTCTGTCTCGCTTCAAGTCGCTCGGAATTGCTACCACGGCGTTCCGTGACTCCAAGATCTACTAGTATCTATTCGGCACCTTGTAATTAGGGTGATTCTGTTCTGCGTGACCCCGCGACTACGGTACGTTTAGGGGACGTCGGTGAAGGCGGTTCATGCTCCCGCCCAATAGCGCGCATTTGCGCGAGCCTCTCGATAGCTTCAAGATAAATCACCTTTTGGCTTCGCAATCTCGGGGACGAGGATATCATGAGAATAGATATATATGTGTATTCTTTCCTTCATTTATTCGGTTCATGTGAGTCCTACTTTCGCATCAAGAGGACTGCCTTTTACTTTCCTCACGTTCTTCTTTAAGACACCGAGTTTAGGAGGCTTCTCTCTCTGACACATACACACATTCCCTGCCAATCCTGCACGACCACCCTCATTCCCATCACCTCAATTTTCCAACCTTTTCATTCATTAGAACTACTTCATTCGTTTACAAGTCATCTTCTGCCGAAGGAAGCGGTCACCATGTCTGGCCCGTTCACCGTCCTCCAACCGAAGCCCGTGCCTCGCGGTACGGACGAGTTCGAGGTGAAGCGTGCAGCGATCCTGAAGGAGTTCGCAGACAAGGTCCCGACGGAGTATTACATCCCCAAGAACATCCTCGACAACGTGGGACTCGATGTTTCCGGGGTCCCCGCCAAGTGCGGCATACTGTCTCCCGAGGAACTGCAGATCACGGAGACGTATGATGCAGTCGGGCTTGCCGAGGCCATCGCGTCTCGCAAGCTGACTGCAGTCGCTGTGGCCAAGGCCTTCTCCAAGCGCGCCATCATTGCGCACCAGCTCACATGCTGCCTTACGCAGTGGTTCATGGATGAGGCTGTTCAGGAAGCTCAGAAGCTTGATGAGTACCTCGCCACCCATGGCAAGACAGTTGGGCCTCTGCACGGCGTGCCCATCAGCATCAAGGACCACATGGGCATCGCGGGGACCAATGTTTCCGCAGCTTGTCTGTCCTCCATCACAAAGGCGACTGAGGACATTCACTTCATCCGCATTCTGCGCGAAGCCGGTGCTGTCTTCTACTGCAAGACCAACCAGCCGCAGTCGCTGATGCATCTCGAGAGTGACTCGCTTTGGGGCCGCGTGCTGAACCCCTACAACATCAATCTCTCTGCCGGTGGCTCAACTGGTGGCGAGGCTGCGTTGATCGCCATGAAGGGCTCCGTCCTGGGCATAGGCAGCGACATTGGTGGCAGCATCCGCGGACCTGCGGCTTTCTGTGGGATTTACGGTTTCAAGCCGACGACAGACACGCTGCCGTTCGACGGCATGTTGTTGTCGCCGTTCCCCGCAGAACTCAACATCTTGTGCGCTGCCGGGCCCATGTGTCGCAGTATGCGCGACATGGACTTGCTCGTAAAGACCGTGCTTGCAACCCAGCCATATCTCGTCGACCCTAGATTGGTCCCTATTCCCTGGACGGGCACACAGACACAGATTAAGAGGCCGTTGAAAATCGGCCTGATTGAGCACGACGGTCTCGTTGATCCTCAGCCTCCCGTCAAGAGAGCGATTGCCTGGGCAAGCAAGGCCCTCTCGGACCCCAAGTACGCTGGTATCGTCGAAGTGAAGGATTTCAAGGTCTACGGTGCTCCAGAGGCGCTGCATAAGATCAGAAAGATGTACTTCCCTGATGGTGGAGCTGGAACATGTGAAGCCATCACCTCGACAGGGGAACCCATCCATCCCCTCACCGAGTATACTGTGAGGGATGCCGCGGAAGATGGCATGCTCACTGCCGTCGATGCCATCAATATGCGTGCAGACCGAGATAAGTTCCGCAACGCTTTCCTCCGCAGCTGGCAGGAACAGGATGTTGACGTGGTTATTGGACCGGCATTCGTTGGACCTGCGAGCGCTCACGATACGGCCTATACCTGGACTTACACCTCCCTTTACAACTTCGTCGACTATCCTGGTGTCGTCTTCCCGACTCCCATTGTCACCGAAGCGGGAGAGAAGTATGATGCGAGCTACAAGCCCCTGAGCCCGGAGTGCGAACAGGTTCACAAACTCTGGGGAGAGACGAACTTTGAGGGCGCTCACATTGATCTGCAAATAAACGCCAGGAGGCATCACGACAACCAGCTCTTCGGAGCACTAGAAATCCTCAAAGACATTCTGCAGCTACCTTAAGTATGATTAACACATAATGCTGAGTTTTTTGACTTTCTTGCTGAATACATGAACAGCGATGAACTCGCGAGAATGCAAACTTGACTCTGCAGCCATCGCTTCGTTCCGGAGTGGGAGCAGGAGTCGCTTCCAATCCACATTGCTGTTGTAAATCAAGGCCAAATTCTTCCTGACAGATCTCTTGGAGTGATGGGGACCATTGTAGCTAGGTTCATAGGGTGCCAATTTCGCATCAGCTGCACGTCTTGACTTCTCCGTCCGAACCTGTAACCCGTTTTGACCGAGTCTTGGAGACTTGACGCAGCGTCTATGCAGAGGGCGTTGTAATAGAGGCGATGAGTACTTCTCGATGAGACCTGAATTGCAACGTGTTGCTGACTTCTTTGGCTTGCTGTGTGTATCTTATCCCTTCGCAGGCCAGTCCAAGATCCCCTCACCGGTAATATATGCTTAGCGACATTATTCTTTTCGTCCACAAAATTCACAGAAGTACAAGAAGGATAAATAATCTCATAAGCAAACAGGGGGCGTTTAAGTAGTCCAGACTTGCTTTCTATGAACGAACATTCACGAATCCTTCCGCGTTCATGGTTCCTGTTCGGCTCACCTGCCGTTACTAGAGTAAGGATCCGCAACGCTCCGGTCAAAAAGCCCCGACAAATCACAAATACCATTGTCTTGCCTCTCCAGAGTCCTATCTGGATCATCAGGTAACGTATTGCTCAGTAGACGTAGTAGTTGATGGTGTTTGGGTTCTCAGCCCTCATCCTTTGGTTGGTCTTCTTCAGGGTAAACCTCAGGAACCAGGCGACGAGGATCACTCCGCCCGAGAAAGCGATGCTCGCACTCCAAGCAGGGATGAATCGCGGCTCATCAGTCTTGGGCCAAAGGTAGGGCATGTAGATGGAGGCGCAATTCCCAAGGCTGTTGGCAATGGCGAGCGACACGGCCTTCTTCTCATCAGTCTGGCCCACGGTCGCCGACACCCAGCCGAGCAGGATATTATTGATGCCAAAGGAGAAGCCGACGAAGAGGAAGATGGCAAAGTAGCGAGCGGCTACGTTGAGGGTCGTCACCGAGATGATGAAGCCGACAAGAGTGATGGTCTTGCAGATGGTGATGTGCCACGTCCTCTCGTTGTAGCGACCGGACGTCCAGGCCATGGCGACACCGAGAACAGCAGCGAGGATGTACGGAGGAGAAACGAGTACCAGCGCGATGATGGGGTCATTGTTCAAGCCCGTCTTGATGACCGTTGGCAGGAAGTTCTGAAAGCTGATAGAGCAAAGGTGGAAGTTGTATGCAGCGACGAGAACCCAGGTTCGCCAGTCGAAAACAGACTCCTTCAAACCCTTGATCACGCTGGTCGCCTCACGCCTGTCGGTGGTGTCTGCGTAGATGCGGGCGTGGGCAAGTTGACGCTGCTCCTCGTTGAGCCAGCGCGTCTTGAGTGGATGGTCGGGCAACATGAAGAAAGCAGCGATGGCGGTGAGGATCGAAAGAGCACCCTGGATGATGAAGAGCCTAGGAGCCCAATGTTAGCAAAACAACCACAGAAGCCAGCTACGAGGTAAACAGGTATTGCAGAATCCTGACACGGATTGCTAGATCTTACCATTGCCACCCGGCGTAGCCCATGCTCCCGTCAAGACCCCTGAAGACGCCGGCAGCAATGAGCGGAGCGAAGGAGCTCGCCAGCATATTGGCCGTGAAGAACAGAGACATGCGTGTCGCAGTCTCCTTGCGGGTGTAGAACATGGAAATCAAGTAAAGAGCACCTGGGAAGTGAGTTGATGGTCGGTCAGTCAGTCGTGGCCACTGGTTCGTGGGCCCATCTCCAGACCTGCACTGCACATACCTGGGTAGAAAGGCGCTTCGGTGATGCCCAGCAGAAGGCGAAATCCAACCAAGGAGGCATAGTCATGAGCCAGGAATGTGAGCAGACTGACAATGGACCAGGCCAGACAGAATCCAGCCATGTACCACGAGGGTCGAACACGATTCAGGATCATGTTACTGGGGATCTGGAAGGCAATATACCTGGTCAAACCGTCAGCCAGAAAGCCCACTGAGCAGAGCTGCAAGTATGGACTCTCTCGCGTAGGAGAAGCTCACCCGACAAAGAGGATGGATACACATGTGTTGTACTGTGTGCCAACCAGACCCAGGTCCTCCTCCAGAGTGTTCAGTCGAGCATTGACGATAGCGTTGCGATCGAGATAGTTGAAAAGATACATGAGCCAAAGAATGGGCTTTTTGTCCAGGCGTTCGAGGCCATGTCAGCATACCATCGTAGTCTTAATCAGATAGGTTGACATTGGATTGCAGCGTCAGGCCACATGCCGTCTATTGCTTACCAACATGTACGTGTCGAGCCTCCTCACCAGGGCGATCTCGGCAGGGTCCGTCTTCCTGTGTCCTCCGAACTGATCAACTCCCTCGACACGGGGGAGTTTCTGCAGATCCACAGACTCTTGGTGTTCGAGCTCGTTGTAGGTCTCCTTCTGAATGTCCTCATCATGGCGACCAGCGACGCCAGCACTGGGCGCGGACCCTCTATGTACCGTATCGGGGCCTTCAGTCATGACTGCTTTGGATATGAGGGGAGGGTAGGTATTCGGGGATTTGGAGATGATGATAAAGCATGAGCAAAGTTGTTACTGTTCAAGATGTCCGGCGGGGTCTAGGACACACACACACACACATATATAAGATAAGAACCAGAGCGTTTGGACAGAAGGACCTCGTACAGCCGCGACTACATTACACCGAGTTACATTTGATCTAATGCACAGCACAGTCCAGCTCAACAATCACACCCTACCCTCCCACCCCGCTGTTTGGAGAGTTGAAGAGGAGGCCCCTCCTTAGCCAACGAGATCAGGAAAGAAACGATGCAGCGAGATTGAGTTGAGACATTCCAGGGAGCTCGTGTAGCACTTCCCCGCACAACTCTCCCATCATCATGGTGTGTGCACGTCCCCTTGGCCAAGCGTCATCGCCGACTAGGACAAGGGTGGCTGGGGGTTACTTTGGATTGCCGCCCAAGTCTGCCGGCTCATGGCTCTTCTTCCATGGAAATCTTGGACGCGGGGTCAAACGGCTGGGCAAGACAACCTGGAGAACCGTCAGCTTTCCCCCGAGTTTGGTATCGCAGCAAGCACACGATGTACAGGATTTTCAGCGGATACCAGATACATTGGTACCTATAGTAGGTACTCATGTACAGAGCAACATCGCTCGACCATTGGACAGTGGGAACGGCCCACCGGATAAAGTCATTCACACACTTCCTGACACAAACGGTCTTGGAGTGAGGTGGTGTGTCGATCTGGACCAGAGCTTGCACGGTAGAGGCTTAGTTTATGGTGAACCTGGGGTTAAACGTGCAGCAAAGAAACTTAAACTGCGAGGGATGCTTCCGCCAAGCTTCCTTGATGGCGAAACAGGTCATTCCTGTGGCATCAAGTGATCATCGCGGCATCCAGTCATCTACGTAACTGGTGGTTGTGCTTGGGCGATTTACAGTCTTTTCCCAAGGGGCGATGTAATCTCTATGGACCACCTCGTCCACATCCCGGACTACAACGAGGGGCTCCTCACGATATTCCAAAAGACACAAGGGCTGGTCAGGCGCTACGAACACTATGCATAGTAACCTACCCAAGATTAAAGCCGTGAAAAAGAAGGGAGGAGAAGAACCGAAAGAAGATCAAATAAAGTTGTGCTACTTTTTCACGTCTATAGGTTCTAGCTATACGTTAGTCCAACATAGTAGGCATTGCCCTTGATCAACTTCGAGCTACACGCAGAGTAATCCGTACCCAGGGACGGATTCGCTGAAAGGAACAACGTAATGTTAATCCACCATGCTTTACTGCTTTCAATCACAATTCCGCCGGCAACGTAGTGTCGATCTGGGGCCTGTCAGACTTTGTCGAGGTCGTGATCTACCACCCATGCTCAGACGTTCTCCAGGTAAGCCGTTGACTTTAGTTTAAGATGCATGAGCATCGAGGCAGCCTTACAATTTGTGTTGAACTTTTCTCTAGAATGTTGCGTTGCGCATCGCTCGATGGTGAGAGAACACACGTCCCTGTAGAACATGTGGTTATTCTGCAATTCGCTCAAGTGATCAACCTGGTCGGGCTCCTAGTTTTATTTTGCTACCGTTTAAGGAACACGGTTCAGTAAATACGGAATGATATGTTTTTCGATCCCATTTCTAGAGCGCAAACGTTGGTCCTTTGGCTTCAGAGCATAGTCATGTCCTCATCGCCCATCTAACTACAACAGAGTGATTCGGCTTGTTAGACTACTTCAACTGTGATTAGACATTGTGTCCGCCACATACGACCATAGTCGAGAGGAAGCACGGGGTCCCGTCAGATCCCCCCTAGTGAATCTCTCGAACGATCGAGTAGTAGTTGGGTCGGTGACGACCAGCGAATTCCGGTTGTTGTATGTATTTTTTTAACTCTCGAAACAAATACAGAAGTAAGTAAGTGAATAAAGAACTGTATGTGCGCGATGTTGGGCTTTTCTCCTTTGCATACTTGAATCACAAGTAGGCGCACGAAAGGAGACCGTTTCTTTATGATATAGCAACAAATATGTATTCTCCGATGATGCTTGTCTCACTGAGTACGTTACGATGGTATTGGCACGCAAAGCAATTGATCACGTCACTTTGATCGTGATAAGACCACGAGATGTGAGCTCGACAGTAACCGTACCGTCGTCACCATTCAGCGTCGCATCGACCTCCTCCATATCGTGATCCCCATCCGACAACCACGCCCGTGCACTGCCAAGCTGCTGCAACTTGGATGTCACGAATGAGAGGCTGATCGTCTTTGCCTCGTAGCTGGAGTTCAGAATGACGGCAACGAGACTGCCATCTTCATTCTCATACGCACTTGTCTGAAGGTCTTCTTGTCCTCCCTCTGTCTGCACCCGATAAGCACCAGGTCTCACGTAGCGCGAGTACTGTGCAAATGCCCAAGTGCGCTTCGCAACGTAGTACTCTCCATCCTCGACCATGATCAGCTTCTCGTTATTGTTATTGTTCGTCGCCTCGTCCTGCACGGCAAGCCACCAAAAGTACGCATTCACATTGCCCACGGTCAAGGCACGGTGGAGGATCCCGGCCCAGTAGTGACCGTTGCCGTTTGATCGACCAATATCCCAAGTGGTGGTCCACCGTCCTGACAAGTCGCAGAATTCAGTTTGCCAGACTGACAGACCGGTCTCAAGCTCGGAATTGATCGGTGAGGAGTACTCGTGCGTGGTCCAGGTTGTGAGATACTCCTCGACACCACGAGCCTGGATGGCCTCCGCCATGGCAAGAGTCTCGCGCCAGCCCGTAAGCTCGCAACAGGCGATTCCAACATCATGACCGGCATCCTTCAGGGTTTGCCAGAGTATGGGAAGGAAGTCCGCCGTCTGCTCCGCGTTCGATCTCATGGAGGCATACGAGGTCCTAGGAATGGATCAGCTTCTGCCCAGGCTGCCCAGCGCGACGAAAAAGGATGAACACACGTGAGATCAGGTTCATTGAGCCAGGCAATATCGGAGATGTGGATGCCTTCGCTCTTGTAGATCTCGATATACTTTACCAGGTAGTCGGCATATGCCTGGCGCCAGTCGTACTCGCACTGAGGCTCGCTCCCAGGCACACCGCAGAGAAGCCCTCCATTGGCGTCGTCGCGGTTCGTCTTCATGAAGCCGGGAGCACTCCAAGCGTTGGCGTAGATGCGATCGACACCATACTCGACAGCCTTTTGAGCAAGCCAGAACTGGCCCGAGTCGTACTCGTCCCAGGTGTAGTTGAACACTCCATCTAGCGATCCGGGTGACTCGGGAAGAATCGTGTTCATCCAGTCATTGTAGCTGCTGTTGGACGACCCGATGCCGTTGCGCAGCATCGAGAACCCGACGCCGGTTTCTGTACCGTAGAGGAGCTCCAGAAGCTCATGCTGCTTCTCCTCGGTGATGTTGAGAAGCAGCTGTGCTCGTTGAAACGCGCCCGAGAAGCCAAACCCTTCAATCTTCTGGTGCTTCTGGTCAGCGCGGACTGTGATCTCAGTCACGGACGGACTTCCATCACCACCCTGGGGTGCCGCATAGGTCGACGCAATCAGCGTGTAAGCCGCGAAAAGTCTGTTGAGAAGCATCTTGGCGTGATGTCTGACAGGATACAGCGTAGGAATTGGAGAATGCTGGAATATAGATCAAGGCTGGTCATCGCCTGTCAATTCATCGAGACAGCGAGCTACAGCATTTTATCCAACCCTCTCTGTCTTCTCGTCGCTCGGCCTCTCGGCGCTGCAACCAGAGTATCATCCTGATGCGACCTCCCCATATTGCTCTGCACGCGCGGCCAAATGGAGCAGTTGATCAACCTTTCAAGAGCCAAGAAATCTCCGCACCGCACCTTGGTACCTTTTTATGAATCGCTGACGAGTTTGGGGAACGAGTGCACTGTTCTCTTTTTCTGTTTGTGCCAACTCAATGGCAACTTCTCTTGATCAGGTGTGCCTTATGGAGGACTCTGTCATAAACATTTAACTCGAAGCTGTGGTGCAGACAACAGAGTTTGGGATGAAAATAAGCTTAAAGCTAGTCGTTGTTAGAGTCATCCTCTTTGTGAATCCATAGAACAACGTAACAAGGATCGTCAACGTCGCGAGTCACCCCCGCCGGAAGTTCTCGGTTATAGGTGGCGCAACCGACGAGCTGAGAACTTGGTGTATTTACCCTGATTCCATGATAGCTGAGTGGGAAGTGTCTGGGTAAAATAAACCTGATCGACGAATTATGGATAAATTGGGAACATCATGTGGAGAGAGAGAGCTGTCGTCCCTTGGCAGAGTTCCCAAGGAGAGGAGGACTTTGACGCAGGTTCCATTGACTTTGAAGTTCAAGGAGAAATTGCATTCTATACTTGTCTTCCTGATCATTTTCGTCCATTGCTATACCAGTAACTGTTCAGCTTCACGGCAAGCTACACACGAGTTCCGGCTTAACTGACCGTTCAACTTCGATTTCACAGAGGATGAGAAGAGGAATAAGTACTCTTCACGAAGAAAAAGACGTTGGAACCTTTTGTCCTGTAATTTATTCCCTTGTTTACCCCAAAAGCAACCCAATCTCCATCCCCCCGCCTCGCCGGCCCATCAGCATCCTTTTACCTCGAATCAGGAGTCGACGATGGATCGATATAAGTACCCCAGCCCACCATCCCCCGCAAAGGCTCGGTTTTCCCACTAAACATTTCAACCCTCATCTACAGCCTGAATGCAGTCCAGAATAACCGCGCCCCTTTTTTTGCTGGAGAAATGGATCGAAGGCTGTTTCCATTGGCGCGAGTCGGGGCCATGCCTCCGTTCGACGGAAAATCCGTGGAGACCTTGGCCAACTGTCGGCGTAGTGATGGCCGAGAGGTGATTTGTCGTCACTTACTACCTATGTTGCCTATAAACAAGATGGTCCAGCGTCGCATTGGGGAAAAAGAGAGGCCGCGGGAAGTCTTCCACTGCAAGGCGTCTTTGAGCTGTTCCCAGGTATCGTCGTCAACATGCGCAGCCTCCTGATTCTCGCGACCATTGGCCTCGCTGCCGCCGAGGATGGCCTCGCAGCTTGGTTGAGATACGCGCCAATCCCTCATGCCAAGTGCTTCCACAAGAAGCTTCCCTCGGCTGTCGTCACGCTCAATGCGACCAAGGGACTGCCTGTCTACACTGCGGGAGAGGAGCTCGTGGACGGTATCAGCAGCATCTTCGGAAAGCAACTGCAGGTCTCTGATGAATCTGATGATGCCAATGTTGTCACAGTTGGCACTGTTGCCGCGTATCAAGAATCTGGCGGTGACGCTGATGGCCTCAATGAGCTCATTGACGACGGATACCACCTCAACATAGACGGCGGTAATGTCCTCATCCTGGGCAAGAATGAGCGTGGTGCCCTCTACGGAGCTTTCGAGTACCTCCAACGCCTGGCCCAGGGCATCGTCAAGGATGATGTGATCACATCCAACCCTCAAGCACCGATCCGCTGGGTGAACCAATGGGACAACATGCGCAACGGCGGCACGCACGGGAGCGTCGAGAGAGGCTACGCAGGTAACTCCATCTTCTTCTGGGACGGTGTCATCCGTGATGACCTGAAGCGAGCTGGTCAGTACGCTCGCCTGCTTGCCTCCATCGGGCTCAACGCCGTGGTCGTCAACAACGTCAATGCCAACGAGACCATCCTCACTCCCTCCAACATGGACGGTCTGGCCAGGATCGCCGACGAATTCCGACCGTATGGCGTGCAGCTTGGTCTCTCTCTACGGTTCGACTCCCCTCAGCTGCTTGGAAGCTTGAACACCTTCGACCCTCTCGATGAGTCTGTCGTTGAGTGGTGGCAGGACAAGACCGACGAGTTGTACAAGAGAATCCCAGACATGGCCGGCTATCTGGTCAAGGCCAACTCCGAGGGTCAACCTGGTCCCCTGACGTACAACCGAACCCTTGCCGATGCCGCCAACATGTTCGCTCACGCTCTCGAGCCGCACGGTGGCATCATCATGTTCCGCGCTTTCGTCTACGATCACCGCAATCTCGACCAGGACAAGGACTGGAAGGCAGATCGTGCCAACGCGGCAGTGGAGTTCTTCGAAGGTCTCGATCCCAAGTTTGAGGAGAACGTCGTCATCCAGATCAAGTACGGTCCCATCGACTTCCAGGTCCGCGAACCCGTCTCTCCCCTGTTTTCTCATCTGAAGGAGACGGGCAGCGCTGTCGAGCTTCAGATTACGCAGGAGTATCTTGGGCAGCAGGCTCATCTTGTCTACTTGGCACCCATGTGGCGAGAGCTTCTGGACTTTGACATGCGAGTCGACGGTGAGGATTCGACTCTCGCGTCCATCGTCAGCGGTCAGCGTTTCAACCAGAAGCTCTCTGGATTCGCCGGCGTCGTCAACGTTGGTCAGAACTCTACTTGGCTGGGTAGCCACACCGCCATGTCGAACCTCTACGCCTACGGCAAGCTCGCGTGGGACGCGTCTTCCGACCCGGAGGAGATGCTCGAGGCGTGGACCAAGATGACCTTCAGCCACGACCGCAAGGTCATTGACGTGATCAGCGACATCTCCATGAAGTCCTGGCCGGCCTACGAGGACTACTCCGGAAACCTCGGTGTTCAGACCCTGGCCGACATCCTCAACGCACACTACGGTCCAAACCCGGGTTCTCAAGATGGTAACCCCTGGGGCCAGTGGACACGCGCCGACGCCGACTCCATCGGCATGGATCGCACAGTCTGGAACGGCACAGGGAATGCTGGACAGTATCCTGAGGCGGTGTACCAGATGTACGAGAACATCGAAACCACGCCTGACAATCTCCTCCTCTGGTTCCATCACGTACCGTACACGCACAAGCTGAAGAGTGGCAAGACAGTCATCCAGCACTTCTACGACGCCCACTACCGCGGCAGCGCTGTTGCGCAGACCTTTGTGCCCCTCTGGGAGAGCATCGAGGGGAAGATCGACCAAGAGCGCTACGAACATGTTCTGTTCCGCCTGACGTACCAAGCCGGCCACTCGCTCGTGTGGCGCGACTCCATCAACAACTTCTACTTCAACAAGTCGAGCATTCCAGACGAGCACGGCCGCGTCGGCAACTACAAGTACCGCATCGAGGCCGAGGACATGGATCTCGATGGCTACAAACCATATCTCGTCCGCCCGTTCGAGGCAGCCAGCGGCACATACTGCATCGTCACCGCCGACAACTCCACCCAGGGCACCGCTTCCACAAAACTCGACGTCGAGTCCGGAACCTACAATGTCGCCGTCAACTACTACGATCAGGCCATCGGTAACGCCACCTGGGCGCTCTACCTGGATGATGATCTGGTCGGCAAGTGGCACGGCGACCTCGAGTACACCATCGGCAAGGCTCCGACTTTCTATATCGACGGCCAGAGCGCCACTCGCATCACTTTCAGGAATGTCAAGGTCCAGTCCGGAAGCACCTTGAAGATTGTGGGAATGCCGGACGGGAATGAGCCAGCTCCAGTGGATTATGTTTCTATTTTGCCAGAGGGCATTATTGACTAGGCCATGGACATGGGCGTTAAGTGCACGAGGAAGCCTGAACAGCTCAGGTAGATTCAAATCAGAAATTCCCTTTTTATTCTCCTCTCTTCTTCTAGTTCGACGTTGTATGTGCTCCCTCAACTGCTGCTATACCATGGTGTGCACAAGGGAGTCTGTACACTCGCCCACGTTCTGATTTGAGACGTCAGATTTTCGCCAAAGCTTCCTAGCGGCCCGTAAGGTTTCCTGTTCTCTTAGCAACCTGTAATAGTATGCTTTATGCATGGTGTAAAACAAGTCAACATAAATGCTCGGTTCAAATTGTAAAACTACCATACACAGTTATATTTGACACTGGCTTTCTCCGTCCGCCGGATAATTGGCGCAAACACCACTTCATCCTCCTCACCCAATTCATCGCGCCCAGAAAAAACACCACAGGGAGAGTTGCGATCGTCATTCGCAGCCGAACAGGAGCAACACAATCAATGAGATTGTTGATGTTCCATCAATCATATATGAGCTGTGAGGTGGCCGTTCTTAGAAGAAGATGCTACCATGGGTCTATTTGTATCCTTCGCTGTCTGAAGTTTGCGTTGTATTCATCAACCAGTGCTGGGTTTAAGGTGGTCAATTTGCGTGCCAATAGGCTAGGATTACATTCGTTTCAAATTTGCAATCTGTGTCTGCCAATTTTCGCAACCACTAAAGTGTGCATGTGTGAAGATACAAAGTACCAAGAACATATGCTTCGCATGGAAAAGACCTTATTAGCTCTATTTGGATCCTAGCAGATATGCTGTTCTTCTGGGTGAACTTGGGTGCGGCATCAGCGAGTGCCCAGGTATTCTTTGAAGCTTAACGTAGCCATGTTCCCAGTCACCGTTATGCTTGCTGGCCAACACCAGGCGATCGCTGTATTCTTCTGTTTCCCAGCTGCAACATAGGGATCTGTACAAGCTGCTGTCCGCTTAGAATTGAAACGAGAAGATCAGTAGTTTGGATAGTACTCTTGGGGTAAGCAAAGGAATGCAGCTCCGCTACCAAGGTCGCTCGCGATATACTCGTATCACCAAATGTGTATAAAGTACTACTTAGGTTTTCATTCATCTTAAAAGAACCGCCCCGCATTCGCGTGAAAGAACCGGGAAAATCCCCCTGTGGGAGTAAAAACCAGCGCTGGGCGTCGACAGAGACTCGCATTCCGATCCAATCCAACATGCACCCAAACCCTCCTCACCATCTCCCGATCCTGCCACCAATCCTCCTAAACAGAGCAAACAAAGTTCTGGATAGGGTCCTCTCTCGCTCTAAGCGACACAAACCTCAAATGTATTTGGTTGCTATTGGAGATCAAAGTGCTCCCACTTCCTTGTGCGCGTCTGTTCTTAATGTTCTTGATGGACGAGGAAAGGATGTAGTCAGCTCACAAAGGAAACCGTTCTTAGCCCAATCTGGTCTAATTACGGAGTCTCACGATTTTGTCAATAGCACAGGCGGGGATGCGATGCGGGAAAACCCATTCGAATTCGGAGTTGTGCCAGGCTCTTTAAGGGATCCAAAGCCCCAGGCCGCCTGCAAGGTTGCAAACGTAGCGATGCTTTAGTTCATAGCCTGCTCTTTTAGGATTAATGACAATTACCATGACGTTCCTCTTGCCGGCTCTCTTCCTTCGCCATGCCTCTCTAAACGCGACTTATTAGAGTACACCGGTGTGTTTCTGCTGTTCCACCTGTTACGATGCCTGTCAAGGTGTTCCTTAAGTTTAGCACCCTTGTACCCCGATCTGGCGTCAAGGTCCACGCGAGAGGTCTTGTCTGCGGCAACTATTCCTCTCCAGGTACAGCATCGAGCCTGAGAGCTCTCATCTTCAACACGGGAAAACCTGCCAGTCATTTTATGTCTCCGGATCGCAGTCTTCGCCAGATCGCTACTAGTTTCGAGTGTAGTGTAACAAACGGGCAGTAACTTTAGGAAGTTTTATGCAGTCACTGCAGTGGAAGAACAGACAACTCCTGCCAGTCCTCTATCTCTCTACGGGGCGAAGCCATGCTTCTTATACTCGCTGGTCATGTCATGACCAGAAGTGGATCCCTTGAATCGGGTCATGTAACGACCAGGAGCGGATCCCTTGAATCGGGTCATGTAAAGACCGTGAGCGGGTACCTCGAATCGTCCCTCACTCGCCTATTGGCGCTCCGCGCCATAAAGGCGTTACAAGACAAGTACCTTCGTTCGCTGCCTGCTCACTCCGGTTCATCACCTATTAATTTTTTCAGTCACGTATATATGGACAGATCCTGGCCTTCGCTGGGGGCTCGGGGCGCGGGGATCCTAAACTTAACATATAAGAACTTCGTTCGTAGGATCCCTATAGGCTGGCACTCCGCTTCGATTCGTTGTAGATGTGGAACAACATTATTGTTCTTCACTTCATATCAATAGAAAAATTAACTCATTTCGGTCATCAAGTAACCACTATTGTAAACTCGATGTCAGGGTACTTAGAGGGTGCAGGATGCCCCTATGGTTAAGTCGAAAGTTGTATGGCGGGGCGTGGCCCGTCCATATAGCTGACCGACCAAGATACTCCTCTTGTCCCATTTTGTCTACGATGCGTTTTCGACTGTAATTTATAATTAACTTGTGTGTGTGAGATTAGGCACTCTGATGATGACTTATAATTCTTTTCCTACCTTACGAAGAACTTTGTCTTAGGGTCGGGTTAGCTCGTGACATTGCGGATAGAAGCGCTTGCACGGCTGGCAGAATCGTAACCTCCATAGGTGCTTTAATACTTACTTACCTACGTGGGTATGTAATGGCCAGAGTCTGTCTTCTAACCAGAGACGGTAGACCCGTACGACAGCGTATCAGGACCCTGCGTTTTGTACCATAACATTGCTCATGGGGTTCATCACACTTTTGCCCTCTAGGATACCCTGCGATACGTGACTCCCTTGCCTACTTAATCTCCGACGAAACATGTTCCCTAATCTGAGGTCTATGCTCCTGCTTGAACGCTCTTCTCTGGCCACGCTTTGGCTCCCATTCTCCGGGTCGCCTATGATGGACATCGTCATCTCTATCATGAACTCTCACCGAAGAGGGTTTAGCGAGATAAACAGTTTACTTATCGAGGAGCATAAACACAGCATCCAGACAGAAGATCAAGTGGCATCGCTGGATGTTTCGTTTCGCTCTCAACAAGATCTCGCAGAATACCTACAAAAGAGAGATCAGTTTTCGTTTGCAGTAACCGATACTCTCCAATGCTAGGTAATAAACGCTATTTTTGGGCAATTTTTCTTGTTAGCAGAATTGCAGTACCTACATCCACCAGCCCATCAAGGTTTAGAGGGCACTGGAAGGCTAAGGTCCGGCATGGTTCTTCACCTCTTCCCGCATCCAAGGCGGTCAGTGGCCTGGCCAATTTAAAGGAGGCCTGTGATCGGTCTACCCTTGTACGGATAAATTGATCACAGAAATCCTGGTGCAGCCTCTCTCTCTCGATCCACTACTGAACATCCTTGCCCATCATATTTTGGTAAAGTGTTAAGGAACGACCAACGCCAGCCCCACAGACTTTGCGAAGGTCTGCTTATCCTGCATCTAAGTGAAGATGGCCCCCAACCTTGTCTCACACGTCTCCTTGCGCCGTTACGACAGTGGGAGCGTTTAAGGTGCGCCCGGTATGGTGGTAAGGTCAAGAGAGCGGGATAGAGAGCAGAGGTTATCGGCTCAAGCGCCACCATGCAAGAGAGCAATAGCGTAGCCAGCCACCGTCCCAACCTGTATGGTAAACAGCCAACCGAGGCGAGCTTATGATGTGGCTTTTTTTCAGAGGCATGTGGATGGACTATAGTTGTTCAGTATTATCAGTATGATATCCAAGGGCTTTGCCCTCGATTGTAAGTATGACTTCGGAATCTGTAGGAGGAGCTGGCTGCGTGCTTAGCCGCAGTGATAGAAAATCTTGAATTTTGGCGTGGTCGCAAAGCAAGAGCCGAGAATATGCGCTGCCTATTGTGAAATTGAACTGGTATGTTTTTGAGCACTGCTTTATTCTCTTGGTTGCTTCGGGGCCTGTAAAGGATGATGTTGGCCTTGTAGTAACCCGGGTCGCACACAGTAGATTCCGTGGAAATGTGGTAGTTTCTTTTCGTCCGATATCTAGTAATACGATTGAACGCGATTATTAAACTTAGAACACACCTACAGATATGGTGACTGTCTGAACCTTCTACAGAACCACCCGGGAAGTTGGGAGACCGGAGTTTGCTGACGAGCAAGACGCAGTCATGCACACGTGTCAGTGAATAGACAAGAAAGTCACCGTCAAAGTCACCGGTAGAGAAAGTGTTAGACCGCACCCTTTGCCTCTTTGAGAATTCGGGGTTCACGTCTGAGAAAATCTGGGTCTATCCATGCCAAAAGGTCTTATGGCTGATTGTGAACGTCTCGCCCCCAGTTCTCTGGAACTTGTTCAATCTGGAAGGGCAAGCCACCGAAACCGGGATAAAGAGAGCAGATGGGAACCGACTAGACCGCTCTGGACCCTTGAGGCCCCAATTACCTGACATTTCACATGATAGCATACCCCTGCGTATAGATCCCCAAGGAGCCATAGCCCCCAAAGGTAAGGTAAGGTAAGGCAAGGTAAGGTTGTCAGCGACAAGGTCCAGGGCCCGAGGGCTGGACCGGCCCGTACGTCGACATCTATTTTGGGGGCCATTTCTTTCTTTGAGATCTGGAGACTGGCACGTCCTCTAACATTTGTCTGTCCATCTCGCCGTTGATGTAGCCTTTGCCAAGAAGGAAAAGACAACCCGCATCCAATCAGCATTGCGTTTTTGCATACAAATACATGGAGACTCGGATACCACAATAGCCAAGAGGCTGTTGGTTGTAAAACGCTCATAACTGCCCTGTCAACCGGGATCAAGAACCAACAGAGACTGTGCTTTTATCAACGTGAGGAACTTCTGCTCGTGGAAGGTGGATAGATCATGTGGGTTGGCTAATGCAGGATACTGTGCCGTGTCTGACTCAAATATTGCTCATGATGCATTCATAAATAGACAAAAGAGCTGCTTAGGGCGCATGGCGATATCTGCGGATTCCCGCCTACCTTCTCTAACTCACTCTTCCTCCTCTCCGTCTGGAATTGTCCTGTGTGGTAGACAGCTGAGATCATGGACTTGAGTAAAGCTCATCTAGACCGTTTTGACTATATGTCGAGTGGTGGGCTTTTATGTTTTCTATGCGCCCTATGCTTCATACCCATCATCACGTACAGTCTCTCACTGCTGCGGGGAATTTTGGCATTGCGATATGGACAGGGCAAAGTCCCGCCTGTCCTACCTTTTTTCTTCCCTCTGGTAGCTCATGTCCCCGAGTTCCTTTGGAACATTGAGAAATTCTTCGACAAAGCTGCGTAAGCACTTACATGAGTTTCCGCCCCAAGGGCTATGAGAAGCTGATCATGATGATAGCGCGCAGTATGGGTCAACTATACCCGTCCGAATCAACCTCTTCGTCCATTACCTTACTCTTCTGAAGAACCCTGCTGATGTGGCAAGTCTGTTGAAGAAATCCAAAGATGCAAATGGAGATCACTGGCTTGTTCAGGTTATGATCAACGCGTTCGGTGCGGATCCCGCAGATACAGACGTGTACCTGGCGGACGACGTTGCACTTGGCCTCAAGCCAGAGTCGCGCGATGATCGCCGTGAACGACATAGTCATGTTATTCTTACGGTACACAAGATTGTTCATCAAGGGCTCAGCGGTGATAGACTCAGAGCCATGGAGAAAGCTTTGATCCGCAATGTGTCTTACCAAATGAACACATTCGACGCCACTTCCAGCGGTTGGACAGACGTGGATGATCTGTACACGTCTTTCATTCGACGTACGGTGTTCAAGGCCTTCGTCGTCTCTCTCTGTGGGCCACACATCTTCAACGTCGCACCCACTTTCGAGAAAGACTTTTGGCTTTTGGATGATCTTATACCAAACCTGTTCAAGGAGATACCGCGAGTCCTGGCTCCAACGGCATACAAGATACGAGACAAGATGAAGAAGCACGTTCAAGCTTGGCATGATTTCGCGCACACTAAATACGATATAAATCAGTGCGCGAGCGATGAATCGGACTGGGAGGAGTTCTTCGGTTCCCGCATGATGCGGAACAGGGCTGACTTCTTTCGACGAGTGCCATTGACCCAAGACAGCGTGGCTGCGGATGATCTTGCTTTGATCTGGGGGTGAGTCTTGTGCATGTTCCTCGTCATTGCCAGGCTAATGTACTTTCCAGTGGTACAGCGAATGCCATTCCTGCGATTGGGTGGATGGTCCTGGAAGTTCTGCAACGCCCTGCGCTGCTCACAAGGGTGCGGGAGATTATTGACCCTCTTGTACATTGGGACTCGACCAACGACCCGGATTTAACGACAGTTGATGTGCAGGCCCTGTGCGGAGATCCTTTATTGCAATCCATGTTCGCCGAGACCATGCGCTTCCATAATGGTACCGTAGTGAACCGCAAGCCAAGAAGTCCCGACCTGAAGATCGGCGGCTGGCATCTCCGAAAAGATGAACCCATCATCATGTCGACCTACCACTCCGGACGCAATACAGCCTTTTGGAACGAAGGTACCGCAGAGGACCCTCACCCAGTTCACGAATTCTGGCCAGAACGGTTCATCGTGGATCCAGAGAATCCCTATAGCGGTCCCGTCAGGCAGCAGAAACCTTGGTTGTCGAGTGAGGAATCGAGGACGGGTCCGCGGTTTTCCACAGAGGGAACCGAAGGTCTGTGGATTCCTTTTGGTGGAGGCCCACGCATGTGCCCTGGCCGGCACTTTGCCAAGACGCAAATTATCGTGACGACGGCGTTGTTCCTGGCGACCTTCGATATCGAGCTCAGTGATCCGAGCCATCGCATCGATCACGATCTGAAGTTTCTCCTCTTTGGGGTGATGCATCCCAAGGGCGCGATCCCAGGGAGAATCAGGCGGAGAACCCCCTCATTTTCGATGACTGATGCGCCATAGCAAGACATGGATGAAACTTCTTGACCGAGTGTGAACAGGAGGCTGCCACCAGCATGTCAGTCGACTTGAAATCGTGAAATCGTTGATGACAATAATTGCAATCACGTTCAGAATCGGAAAACCTTCCTGACCCTGACTTGTGTACGCTTTTACGTGCAGATGCTTTCCAGCTTCCTAGCTTGCCATCCACCGCAAAACAGTCTGCAAAGGCTTGTGTTATCTCTCATATAACTACTAGTCTACCTCCTGATAAAATATTCCTTTAACTTATATTAAAAAAGATTCTATTCTTTTAGATCTAATAAGCTTATAGTTTAATCTTAATTAAACTTTAATAATAACACAAGGGGAGTATCGGTTGGTGAACAGGTTGTAGCATATCTTGGCTTCTATCACACAGACAGACGGCCATACATTATTCATACCCACACCATAACCAACACAAACACAAACACAAACACGCATCAGGCAATTTTCATCGTACCCCTTACTTCTGACGCTCATTCTCTTCCCGCACTAATGTAGCGTTATTCGACAATGATGGTGGAGAGCATTAGAGGCATGAGCACGTAATCCGGAGCATCTTTACTTGTGGTTTGGGTTGGTAACACTCACTTACAACCCCAGGTGCCCACTTGCATTAGATACGATACCTTCATCCAGTGTTGGATACCAGAATTTTTATGAGAACCATAGGTTGCCTCGCATCAAGGCCCAGGTGGCGTCTGTACCTCAACAGCAGCCCCAATGCTATACTCCTCAAAGTCCAGTGGACAAACAACATAATCTAATGCAAGTTATGCTTGCTTTATTTACCTGTCAACCAACATAATCTAATGCAAGTTATGCTTGCTTTATTTACCTGTCAATGCATATATGTGCTCCCGCCGTGTCTTCCAACTGCGTTTGGGGAATTGATCCCCGAGGCAAATAGTGAGGACGGATTGCCACCACCAGGTGACATAGGGTGGTTTATTTCTGCCCAATTCTTGAGGAATTCCTGCCGGTGCTGTCGCCGGAAGTACTGCACCCTGTCCGGGAGCTTAGCATGAAGGACTTCGCTGCGACTATCCTCGTCCCTACTTGTCCCCATTCCAACGCCATTATCTTCCTCAGCACTGTTATCCTCCTGCTCGCTGATGGTGTCATTGTGTGATTTCCAATATCGGTCGCCAGTAAGATACTCCGAGTCGTATTGCGCTGTCTCGGCGCCAAAGTCGAGCCAAAAGTAATCTAGGACGTCCTGAATATCAGCCTCAGAATCCTTGAGTTTCTTGCTTCTCTTCTCGTGGGCGCTTTTTACTCCGTCGTTGTCCTCGTTCTCTGCGAGCAGATCGGCGTCGGAACCACTTCCAGTACCCCAATCAGCATCATGCGCCCCCGGGATAGGCACCCCGCCTCTGATTTCTCTGTCCCGTCGATACCAGTCACGATGGACAAAGATCCAGAGTTTAAACAGCGGCTCCTCTGGATTTAGAAGATAGTCAAAGGAGAAGTCTAGTGACTGGCGTATCGGTCGATAGTGATCGATCCATCGGAAGGCGGTATACCGAAAGAAGGCGCGCGCAGGATCGTTACGACACTCTATAAGGTACTCGGTGACCAGCTTCCCCGTCCATGCAATATTCTTTCCGGGTTTCTCAAATCTAAACAGACTGAGATAGTCGGCACATAGCTGTAGCAGATAGCGATTAGCATCTTGCAAGTGGATAGAATGGCGCCACATCTTCTCCGGGTTCGGCTGCAAGGTGACCCGAGAGCCGGGCTGCGATGGTTTCTTTCCCATTCCGGGAGCCTCGTATATCTCCCATGGCACAGTTGCTGGCATTGAAAACATAGACATCTCCGTGTCTGTCTTCAGTAAGAAATGACGCGCTGTCTGGTGGACAAGGTAGATGTTTCCTCCTCGAATTCTGATAAAGTGACCACAAATCTTCCTTAAATGATTCGAGAAAGGCTTGTGTAAGAGATTGCCAAGGTCTTTTAAACTTGACACTACTGTGGTTCCTCTGCTCCCCAGGTCAAGCAGAACATTTTCTCCTTGTGGATCCTTTGCTCCGTACGGATGTGAAGATACCTTCATTTGAGCCCAGGGGACATCAGCCAGGGGTCGGCCAAAGATGTCAGCGACATCTGCATCGCTCTGTTCCCCGTCTTTAGGCCCACGTGCATTGGTCACAAAGTCACGCATTGGGGCTGCTTTCGACGGCAGACCTTGAGCTTTTCGCGGCAGCGAATTGAAGTCCATTGCTTCGTAGTCGACAATGCCCGGTTTCACATCCCCAGGGGAGTGATCCTGGAGAACCTCGACGGCGGCACACATTTCCTTGAGACTGAATGGTTTAAGTGATGCAAGAACTATCATGAGGACTTTTCTCGTTTTGTAAGGCTGCGGTGTGCTAGCCAGAAGTCGCTCATAAACATCGTCGAGCTGCGTCGTATTCAGGATGGATTCGAGATCTGCCGCGGAAATACCATCCATGCCCGCGTCTTCGACTAGCTGAATGACGAGAGAGATCCACAGAAACGTTAGGTCGGCTCCATGAATAAGCTTCCGCTCCAGTCGTGACAGCAGATCAGCTCATAGTAAGTCTTGTTGGCCCAGCTCCCTGAGCTTATACTGTACAAAGAGGGAAATGTCGTGTGCCACGGCCGCTATCTCCTCTTCGCCCCGAAGACGCAACTTGTTGTCAGTTTTAGTACCTCGGACTATAGTGTCATCGTTGCCGGCGAGTTGGAGACGCTGTTGTATCGAGTTATGGGGGCGGCTGAGCAAGATGATCTTGAAGCGTTGGTGGCGCCGTTCAGGTGCAACCTTGGAAGCATTCATATATGATCCGATAGCCTTTGTGAGTTCATCCAGCGACTTCTTCTCACACTCATCCAGTCCGTCTAGAACCCATACCACATCTTCTGTGATGTCCTCGATCATGGCTAACACAATGGACCATAACGGAAGGAAGCGATTGAAGGCCCTCGTTGGCATGCTAGTGTACTTGGGCATGACATGTCGTATCAGCCGTCTACGAGCGGTACAGAGCTGATGCACCAGTGCGGATGCCGCCGCCGCTGCATTATCTTGGCCCTCTAAACCGTCCTTAAAGAAGAATGAAAGAACGATTGGTCGCCGCGAGGGTGGTGATTTTAGAGTGGAAAGATGATTTACGAGGAACTTAGCAATGACTGATTTTCCGCAACCCGCATCGGCTGTGATCCACAGTAGGGCAGATTCATTATAGTTCTCCCAGTGAGACCACTTATCATGGGATAGGACCCATTCGCAAGTGCCTGGCACTGGATCGTCGACTTGATGGAGGTGGCTTTCATGATTCGAATTCAGTTCCCGCATGCAGGCTTGCTCTCGAATTGTGAAGGCTATAGCTTCATGTCAGCCTGTGTCTATAGGAGGGTTACTGAAATCGAATGGTTCAAAAGTGGACTGACGCTCGATTGCTTCCTCTGCCCCTTCTTCATCATTACCCCTTGCAAGCTGGGTGACGGCAAAAGCTACTGCCTTGTAGCGTCCGTCAGAAGGAGATGCAAACTTGCAGATATTACGATGGTGGGCTGGCGAAGAAATGACTAGCTCATTAGGCACGGCAAGCATGGCAGATTCTCTTTCAACGACCTTGGACATATTGTTAACCTTTGCGATATATCAGTACTTTAGGAGTCTGAGGAAAACATCTTACCCGACAATTGAGGCCTGCCATGAACTCTGTTTCGTAGAAGCTCGTAATCTGAAAGTTTCCAGCTTGGCTAATGAATGATTCCGAAACGCGCTTCAGAAATCCAGCATCAACCTTGAGGTCTCTTGACAGCTTCGTGTTGGTCATGTAGCCGAATGTCGCAGCCTTATGTAGAGCACATCCGATTCGGTCCCAGGAGGCGAGGTCGGATCCACGATGTGGCGTCGCTAAGAACACAACACCCTTAATATTATCAAGAACGTTGGCATAGAAGCGATGCTGCTCTTGTGCTCTGACGACAGCCTTAGGGGCGGGGTAAGCATCTGTGCATAGAACCTTAATGAAGGATATATCACCTGCTTGAAGACGAGGCCGCCTAGACTGTGGCACAAGAAGACAAGGGGCCTCTGCTGCTCCCATCGCGTTGCTCGATTAGCCTGCAAAGCGATAAGAAGTTCCGACGCGAAGTCGCCCACATCGGAATCGCTGCGACTAAAATATGTCCTTGAATTGTGCCCAAACGTCATGATACGAGCGTTAGGGACTTGTCTCTGTAGGCAGCGCTCGTCGCTCAGCCAGTTGAGCCGTGTGGTTGAGTCTCGCCATGTCTTTTCGCGATGGCCATTGAGGCCATGAATCGCAACAATGTCAACACAAGCACGCTGCTCGGGCTCGCGGGCGACGAGTATCTTGATCCCAAAACATGACGAGGTCGCGCTATTATCGATGTCGGATTCAGCTGTCCCGGTATTGTCAATTTCTATCGGCCGCGGATCAGAGTTGCCCTTGGGAAGATCACTTAGCAGCGAGGAAGAAGGCTGCAGGCTCCCACCGCTCGCCGTTCGACTACCGTTGGTGCCACTTTCGTGATCCTGGCCGCCTACGGCAGGAATCGCTCGCTTGCGAAATGGCCAATGAAGCGAGACGGGCATGTTACACTGTTCATAGCGCCCATGCTATGTTTACAAGCCGTCGCTCCGTATCAAGCGATTTGCCAGCCGCAACACGCGCGGAATGTTGAGATGGAGGTGGTAGATGAATGGGACTTGCAGAGATGCGAAGAGGGGTAGACGATACACACACACACCTATATGCTTCACCCTTATCTGTATAAGGTACCTTGCATCTACTAATGTAAGTAGGTAGGTATTAGGTACCTTATTCGTTATGGGCATTGTGCCTTGCCTCATCTTCCTGCTGCACATGCCGGGGTGCCATCATGTCATGCACGGCATTGCTCGACTCAGCCCCAATCGCCACACTAGAGCACATGAGTTCCTGAATGAAGACGGTAGTCAACAAGAAAAGTGCAACTTATCCTAGGACTCTGATCATTTTCTTGGTCGAATGTAGTCTTTGCAAACATTGTGATAAGCATATTCAAGTAGTTGAATATTGCATGACTTCTAAGTCACTACACATCTCCCTGCTCGTCGGTCTGTCTCGTCACGGGCCTCCTTCGGGTGGCACAGTTTGCGTGAACAGCAGGCCACGTTCTCAAAGGTCGAATCCCGCTCATGGCATTTGGCAGCCTGGTTCGCTCTCACAAGTGCCGAGGTCGATCCTGAAATGGGCGTCGATGCATGTGTCCTGCTTACGTCTGTGAAAACAGTCTCGTGTGTCTTTGTGTGTTTGCTCGCCTTGTTTCTGGCATTGTTTATCCTTGCGCAGGTCGGATGAGGTGGCGGTCAGTGCTACGACCCTATGATGTGAGGTTATTGATGCGCCTTGACTAAATATGGCTGTTCTTAGATCCCGCTATCGCTCTTCGACTTTCATCATATGACTCTTCGAACTTCTCCCCTCGATGACTCCCCTACAAGATCTGCATTTCTCGATCATTTGCAAGTATATACTTATAAGTGCTTTGTTTCTATATAAAATGCTATCTCGAAAATCTTATAGGAAACTTACTTAGACTTATATACTTAGTACGTTTATTATTACAAGAATATAGATAATGATTAGCTGCATAGCTACTTAGATATATAGAATAACATCATATTTACACGTATATTGAGAAACATCACGACTGTTCATATCACCTACCTTTCCTCGGCTTTCAATAGTCTATCCTAGCTAAGTACTATATAAATCTTAATTAGGTTATTACCCCTATTCCTAAGATGTACTATACCTTTACTAGACGGCATATTTAGGAAGCAGCAGAACTTAGTAGCAAAATCCCTTGCTCGCGCTAGTATAATATCTTCTTCACAGCCATGATTTGGCGCTATTTATCTTAGCTTGCTCTTCTATATTTTCTTTTCGTTTATGCCAGCCTTTTCTACACTAATAGTTGAAGCTGAATCAACATCTGAGAACTCGACTTGAGGCTTGGCGGGCCGAGAGCGGATTTGAGCATGTTTCCACATCACCAAAGGACCCTCTTCCCGGCCGGTACATTTCGTTACACATTTGGCCAACGGATCCCGACGGGATTAAATGGCCTAAAGTGACAACAGCATGGTCCAAGACAAGCTCAGCACTACCTCGTATCCCAGAGACGTCCCGCACCGTGGTTAAGTCTTAAGAGAAGTGACCTCGCTGAAGGGCAGTAAAGCGGCCAGTACAGGGCGGTGATTACCTTGCCAACACTCGTGTTCATACAGAGGCTTTTGACCGTGAAATATTTACAGAGTCTGAACTGGTGCTCGGCATCCCTAAAATTCCAGGATGGACTGCTTGCAGTATTTTATAATACAAGAAGGCAAAAGCAGCAGTCGACTATCCCCAGCTTCCCTTCGCGTTATCCTCTGGGAAGAAAGCCAGAACAGGACTCAATGCATCCTTGTATATTCGACATTCATCTGGACAGGCTGATGATGGCAGAGTTTCTGTGTCGGAAAAGCCACCCTCCGGACCGCAGCCCCGTCTGGGATCTTCTTCCCCTCCCCTCAGAAGCCGTGCTCTGAGAGTGTCCAGGGCATGGGAGGCCGTACGACACGAGTACAACAGTATCGCTAGAAGTGCGAGGACAAAACTTGCTTGAGCCATCCGGCAGCCTCCTCTTTCACTGGTCCAACTAGCCGAGCAGCTGCGGGTAAGATACCACGGATGCGAGCTGACATGATCCGGGTCCGAGTAGTCGCCCGACGATTGTCCTGTCGCACTGGCGGCCCAAAGCCCAGTAAGAAGGAAGTCATACAATGCTTCGATCCAGAGGGGAAGATATCCCAACGGTAGCAGCACGAGCCTGGCCGCGAAAACGACAAAGGAGAGAATCGCAATCGCCAGGTTAGACTCGGTCAAGCTAAAGTATTGGTTTATCCCCCATTAGTCATATACTTCGGGAAAAACAACAGCGAGAGAATAAAGCCCATTTGATCATACCTCTGGGTCCAGATGAATGGAATTTCTGGAGGTTCCTTGTGGTTGGCGTAGAAGTAGATGCGAAGTTTCGGGTCCGAATTCCAGCCATTTGCGCCACCATTCTCCCACAGCCTCGACCTGTACAGATCCGGGTAGGCGATCGTGAAGAGTATAAGAAGGGGAAGACAAATGCAGAATTCAAGGGCTAAAAAAAACCTATCCCTGCGCCGTAGTCGGTTCAATACACGATACGCTTCGTGGGCCGCGATCCTGGTGCGGTGGAAGATTTCCATCGTGACAATGACAGCCAAACAGTTCTAGGACTGGTGCGGGTGCATCTGAGTCTCCCCAGTTGTTTTGTCGACTTTCTGACGACTTTTTATATATCAGGATTTCTTTTTTCTTTTTGCTGGGGTCGTAAGTTACCGAAGCACAAAAGCCCCTCTCGATGTGCTGGTGTGCTCAGAGGGGTACATCCCTGGTAAGGCAGTGAGGTGGAATGAGCAGGTTTCTTTGGCAAGCATCGCCCCGGCCCTATCATTGGATCTTGCCTGGCGGATACTGCAACATGTCACTCTGAAAGTTAATGACGAAGACTATATTCATGCAGCCATTGAGGTTCCGCGGCGGATGGCGGTAACACCACCCAGTAGAACCTTGGCAATGTTAAGGTGCCGATACGAGTCACTCCCCGTACGGATCTGATAAGAAGCGAGTCAATCAGTCTTGTTTTTGAAGACCTTTGAGCATGTTCTGCGTATATGAAACTCCACTGAGGTCGATCCTTCATCATTGTGCAACATCTAGAGAGAGCCTTAGGCCTCCGCTGGATCTGGTAGAGCAGCATGGACGGCATGCTCAGAAGACTATGGGGACAAAGTCAGAGTTTCTGCAGTCTAGCATTATCCAGTCAAGCACTACTGCCAACTCTCGAGTAGCTTTGCGAAGACTCCCGGTATAACACGTAAAGAAGACCTCTGTGAAGGATCTTTCCAGCTGATGCTGACAAGATCGGAAACCCTCAGAGGCAATCTGCTCCAGAAAAGTATCACGGATAAGGGGGCACCAAAATCCACTGCCATGTGCCATATACCTAGGTCTTGGCTATAGTATGTATCCATTCAGCTGCTCCTATTCGTACCGAAGATTCCGCATCTTTGGTCCTTACCCCAAGGTACAACTAACCTTAATCATAGCTCCTTAGAAGTGCTTCATTCTCTGCAAACTGCGCCCGCACCATTTCCGCATGTTTCTCACTGCGAGGCACAAATCTGGCCTTGAAGTCCTTGACGAAATGAATGAAGCCCTCGTGGTACATGCCGTAGCCCGTGTCAAGCTCTCCGTCGCGTTCGATCCTGAACGCCCACAACATCTGCGCCATCATCCGCCACTGAATCCGCTCAGCGAGATTAATGCCGGCACAGAGGCGACGTCCCACGCCGTAGCTGTAGTGGTCTCGGTCGCCCCATTTCGAGGAGGAGGCCAGTTCCGGGGCCAGTTTGCCGGCAACGGGGAGGAATCGGTCTGGGTTATAGACGTCGTGATCGGCCATGGAGCGTTGGTCGTGGTTGATCACCGTCGGCGGCACCAAGATCTGGCAACCTTTCGGAATCAGCATTCCTTTGTACCAAGTGTCTTTCTTGGCGAGATGAGGAACGCCAGCGGGAACCCTTAATTTTTTCGTTTTTTTATTAGCTGAAAGTCAGTCTTGCAGATGTGCTATACTTTGCACGAGGGGACGGAGACACTCACGCTGCTCGCATCCTCAAGCCTTCCTTCACAATGCAATTGATGTAAGGCAGGTCCGCGAAGTCAGACCACATAGGCATCCTGTCTGTGCCGCACACACGATCCAACTCTTGGTGTGCTTTTTCCTGAACTTCCGGGTGTTGCGCGAGAAAGAGGATCGACGTCAAGGTGTGGCCAGCAGTGGTATCTGCAGAACCGGCCTGCACGGTTCCGAAGAAGTTGTTCACCTCGTTGTAGTTATGTGGCTCGTCGAATTCAATTTGCCCATCGAGGATTCTATCCAGGAGGCTCTCTCGCTTGTCACCGTGGCGTCGACGCTCCTCCACTCTGTCTCGTGCTTCGCCCCAGATACTGCTAACGTTGCGATAGGCTTCCTTGGCTGCCTGGAGCGGTGGGTTCCATCGATCCGGCAGCAGTTTGAGGATGGGGAGATTGTCCATGGGAAGATAGTTTCCTGGCGCCAGGACACGATCTTGCTGTCAGCAGGTTAGCCAAGTGAGCGCGCCCAAAAGAAAAAGAACGAGATTGTGTTTAAGGGTTGTAAGGTACCTCTGCAACTGAACGGTAGACAGACTAGCACATGATGTCAGTGACGCATTTTGTATTCGCTTTGACAAGCCGCTCCCTTACCTGTACCCAGAAGCTGTCGAAATGAGGAGCGCGTTGGGCAAAGAGGATATCTGTGCCGACAGATGCTGTTGTTCGCTTCACATTGTTGCGAAACTGCTCGGGCTTGTTGAGGAGATCCAACATCAGATGGCTGACTCTTTTGATGGCATAAGCTCATGCGATGCTGCTCCCGGTGCGGAAAGGATAACATACTCGGCTGCCAGGATCGGCTCCAGTACAGAGTCTAGATTCTTTGGCGAGAAATAAGTACTGATGACCTTACGCTGAGTCCTCCAGCGGGACCCTTCAGCCATAAGGCCAACGTTCTCGTTTCCCAGGGCTGTCTCGATCTGCTTGTTTGGAGGCCGACTGTTGAAGTGAGCACCTTGACGGCTGAGCAACTCGAAGACTGCCTCTCTATCACTAAGAATAATCATGGTGGTGCCCCCGACTTTCAGCGAGTAGATCGAACCGTACTGCTCTGCCCATTCTTTGAACCTGTAATGTCAATCGTAAGCACTGCGCCCTGCGGATGACCATTGGTGATAGTCGATCTTTGTCCGATTCTCCTTACTTGAGATGCACCTCTTTGATCGGTATTTGATGCGCGTTTCCCAGAATCGGTATCGTTGGTGGCCCAGGTGGGAGGGCTTTCTCCCGGCTTCCAAATGTCACGATCTTGTACAAGACCCAAGCAGAAGGGATCACCCAGGCGAGATGCCTAAGGTCTGTCATGTTTATTTTTCTTTTCTTGCTCTTTTTCTTTCGAGAATTTCGAATAAAGTCAGCCTCGTGAATTAACGAGGATTGCCATCCTAAAAACGGAACCACGTGGGCGACTGCTGGCTTTATATACCAGCGAAGCGTCTTACTAGGAAAGCCTCGCTTGACATCCAGTTACCAAGAAATCAGTCACATCGATGCAACAGTCCCTGCTCGGATGAACAGTCATGCGGGTATCACGTCTTGCCTGTGACTATGTGATTACTTTGCATGCAGCAATCATCCGTCACCTGCAGGAGTGTAGTATCATCAATCCAGCCGACTACGGTGGCAGTCAGCTCTCCTCGAATCCAAGGTACAATCACCACACCCATTTCACGCTCAACCCTTGATCGAATGCGGAATCAAGATAAATTATAATGTTTCTTGTAAATCCACCACCCTCTTCCCGCCGCACACCTGCAGCATGAGCGGAGACCTCTCTATGCAGGCGGCTGGTGAGATGCCGACGCATTTCATTCTCCGCAAGGAAGCCTGCATTGTCCGCCCTCTCCGCTTCAGGTGAAGTTCCAGCATCCCTGTGGCTCTGCGGCTTTCTGCATCACACGCAAGTCCAAAGAGATGGGTTTCACTTGCGAGAGGACGAATGCATCGACACAGAATCTCGCGAGCCCTTTCTTGCAGACGGCTTGGATGGACAGGATCCATTGGCACGCCGATTGACTCATTCAAACTAGTGTAGATATGGGGTACATGGTCACTCCATAAATAAATACCAGCTTCGTCCCAAACGTATGATAGCGTGCAGGCTGTCCTGCTTTCGACTCATTTTTCCACCGTGAAAATCTCAGCAACAAAAATCCGGCGGAATTCTCGCTGGGGTAAGAAGGCGTTTCCAGTTCCATCAAAACTCCGCAATGTCGTTCTACGCCACGGACAGGGACGACGTGGTGGCGTTGATGAACGAAGCCTCGGCAGCTCTCGGTCAGCCGCTACCCCCACCCAAGGACGTGTTCCATTTCGGCGACGAGAAGTCGCCAGACTCCAGAGTCGGGGCAGAGCTTCTCGAGAACGCCCTGAAAGGCCTCAAGACCGGCACGACAACCTGGCCGATCCCTGAGCCGAGACATTGGGGCGTCGGGGACCTGTCGGTCATCATGGACGGCGCCAAGGGCCGACCGGTTGCCGTCATGAGGACAGTGTCGCTGGCCGAATGCAAATTCAAGCATGTCACGGAGGAGTTTGCTCTTTCGGAGTACGAAGGCACAAGGCAGGATTACATGGAGGGACACCTGAGATTCTTCAAGGCACAGGGAACAGGTCACTTCGATGAGGACTGTGTCGTGCTGTGTGAGAGGTTCGAGATAATCTACCAGAGACGTCTCTGAGGCCTGCATGCCTCCAATCATCGTACGGGAATGGCAAAACAAAACAAAGGGAAGAAGAGCCTTTGCAACATCCAAAGTCCGCTTTCCAAAAAGTCCAACTTGTTTTGTATTTCTTAGTTACCTAAATATACTAAGGTACCTACGTATAGTCTGCAACGGAATGGCTTAGCTGTCAGAACAGGTGAAGTTGCAGGGTTCCTAATGGTTCTCTCCAAGGTCTTCCAACAATAGCTCCTAACGTATACCTAGTACCTACTATGCCTACTAAGGTAGCTAGCTACTTCACAACACCCACTTCATGAAGCGAGGTAGGGGACCTTGATGAACAGAGAATAATCCTAATATCTATAAGAAAGGATTAAGAATTGTGTTTTCATCTTCAAGAGCGGCATGTCTCCTGTTATCTGTGGCTACTCTGGATTCTTCTGGGCTTCGAAAATCCTATCCGATTCTAGGTTCAACCTAGGAACACGTATGAGGGAATTGACTGGAAACAGATTCTCGGGCAAGCCCGAGGAATCCTAGACCCAAAAGTTGGAATTGAACTTTTGGCTTCAGTCCCGACCTAGCCCATCCCCCCTTAAGCGCTCCCAACAACGACCACAGAACAGACGAGAAGAAACCTTTCAAGCCAACCAAAACCAGAACTTCTCCAAGGCATTACGGGGCTTGGGGTCGTCCCAGGTCCCATCAAGGGCGTCAATGGCGTCTTTGCCACTTGTGATATCCGCCTCGCTTGATGGAATCCACCTCGTCTTCTTAATCACCTTCCACGCGACGAACAGGACAAAGAAGATCAAGATATTGACGTAGGCGGCGAAAAAGTCTGGACCAAAACATTTTAGCAAGGCTTCTTTCTGTGGGGGGGGAGAATGCCGTGCAAGCAAAAGGAAACAGTCGGCATGAGATGGAAAAATGCACTTACCGCTCACATTCCACCTTCCTGACATGAAGACACTGAATCCGTTGAAAAGAATCAGCAACGAGAAATAAATGAGGGCGGCCCAGGCTGCGTATGGCTGGAACCAGCTCTTCATGTGAAGGCTGTTGCGGTCCACCCCCTGAGCCTTGAGAGCGGCATGGAAGCGGATGTACGCCACACACACGGAAGCCCAGGTAAACAGAGAGGCGATGGTGACAAGGTTCTGGAACCATTGGAAGGCCTGTGCAGCGCCGCCGCCCTTGTTGACAGAGAGATAGGTGAGCAGCCCCATGGCGGAGGTCGCGAGCACAGCAGGCCAAGGCACTCCTCTCTTGTTGGTCTTGAGGAAGATGGCGGGCGCCTGTTTGTTGACGGCCAGGGCATACATGTATCGTGAGCCGCTGTACACGAAGGCGTTGGCAGCCGAGGAGGCGGATGAGAGAATGACGGCGTTGATGATGGATGGAAGCACGGTGATGCCGACATTCTGGATGCCAATGACCCAAGGGGAGGCTGCAGCGTTCGAGGTCCCGCTGGCCTGTGCCGACAAAAGGCGATGGTCGTCGGAAGACACGAGGACACCCACGGCAAGGGCACCAAGGACGTAGAATACAACGATTCGCCAGAATACCCGGCGCACAGCCTTGGGGATGTTCTTGCGTGGGTTCTCAGCCTCACCAGCGGCGACAGCGACCATCTCGACGCCGCCAAAGGAGAAAGCAGCGTTGATCAAGGTCGTGAAGAAGCCCAGGAAACGGCCCAGGTCACCCTCAGCAAGGTACTCGTTCATGGCTCCCGGGTTCTTCCAGTAGGTGAAGCCGAGACGGCGACCTTGAGGGTTGCCACCCAGATCAACAATGAAAGTCATGATCAACAGGCCAACAATGGTAATGACCTTGATCGAGGCGAAGCAGAACTCTGCCTCTCCGTAGATGGACACGGTGAAGATGTTGAGCAGCAGAACGACAACGAGGATGATGGTGATCCAAACAGCCACGCTGATACCGGCAGCTCCCTCCCAGTATCCGATGACGAGGGCCGCAGCCGAGAGCTCGGCGCAGAGCGTGATGGCTGCCGAGTACCACACGTTCCAACCGACTGCGAAGCCCAGCGCTCCGTCCACATACCTGGTGCAGAACTGAGGAAGCGCACCAGGAAGCGGTAGCCACGTCGCCATCTCGCCCAGGCTGCTCATCATCATGAAGATGAACAGTCCAGTGATGGAGTAGCCGAGAAGGAGTGAGAGGGGGCCGCCTTTGGTCAAGGCACTTCCGATGCCGAGGAAGAGACCTGTGCCGATGGAACCACCGATGGCAATGAACTGGACATGTCGAGACTTTAATCTATGGATTTTGTCAGGGGCATCGAACGACAGAGCATTGTGCATTGATGGAAGACCTCAACGCTGCATCTTTGCTTTTGAAACAAACACCTCTGGTGGAGGTCCAAAGCCGTTTGATTCACACGAGTCTAAAGAGAAGATGATCGTTGACGTACCCTCTATGCAGCTCTCCATGCTGGCGTACCATTTCCGTCTGACCGGGAACCTCTGATGGAGATTCAGTGCAGCTCACGCCCTTCTCAATGTTTCCATCCATGATTTTGTGTTGGTTTCCTTGTCTTCGCGAAGAGGATCGATCCATTGCTTCGTACCCTTAACATTCCTTGGAGTCCGGGGGGGATCGCATTCTTCTTATTTCTCGCTTTCAGTATGGCCATCATCACTCAGATGCTCACGTGCGATGTACATGACTCCATCGTCTGGCCGCCCAAGTTTCGACTAGTACACCCACTAACCTGTGAACTACGTGAACTTCAGCCAGATAGGAGACGAGATTCCTGACTGGGGCCAGCAGGTATGGCGTGCGTGCCGCGGGATCGTGAGCCGCGGAGCACATCGCCGCGGGACAAAGCTATGTTTTGGGCTATCGTGTGCATCCTCCGTTCTGCTGTTCCGTGCGACTAACTTACTACGGCTTGAATTCTTGATATCACTAGAGTCTCCTGCGCTGCACTGGGCTCATTCACCCTTGGGTTCTCGACGCTTGCAGTGCGATTCCCCAAGCAGGTCCTCTATCATGCCTACGTATAAGAATATGCCGCCTTTGTCTTTTAGTATGTAATTTCGAAGAGAACTATAGAGCGAGGTTCATGCCTCCATGTACTTAACTGCCATTCCGAGGTTCCACTGCCTTCATCTGCCCAGTGGTGATGATCTTCATGGATATTCCTATTCGTATCTACCGTCATTGTGAAGTCGAATGGGAGAGGGGAAGAAAACATGCGTACGTCTACAGGATTCAACATGATGTGCAGATTAAAAAATAAATATGTCATACATTTAGCTTCTGTTGCACAGGAGTCTCACTATTCTTTCAATTAACCCGGACCCCTGGGACTTCATGCATTGTGTTTTATCTCCATCCCAAGAATCAAGCAGTCAGGAGTCGCGAGGTGTTTCTGAGTACATCCATCCTACTGAATTCCGGCCAAGCCTGAGAAGAACTTAGCGAGTCCCCAGGCTCCAGGATCAGGAACTCGCATAAAGTCCGAGCCTCCGACATAGACACTGCGGCCCAACGAGGCCTTCATACCTTTTGTTGCCTCGGCAGCACTCATAGAGGCCTCGGCAGCTCTCAGCATGTCACTGGTCTCGTCCAGGGTGGTGATGAAAGGGTGCAGGGCATCTATCAAAGTCCGGTCCCCAACCTTTGCTGGCGTGTATCTGCCCAGTATCTCCGCGCTGTCCTTCAGGATCCTAGCCCACACTCTTTCGGTCAGGACACCGGGACCGTGGGCACGTAATCTTGTGACAAGAGCGTTGAGGAAGATAGCGTAGATCGCGCCAGATGTGCCATCCATTGTCTCTTCTACAACGCGCGCGATGGCGGCGATGTCGACCACGGCATCGCCAGAGAGGCCACGGGAGTCCAACAGGTCAAGAACAGCTTGAGCACCTCTTTTAAGAGTCGTACCGCAGTCTCCGTCACCGACAGCGAAGTCGAACCGCGTGATCTCCGGCTCGCAAGCAATCACATTCCTCAGACCAGCCCTCAGAGCACTAGAGGCTCGTCCAGGATCCATGAGGAGATGGCTAGGCTGAACATCAGCGTTGCGAGATACCTTCTTGTCTCGTGCGCCAAAGTCTCCAACGTCGGTGTTCCAGGTAACTTGGGTCTGATGCGCATTGCCGGTCCATCCTGATGCTTCGCACGGAAAGTCGAGGAGGGTAGGAAGCTCGACACCCTCGAGGCCGAGGCCAACAACACGGAGCAAGGTAATGCTGAAACCCCTGGCATCGAGGCTCGTCATATAAGTACCGCTGTAGAGCCGAACAGGCTGGATGCTGAACTTCTGGCTCAGTTGACGTGCGACCTCGGTGGTGATGGCGCCTAGTTCTAATGCGCCGAGGCCTCCAAGGTTGTTGATGAGAAGCACAACCGGTTGTCGCTCAGACAAGAAATCAACGAAGCCTCTTTCTGGGTCGGTCCCGGCTAGTATCTTGTCAAGCATCATGGCGATAAGCGCATCAAGCTCGAGCACCTCTCGCTTCCAGCCTTGTTCGTTGTGAATTCCCATGCCGATCTCCACCGCGCGAGGATCCCGCGAGAGCTCGCCCACCTCTTTCTGCAGCTTCACTCCAGGCACGGAAACCTGCTCTAGAGTGGCGCCAATGGTGGCCAGGTTCTTCGCGACAATGTTGGCGGCCGTGGCGACTTCGGAAAGCCCATAACCCATCATGGCGAGCGCACCGGAGACCTTGTGAACCAGCACTGTGCCTGCGAGACCCCGTCGGCCGACCTTGCCGGATCGTGAGCGCTCGATCGAGACGTCATCTCCCACTACCACCATGTCCACGTTGGCACCGGCAGCGCGAGCCATCTCGACGGCCAGACCAAAGTTTAGCACGTCACCTGTGTAGTTCATAACCACAACCAGGGCTCCGGCGTCCGTCTTCTTCCCTCCAGCCACTTCATCATCGCAAAGCCCGTTATGATCGACGCGTGAGGTAATGGCGACGCGGATCTGCTCGGCATTGCCAGGCCCAACCATGGCCCCGAACGAAGGTTCATGTCCGGAGCCCCCACCAGAGATAAGTGACACCCTCTGGCGAGGATCAGGCTTGTAGTTTGGGCGGATGTAAAGGATCTTGTTGGGGCCATCGAGGCCAACTCCAGGACTGATCAGAGGAATGGAGGCAAGGCCTGCGGTGAGAAGCCGATTTGGATCGTCCAAGAACCGTCTTTGCGACATTTTCCAAGACTTTTGCTGAAATAGCTGTAGAACGGGGGATAAGAGAAGAGGATGTTGATTCTAGACTGGCAAAGTCTCATCGAGCGTCAAGAGGACGATTGCATGCGCTCCACAGGGACGTCTTGTTCAAGCCAAGCCGGGACCAGCTTCTATAATGATACAGATCCAACATTGGATCCAAAACCACCACACTTCTCGCTTCTACACGAAGTTCAGCGCTTCGAAGCAACCTTGGGAGCATGGTGTTGTGATACGGATGAGCCGATGTAGGAACCGCGGGGCTTAACAATGACGGAGGCCGGGAGAAGCCGAGGACGAGCCTATAGAACATAGCAACATCCACATTGAGCGGCCTCGCGATAGCTCGACCCCATCTTTCAATCGTATGGATTCATGGAAGGCTGGTTACCTTACTTAGCGTGTGTTGGTGATCCGTGTGGGGCCGCGGAAGCACCTGGGCATCCGAGGTCATCGTGATGAGCCCGGCCATCTGAGGCTTTGCTAACACCCACTAGTAAGTCAAGTGTTAGCGATGGGCTTTGGAGTTTCCCTGCTGAGGATGAACCCGAAGGGTCCCGGACGGAGTAGGAAGACTCAAGAAGTGCCCAGTTTCTTACACTTCCCAGAGCAGATATATATCGCAGTTGTGTTTGCGCAGTCCTTCTCTGGGTTCTGACTTCTATCGCGACCCATCCTACCTCCACAGCATCTTTACCTTGCCGTTCCCTTCACCCTCCTCCTGTTTGTTGCTTTTTCTCCAAGGCCTATCAGACTTCTCTCTCTCTCTCTCTCTCTCTCTCTGTGGAAACATGACGGCACAAAAGCTCGTCAATGGCGAACAGGCCAAGTTCTGGCGAGATGCCAGCAAATATCTCCTCTACACGGGTGTGCCTTTCTCCCCGGCCATCATCACCAAAGCCCAAGGCACGAGGCTCTACGACTTTACAGGTCGCCAGATCTTGGACTTCACCTCGGGCCAGATGAGCTCCTTGTTGGGTCATTCGCACCCCGAGGTCGTCGAGGTGGTCCGCAGATATGTCGGTGAACTGGACCACCTGCTTAGCAACATGATCACTCCGCCGGTTGTCGAGATGGCTGCGCGGTTGGCAGAATTTCTGCCTCCGCAGCTTTGCAAAACCGTTCTTCTCAACACTGGCTCTGAGACTACAGAGGCGGCTCTGAAAATGGCCAAGTGCGCCACTGGCAAGTTCGAGATTGTCGCCTTCTCTGCTAGCTATCACGGTTTGACGCAGGGTTCTGGCTCTGCTACCTACTCTGCCGGCCGCAAGAATGGCGGTCCTGCCATGCCCGGCCAACTCGCCTTCCCCGCCCCTTACGCGTACCGCTCAGTCTTCAGGAAGAGCGATGGCTCGTACGATTGGGAAACGGAGTTGGAGTACGGCTGGTCGATGATTGACCGTCAAAGTGTCGGCTCGCTCGCAGCGTTCATCATGGAACCCATCCTGTCCACGGGCGGTATCCTGGTTCCTCCTAAGGGGTATCTGAAGCGTATGGAAGAGGAATGCAGGAAGCGCGGCATGCTCATTATCATGGATGAGGCGCAGACAGGCGTTGGCCGAACTGGCCAAATGTTCGCGTACGAGGAAGATAATGTTGTCCCAGATATCCTCTGCCTCTCAAAGACGCTGGGCTGCGGTCTTCCTCTTGCATCAGTCACCACCACAGCCGAGGTCGAGGATGGCTGTCGCAAGGCTGGCCTCCTGTGGTTGACCACTCACCTCAACGATCCCCTCACGGCAGCTGTGGGCTGTAAGGTCCTGGAGATTGTCAAGCGAGACAACATCGCACAGCGGGCAGCAGAGCGCGGCGAGCAGCTCCAACAAGGCCTTCTCCGGCTTCAGAAGAAGTTCTGGTGCATAGGTGACGTCCGTGGTCGCGGCCTCTTCCAGGCCATCGAGATCATCTCGGACGCGGAGACGAAAGCGCCTGGACCAGAGCTCGGTCAGGCTGTGTCGGACCGTGCCCTGCAGCTGGGTCTCTCTTGCAACGTCGTAAACTTGCCGGGAATGGGTGGCGTGTTCCGTCTTGCGCCACCAGTCACTGTGACTGAAGCCGAAATCGAAGAGGGTCTTGGCTTGCTCGAGAAAGCGTTTGATCAAGTGTTGAGCGAGCAAACTGGTAAGCAGTAAAAGAGCGAAAACACTAGGGCCTGCGTCGTCTTTTCCTATAGCCTTCATACAGACATTTTGGCAACCGCTACTCAGCTCAGCGTACCGTTCGTGATGTTTTCGACACAGATGAGAACTAATTGATCCTGTATGCAACATTGGCTTCTTCAAAGGTCGTCGCCGTAGACATCGCCAGCATCTCTTAGATCTTCTTCTTCCTGCGTCGCTTGAGCCCAGCCAAGAGGATCACAGACATCTGAAAATATCGAGTCCATTATAACCGCATCAGGGAAGAATGGCGCTGAATCAAGCCAGGATGTATCCAAGTCTGGCAAGAGCGTGAATCCCCACAACCTATCGACAACATCTGCATATTGAGTAAGACAGAGGTCGCCAAGCTCCCATCCGTGTCGGTCTTTGTGCATCCGCAGTGACGAGATGAGATCATTCGCGAGGGATAGGGAGAGACTCTGTCTAGGGCTTTCGTTAGTAGCAATCTCAACTTGGACAGCCAGACGAATGAGGAACGTAGTGGCTGACGAGAAGACGAAGTCAGCGGCTGGCAGCCAGAAGTCTCCCAATTGCTCAGCGGTAAGCTCGCGAACAAATAGAACAATATCCTCGACTGATCTCCGCGCCTGCACTAATCGGCTATTCTGAGGTTGACCGGGCATAAGGTTGTCTACCTCCGAGTCTAGTTCCAGTCGGTAGCTGAAGAACCTGGCAGCCAAATAACACAGCCGTAAATTCGCGGCTCCAAGGGTCCCTAGCTCCGTCCCTCGGATGACAATTCTCCGTATATCGCCAACAAGCATATCAGTCCACGCATCTAGGTCCACAGAGAGCCTACACGCAGGTTCGCCGGTTCGCGTGGCATCGTTGATAGAATACAGCTGCTCCAAGTAGATACCTACAACTGTAGAAAGCCCAGATAAGGCCTCGAAGATCCGAATCGACGCATCTGGGGAACCGATACTGGGCAGAGGCACATTGTAGTGGGATTGACGGACGTGAGGCGGCGTTCCATGTGTCAAGCTTGTCCACCTATCATGTATTACAAGACACCACCAGATATTCATGCGAAAAGTCTTTTCTTGGTCCGTCATATCCCACGGCAAAGGGTTCAGATTGAGGCCCAGGCTGTGTGCCAAAGAAATCGCACAACCAAGCAGCATGCCGTTACCCACCATTGTTGTACTTGGACGGCCGCCTATGTTGAGTAATATTGCAATGACAGAGGGCATACCGGGAGATAAATGCAGTTCGGAGTATAGAGCATCTAGCGCCAAATTCCATATGAACCTTCCATCCGGGCGGTGATGGCGCTGGAGCTCTGCGTCATAGTGCCAGTAGCACATGGCGTGGGCATACAAGCAAGCGAGCACTGCTGGTAAAATACGAGAGCGTGTGGCCTGCTCCGCGAAGGAATCCTGGCGAAGAATGGGAAAACTGCGATTGCCTCGGGCGAAGTAGGCGTTTATGACAGCGTCTTGATGGGGTTCCAGAAGCTTTGAAATCATATGGAGCTTCGTCGAGGAGGGATTTGGATCATTGGACAAGCCCACTGGCCGTTTCTTGACACGCATGAACACGACCGGCGCAGACCTTGTGCCGGGCAAGGTAGGCCGGATGACTCGACCGCCATCTTTGGCATGGATCCCGGAGAGGTAGTCGTCGATGAAATGGCTGTCACTTGCCGTGGCGGGTCCCATGACATGCGGGTTTTCTTCTTCTGAAGCATCGAGAGATAGCACAGTGGCTCCTGGCTGGCCAGATACGACATGTAGAGGAAGACTGGAAGCCGACAGAGGTGAGATCACACTGGGGTTGACACCAGTAGCGAGACGAGACCGCGTAGTGCTTGCGCTCGCATCATCATCATCATTATCACGCGCCTGTGGATGTGGTCGGTGAGGCTGCTTCTGCTGCTGCTTCTTGCTGTGGTGTTGCCGGTGCCGTTGATCTGCACGACGAGCCTGCCCTGATGCATGGGGTCTGGTGCATTCAGTCTGGTGTGACTTGCACATCAAACACTGGGCAGCCGCGGGTTCGAACTTGCACCGAGACTTGCGCCTGCGACAGGGAATGCACGCAGCCTGGCTACGGGCTCTGGCCGGGCGCTGCCTTGGGGACTCCATACTGCCTGCAAGGATGTTGTGCGGCCCCAGTGTTGCTCACTTGGTGCGTTGGGTTCTACCAGGACGCGTGGAGGAAGATGCGGGAGTGAAAGAATAACGGTTGAGGAGGGAATGCCCACGCCGTTCCGCGGGTTCAAGCCCATCCGCGGAAAGCTCAGCAAAAACGCCACCACTGACTACCCTGTACTGTATGTAGTGAACACGATGTGACACCCGCACGAAAGGGAGCAAAACAAAGTTATGATTAATGACGAGAGGTATTCTCGGGCTCTTCATCCTGGATAAGGTACCCTGGAAGGGCATGACGCTGTGATAGAGATGGGTAATGATTATTTTGAGTGGTGAAGCATCAAAATTGGCATAGACAGCGGCAGCTGTTACTTATTAACGAGGCTAGATCCAATGAATCAGGTAACTAACCCGTACATGGAAGAAGTTAATGGCGCCTCTATTGACATGGAATGTTCCTGAGATGGTGACCAAGTTAGAAAACCCATTTTATAAGCTCAGAAAACTGCCTGATGCTACCTTATCTAACATCATAGTGATTCAAATGGAACTGAGTTGATATAATGTAATATTGTACTATCAACATATTCGTCATGATTTAACTCGCGAATACATATATCCAAAGAAAAAAAAAAAAACTAAAAAAACCAACCCTATTAGTCATGTTTCCAAAACCTCTTATAAAGTCACGCGAATCGTGCGAGCTGTGCTTGGCACGCCGTTGCCATTCATCACGAAAAGCATCCAATAGCCTGGCGTCATGACCCCGGCATCATTAGGAATGGTCGCCGAGTAGGAAGTACCACTCCCTTGCACCGTCAAGGGAACACGCCTCTGATCGGTATTAACAGAATGGGTAACGCTGCCGTACCGGATCAAAGACGCCGACGCGATCGACCCGCTCGTCTGGAACGACAACGTCCCTCCCAGGCTGACCAAAGTGCTGGCCCCAGTGATGGATGGTCGAGAGGCAAGTTGGCCATTTGCCGCGTAGAGGTACGCAGGTGTGAAGATCTGGGCGTTGAAGTGGTTCGTGGTGCAGCTGCCGCACAAACCGCCTCCTCCGACAAGAACCGTCGCATCCGGCAGCAGCAGGGCGATGCTGTGGTACGTGCGAGGAACGGAATTCGGTGTCTGCGCGATGAAAGAGTTGCTGGACGGCACGTAGAGCTCCGGGGTGAGCCTTGCTTGGGCATCCGAGAAGGGAGCGCCGTAGCCTTGTCCACCGGCAAGGAACACGGATCCGTCGGGCAGAACGACGGAGTTGTGGAAGATGCGGCTGAACCTCAGGCCACCGGGTATCGTCTGCACCGAAGCCTGGCTGCCGGGACTCCCGATGGTGATGAGGTGCGCGTTGGTCGTCGCGTCTCGATCCTGGTACGACGTCGAGCCTCCGAACGAGAGGATCTTGCCAGCGACGGCGTCGATCATCACCGCGTTGCCACACATTTGATCAGGTGCGTTGTTCCGACTACCAGCGGCCACCGTGTTGCCTGTGCCGGTCGTGTAGACCCAGTGCATGTTGGTGCTGGGCCCGGCTTGAAAGACGGAGCCGTTCCTCCAGCCGAACAGCCAGATGTGGTTGTCGGAGCGGAAAATGCCTTGGTGGTCTTGAGTCAACATGGGGATGACTTTGGCGTTGGGGAGAGATGTCCACTGCTGCGTGGCCGGGTTGTAGATCTCGCCGGGCTTGTCGATGCGTCCTCCGCTCCATGAACCACCGACCGTGAAGACCTGGCCATTAGACAGCGTCACGGAGGATTGGTAGCCTCTTGGGATCTTCATGTCGGGGCCTGAGATCCATGCTTGGGTTGCTGGATCCCAGATGGAGGTTCTAGCGGCGTCATTGCCTCCTGTGACAACCATCTGACCGGTTGCAGTCATTGATATCCCGGGACAGAACATATCATGTCTTGTGTTCTGAACCGTGCGCTGTGAAATCACACTGGTCGCAGGATCCCAGGTCGCAGTCAGTGTATACCCGGTGCCGCCACCGAACTCATCGTATCTCCAGGCAGACCAAGCGACGACTCTCCCTGTTGGGGGATCAACAAACGCTGCCACGGGGACAATGGGAAAGTCGAGAGTTGCACCCCAGGTCCCTGTGGCAGGGTTCTGCGTGTTCGCCGTTGCCGAATACAAGTTCAGCTCGGCGATGCTGGCCCATTGGTTGTTGCCGTTGGCCTCGGTGAGAGCACGTAGTCTCACATAACGAGCAGAGCGAGGCTCGAAGTTGGCGAACTTCTCCGTGCCATCGCCGTACCACGTGCCGTATGCAACAGGTGAGCCCCAGTTGGTTCCATCGTTGCTAAGATGAACCTCGTGCCGAGAAATATAACCGTTCACACCACTGGATCGAGGTCGCATCGCCAAACCAGCCACCACCCGAGCGGCTCCCATGTCTATCGTGATGGCATGAGGAGGCGGCGGGGCACTGGGTTGATATACAGTATGCCAAAAGGTCCCAGTGTTTCCGTCAATGGCACTGGAGCAAGGATTACCACTCTGCGATGAGCTGCAAGTGACACTCCATCCAGTCCGGCTCATGATCGTACCTAGAGGAGCGGCTGCAAGCATGCTGAACTCAGCCAGAGTCTGCTCGGACTCCCCTTTGTTCTCATCGAGGCTCTCGATTGTAATCCTTCGAAACCTTCCATGCTCTGCTGTGACGGGATTCACTCCCACCGTGCAACTCAACCAAAGACCAACCCGAAGTAGAGTAGAGTACAACATTATGACCTGCAATAAGAGAGAGGAGATCTCTCAGATTAAGGGAATCTCATAGACGTCTTCAAGATGGACATTTTACGTAGGAAGCAAGATCTTGTGCCGGAACTACGAAAGGCAAACCCTCTATTATATAATAGCTGTGCCTTATAAAGATCCTTTTCCTTATTCGTCTCTACAAGTTGGGGACTTTGACCACAATCCAAGCCTCTCAAAGGCTCCTGTAGAGTAGACAGTAGCCCTGCTTTGCCTCTATAAGACGAAGTCGCATGCTTGGGTTACATTCGGCGTCCACGGCTGACTATTGGCGTTCTCGCTTGATCCAAGAGGGTGGGTACGGACTGATGCGCCCATCCCGCGTGGGAGATAGCGAATGACTTCTTGATGGGGTGGCTGAGTCTCGGTATAAGACATTCCTCGAGTTTTTCACACATCCGTGACTACACTCTGGTCATAAAGGTATAGACACACGCAGAAAAGAAGTATGCCTTTCATTAACCTACCTAAGGCTTGGGGAGGCGTCTGAGCGATTTGCGGGAAAAAGAAAAGAAGGACTCGGTCCGACCGCTTCGCGAGCTGGGAAGACCCCTGACCAAATCATTCCGTTAGGTGCCCAAAGCTGAGCCCTCGATTTTCGCTGTGCGTTGCTGGTCATAGGATGCAGCCAATCCCAAAGAGCGTGGCGTCGAGAAACGGTCCATGACACGCTGTTCGAATACGGTCAGACGGGAACCGTATTCGATAAACAAGCCACAAACACACGATGCTCTCTCGTATATGTAGGGGGGGGGAAGCGGACAGAAGCAAGGCGCCGGCATGACGAGCAGCAAATCAGATGAACAGGAAGTGAAAAGTCAGGACCAGACGAATGAGAATAAAGAACCAAGACAACTGTGCAGCTGCAGGCTTTTGGGACGGCAGGAAATTGCCCAGGCTTGACGCCATGGGCGCGAGCAGCTGACCTCTATCCTGGGCTGACGCCCAGACATCAAGCTCGGCCAAGGTCGGTGAGGCAAAAGTCTTACTTTATACTTTCCCAACAAAAGAAGAAGTGGTAAGGGCGCACCGCGGAACCCAGATACATTGTCGCGTGATAGTTTGTCAGTCACCCGAGCACCTGCTACATGGAGAGCGTAACTGAAGTAACTGTGTCTGTCATCTGAATTCGAGATTCGCGGATCACAGGAAGTGGTTCAGCTATTCGCTCGTGTTAGAGATGCCGTCGATGTAGATGCAACCACATGTCCCCCAAAGAGCTTAGAAGAAGCCCAGATTCCTTCCCAGTGGTTTGCCATCTGTAAAAAATGCCTCTCTTCTGCGCCTCTGGAGCGTTTGCTCCTCGGGTATGCATCCTGGCCTCTCCGCGCTCCAACCCGTCCGTGTAAGCTGTTACAACATCGACTGGTCCGCCCGCGGGCGGGTTTATTGCATCCATCCGCAGTCCTCTTGTTTGATAGGCGTGTGTTGGAATCAAGGTTTAGCCACAAGGTCAGCCCAGCCCAACGCGAGTTACCACTCGCATGCCCAAACTTAAATTGATGTGAGATTGCAGTAGGTCGTTGCTTATGCACCGATTGCGCCTGAATGATTCAGTTGGAAGGCCATCGCACGCGTATGTCTCAGATCCCAATACAATCCTGAACTGGCCAAGATTTCACTAAAGCAGGGGCAAAAGTGACATAAGCAAATCCATGTTCCTACTTTGCCACAGATGAGGACAGCCTGCATCACTAAGTAGGTAGGTATGTAGTCTTTTGTGATCAGGAGAGTGCGTGTCGCCGCATGCTTTGAGATCCAATTGAATTGGGTAGGACGTGATCCCTTTCTATAGTCTTGCATGTTAGTCTATACTCGTTATCATTTACCAGCTATCCGTTTTCTGTAGGGTTGAGCATCCGCGTCCTCCAATATGGTCCCTGGCTTCACCTTCGGTCTGCACAACAATCGGACGGTGGGACTCCGTACGACCCGTCACTTCTTTCGAGAGAACCTGCGACGGGTCTACAATGACCACGCTTCTATCCTCGATGAGGAGTCGTCGAACGACCTCGCCAATCACCTTCTGCGCGACATCACTGAGCGAGTAGACGTCCCGGAAAGAAAAGACGACGGCGCACGCGTCGCGGTGAGCGCCAGACCCGGGGTCATTCGGATCTGATTCACCCAGTTCTCGTTGAACAGCCCGGCTCAAACGTTCTGACCCAGCGAAGCGCACGGCACCTCTCAAGCTGAAGATGATGACCTCGCGGGCGCAATTCGTGTTGTGTGGATCGTGCTCGCCAGCGACGATTGTGGCCACTGATGTACGGACAGTCGCTCTCGCAATCTGGCTCGCCTCCATCATGTGAAGACCCATGTCTCCAGACATCTTCTCGCAGATGGCCACGCCGCGCACACTGTTGCCGCGCTCATCGAGCTTGGGCGAGAACGCAGCGATGCCAACCTGGCCGGGCAGAGCGCCGATGATACCACCAGCAACGCCGCTCTTCGCCGGGAACCCGACATGAGAGACCCAGTCCCCGGCCGCATCGTACATGCCGCAAGTCGTCATGACGGACAAGACCTGTCGCACGCTCCTCTGGGGGATGATGGGTTCGCCAGTGACGGGATGCACGCCAGCATTGCATAGCGTCGCGGCCATCATGGCCAGATCGCGAACATTGGCATTGATGGAGCACTGACGGATGTAGCCTCTGACAACCTCTTGTGGGTTGCAATCGATGATTTTAGCGGCCTTGAGCATGTGTCCGATACCCATGTTGCGATCACCGTCCTTGAGCTCAGCTTCGTACACTTCCTCGTCAACGTGCAGCTGTCGACCAGCGAGCTTGGACAAAACCCCGAGGATGCGATTTGTCCTCTGCTCCGCCGTAGCGTTGGGGCCAACGACTAGAGAGTGAGCGGTGATTGCGCCAGCGTTGATCATCGGGTTCATCGGTCGGTTAGTGCCTTTCTCCAGTGACAGCTCGTTGAAGGCATCACCGGAAGGCTCGACACCGATCTTCTCCAAGACCTTCTCAAGTCCTGCATCCTCGATTGCGATGGCGTACACAAAAGCCTTGGAGATGGATTGGATGGAGAACTCAACCTGGTCATCACCAGCCGAGTAGAGATTGCCATCGACAGTAGCAATAGCCACCGCCAGCTTGGACGTGTCGGCCCTCGCCAGGGTGTCAATGTAGGCAGCTGGGGCTCCTCGCTCAATTGGCCTCACCTTCTCGAGCACAGCTGCGAGGTAATCCGGGATGGGAGACTTCATCTTTCTTCCCTTTCTGGCTTTTCGTGAATGAGCATCCACGACACCCACGTTGCTGGTCCCGAAATTGTGAAGAAGTCTAGGTTCAGCTCTGCGAGAAGCCTCTCTGAGACAACCCTGAGGGTCTATTGGGACTACCACCCGCCACGTGCTACCATATGGTACAGTTAGTAGTACTAAGGTAGCCTAATAGCCACCCCGCGATGGAATGGGAATTTGGCATACGCAACGCCTTGATTCTGCACCAAAAGCCTCACGCCAGCCCAATTCCATCGAATCGTGATGGATTCTCGAACCTCGTTGGTCAATCTCGATGTCTACCTAATCACTGGAAGTGGATGCGACTTAGAGCTGCAGCCAAGAGCTGACAGCCCCAGGACGCCGCCAAAACACGGCAAGGATATGCGACTTTAATTCAGAGCTAAAAATTCGGGTGCAGATGGTAGCTCTCACTGTGCAAGTTTTGTCAAAGTAGAAGAGAATAATCCCATGCTCAGCTTCATATCTTCAATGCTAATAGAACCTTCTCTAAAGGCAGTCTCGAATCCGCAAAACCACGCCGCAGCCTCCCCAGGATCAGGCCACTCGGACGTCAAGTACTGAGCCGCCAGTAGAGAAACGTGTACCGAAACACAGTTCCAGTTCGAAAGCTTACCGAAGAGAACAAAGAAACACTCAGATATGAGCTCGACTTGGTGTGAGACTTCAACTTCTTCCGATGACCTGTCCACTCAACATACTCACGCACGGACATGATGAGGACCACTAGTGTTATCATTCTTGACCACTCGAAGAATCGAGGGCGATGATGCAGCATTTACATCCATAGTTGTCTAGCTACGCAACTTCAACACTGGCAGCGCAAGAAGCCTCTTCAAGTTCATTCGCACTTCCTCAAGCTGCCTTATCCACCAACAGTCCCCAGTACGTCTACCCCTTACAACATGTGTCCACGGCAGACTCAGAATGTGCCAAGTGGTCCCGATCTACTCTCAAATGTCTGCTTTTGTCACAAGCCTGCCATACTTGTCCTCCCTGGTGCCTGGATCTAACAGGATCTTGACCTCCTCCTTCTTCTCGAACCGCTTATATGCACGAGGTGCATCTTCCAGACTCATCTCATCCGTGAACACAAAGCCAGGTCGTGCCCGACCGTTATTGATCAGCTCAACCAGCTTCGGGACGATCTCGTAATAGCGCACAATGCCAGACTGCATCCTCAGCTCTTTGAAGTGCATGAGCCCGATCGGAAACTTGATGACGCCGGTCACATTCTCCCAGCCTGGTGCAGGATCAACAGGACGCTCTGCCGGGTACGAGCCGCCGACGCCGATACCACCAAGTCCACGCGTGACGGCGAAGCATTCTCGGATGACAAAGTCCTCCTGCGGCTCCAGCTCCTCATTCAGCGATCCCATTCCTACAGCGTCAATGGCGCGCTTGACACCATTGGGTCGAAGACGAAGAATCTGCTTCGAACCACTTCCTCCACGAGTAAAGTTGATGGGCACTGCGCCTATGCCTGCAGCTTTGGCGAGGCGCGAGGCGACATGGTCCACCACATACACGAGAGATGCACCTCTGATGATGGCACTGTATGCGGCCATTAGACCGATAGGTCCAGCGCCAAACACTGCGACAGTGTCGCCAGGTTCGAATCCCGACCAGTCGACTGCGCTCCAACCAGTCGGCCAAATGTCGGACAGGGTAAGCCACTCCTTGTCTTCCAAAGTGCCAGGGACTTTGATGAGGCTGCTATCTGCCCACTGAACGCGAATGTATTGCGCTATTGCTATCAGCGTACGGTTTCCTTCACGGTCCAGCTTGCTGTCTTACCTTGGAGGCCATGTGGTGATCCTGCCAGGGAGGATAAGCCGACACCCTGGCGCCCTTTATCTTCGAGTACAGGCACCAAGGTCGGCTTAGGCGCAATCCTGCCATCTTCATGGAAGGAGATAATGACGACTCGATCGCCCGGCTTGAGAAAGTCCACAGCGCCCCCAACCTTCTCGACAATGCCAACAGCCTCGTGGCCGAGACCTGTCTGTTCGTTGATGCTGCCGTATAGTCCGTGGATGAGGTGCAAGTCTGAGCCGCAGATTGTGCTGGTCGTGATACGAACAATAGCATCCTCAGGTTCCTCTATTTTTGGCATGAGAACATCTTTCACAACGAGGTTTCCAGGGACGGTTGTGAGTACCACTGCCCTCATGGAATGAACGCCTTCGGGAGCCATGTTTGGAGCGTTTGTCAAAGACTTGTCTAACGCGAATGGTAAAGAAACGGACTGTGACGTTGTCGCTGTCTTTGGAGAGGAGCATGGCCTCCAGAGATACGACTGCGGGCGTGATTTATATGCATATCATACTCTTGCCAGGGAGATCACTTTAAGCAAGGCTCTGACGTGATCTCTAGCGCAATTAGATTCCCATGAGCTTAAATCATAAGCGAGACAGCTGAGCAGTCAACAGGAAGATTACTTCACTCTCGAGGTCTCCTCCTATGAGATCTGTCTTCAGCATGCCAACACCCCGTATACCTTGGGGGTGACATCGTGATTGGTCCGCGAATGCTTCATTGCGTGCACGAGATCCAAGAACCTTCATGGAGGTCGAGGCGATCGTGGTGGAAATACAGTCAGCCTCGTGCCAAGAGCCACCTATTGCGACCGAGATAGGAAAACAATTTCTTAAAGGAACGCATCTGCTCCCGTGGGAGGCAACCGCTCAAGTTCGGCTCGTGAGCCTTTCCGCATCAGATGACCTTTTAGGATTACTATACATAGTCTCCGTTCCTTGCGACTTTTTCGAGTAGAATGCTGACAAAAGTTTACAGAGCCGGCTGTCAGAGCTAAGATATGAAAGCTAGTCGGGAGAAGTCCAATATGTGTGCTCTCTTTGACTGCAGCTTGTTATGTATAATCCGGACTTGTCATAGATCGCACAATGAAACGAGGGCTTCCACAAGCTGGGGACACGGCCATTATATCTCTTCATTGCGACGCAGGAAGTCGCCAAAAAGACAATGTCCTCTTCGTCGTGATCTCAGCATTTGAGATTCTGCACGGACCAAACTGGGATCTCGCCAGGCAACAAACCCAGGTATGCGATGAATTTGGCCCTCTGAACAAACAAGGCACTTGTTGGCTGTCAGATCTTACGTGATCACTTTAGGTATTGCTGTTCCTGGGACCAACGATCTCTCTCCATGCATGGCTGCGCCGCTTGTCATCGTTGATTGACTCAAAGCTTGAGCCAAGTGTCAACATTGAGATCGATCGTCCACTGATGCAAGTTGATTTGGTCAGTGAGGTGCCGCCTCTGGCCCGGCACAATTTTGAAGGTCTTGATCAACCCTTGCCGCTATACCAAGTGTCATATAGGTCCAAGGGACCGGGTCCTCGAGTCTTGTCACAAGTGAGCATGAAGGTAGCGAAATTGGACGTGGCAACCCTGTCGTGACAGCGACGTCGTGGTTCAAGTCGTCTATCCACCACAGAGATACACATAATTGTCATTAATACTGCGTAAGATGAGGCTTGAACAACACCGTTACATTGTTCGGCGATCATTCCGGTGGCCCCCCAGAACGCGGGGTGCGTACCATTCTTTTCTATTCACAATGAATTAGAGAGTCCAGCTTGAACCGTCGAACACAATCTTCACCCGCCACTGTCAAGAAGGCCTCCAGTAATTACAAGTACAAAGAGCACTTCAAACAACTGGCTCTTCTTTCAAGAAACGGTGGAAGTCTTGGACTCGTGGGCGAGACCATGGCCCATCTTCGATAGTTTCGGCGAAGGGATCCAATTCAGGGGCTCTCGGCGGCGCTTGTCCAGGATTCGAGGTCCGCTCCGTCCAGTCCGATGCGACCCAGTTGTGAGGAAAGCAAGTGATAACTGGGGAAGCCTTTCAGGCCAAGCTTCGGCGATGGAATCAGCTGAGGAATCGCGTCTGAATGAGTGACCGAAATGCCTCCCCTTCTTCTGTCATTTCTTCTTCCACAACAAGAAGTCCACATGTCAACTCTTTACTTTCTCGTTCACGTCGAGCCCAACCACCTCTGGACAGGGGAAATCTTTGACAGAGGCCGTTGACGGGTATCCCTGTCATCTGCAGATACGTACTCCAGCCAATAAGAAGAGAAGTGATGGGACTAAGGACTCTTACGAGGGAGCGGTCCGTGCCAGAAGCAAAACGAAACAAGGTTCTGCGCGTTTTTGGGTGTCACTTTTTCCCCCTTCTTTACTTTTTCTTTTTTCTTTTTTTGTTTATTCCGGGGTTCCTGAAGCTTTGGCCGGCTGCGTCAGGATAACGGAGCCGGCTCGCTGAGCTGCCAGGGGTAAAATGCAACAGCGCCAACCTAGGCCCGCTCAATACGCACGAGATGCTGAAGATTGGGGACGTCTGTCGGCAGAGGCGGCGTGCGAGTCCCGGGATTGTGTGTACACTAATTCTATCACCACAGGTTGTGTGCACGGATGTGGTTCACCCATGCTGGAGACAGGGGCACGCGCAGACACATTTTTGTTGTCTTCGCTCATCATGTAAAGACCCCAGGATTAGAGCATTGCTCTGGGCAAAGCAACTCGACTGGATTGAATGGGCAATTCACATTCTCGACGTCATTCAGCCCCCAACAACATGAAGTGGGAAGACGATGGGGTTGTGACGATGAGCCGCATGCTGTGCCTCATAGGGAAACCCTTTGCCAATCTGTCGTGGTTGCAAGACCATCGTAGTCTTTGTTCGATACTCTTGTTTCCTTCGCGATCCTTCACCCTTGCCTGGATTGTGCACGATAGACTGGCGGACTTTACGAATCCTGGTAAGCCGCCTTGTCAGACATGCAGAACATGGATGCATTGCCGCTTCTTCTATGATTGAAGCTCTCCTCCTCCGAGAACAGGGTCATCCTATAATGACGAATACAGGGCATAAGAAATGCAACTTCTGGGCTTCCATGATGACAAGTACAGTTATCGCTCTGAGGCGTAGGACAGCCTGAGACCTCATAGACGACTGATCATATCCTATTCGAGTACCGTAATTCGTACGGCTCACAGGAGACTCAAATCTCTGGGATGCGACACCATGATCAAGCCGGCGTCTCCTTCCATCTCGCAAACTCCCACAAAGTCAGGATTTGCTTGCTTGCTTGCTCTCTTGCTGCAGATTGTGGTCATCGTCTATTCGAGCCGGATGATCCCTGAGACGGCTTTCTCGTTTTACTCTTTTCTTCTGTTCGCAACCCAGACTACTTACATCCTCATGGAGGGCCGTTGCCAACCCACAGCCGACTAGGGAACCCGGCACCTACACCTACCATGTACATACTTGAAGGACGGTCTGACCCGCCTTCGGACGGAGGATGCTAACCCCCCAGAATGCTTTTTTGAACAATAGAGGAGCCCGAGGATCCTTGTCTAGTGGGAATCCCAATGGATCATACCCAACCTTGCTATCGACGCCATTGTTGCCCAGAGCGGAAGTGATGTGCGCTTGACAACCATGCTGGTCGGCAGCGGCACCTTGGCCAGGTACGAATCGAGGCCGCTTCACGCGCAACTCACAATCGTTGACAGTAACCGTAGGCATATCGTTTCATGAGATTACATTGTCCAGGGCCCTTCTGAGTCTTGTGGACACTATAACATCCTGATTTTGCATAAACCGTTTAAAACAAGCAGGGTGTCTCGGGATCAGGGGAACCTGGCTCGCCAAAAGAAAAATACGTTCCCTTTTCCTGCGAGGCATTGGTTAACCATGACAATGACAATCATCTTGACAAGGTCCCTTGCTTCCTGGAGCAGGACGAGCACGTACTTTTAGACCGGCGTCGACCCACGCGATCTGATCTTATTATACGTTAGCTTCCCAGACCTTTGGTCTCTCTGCTTCGCGTAGATCTCTCCGTCTATCGTTATTTTCCAACGACGCCAACCTCAGGGAGCTGGAGCTACACCGTGTGTGTGTATGCATGTGTGGCTTGAAGATCATAAAGCAATCTCAACGGAGGTGAGGGAATATACCAAACGAAACCAGGGAACAGGCTGCTTCCGCACAATGTCGACACCGCCTCCAGAAGGCACTGAGGCCTACGACGAGTGGGCTCATCAAGACAAAGGTCCAACGATCTTGGCCATCTGCTGGACTTTCGTCGCCCTCGCCACGTTCTTTATGATATGTCGACTGTATGTTCGCATTGGCATATTCCGGCAACTGAGAAGTGACGATTACTGGTGTCTTGCAGGACTGGTTCGTTACCCCCAGAGATAACCCCCTTCCCTTTTCCACCAAGCCCCTGGATGGACACCTTTTTGAGCAAAACACTGAATCAGAATAACCTTGTAGTGTTGCGCCTTCTTATCCACGGGCATGACCGTCGTTGCTGTTGACAATGGGAATGGACGACACTACCAGACCCTCACCATCCAGCAGCAAGAGAACGTCCGCCTCTGGACCCTGGCATCCTTCTGTCCCGGCGTCATGTGTTTCGGACTCCCCAAATTCGCCGTCGTCTCCCTGCTCACGCGGCTTCTGAACCCGAGCAGATGGCATCTCTGGGTGCTCTGGGGGATGACGGTGCTGTGTCTTCTGACCCTGTTCGCCACTGTCGGCACGCTTCTGGGACAGTGCACGCCGATGAGGGCCATGTGGCATTTCGACATCAAGATGACCTGCGTGGACCCGAAGCATATTGTGAACTTCAGCCTCTTTGCCGGTGCTTTGTCCGCTTTTGTTGACTTGTACTTGGCCATCTACCCGGCCGTGGTTCTGCTTCAGCTGCAGATGAAGCTCCGAAAGAAGCTTGCCCTTACCGCCGCGCTCAGTATCGGCTGCGTGTACGTTCTGTGACCCTGATAAAGCAGCAGAGAATTAAAGTGTTGGATGTTTGTAAGCTAACATACTCTGTCCAGTGGTGGTGCGGTTGCCATCTACAAGACGACTCGCATTCCCGCTGGCCTCAGCAGCCCTGACTTTTCCTATGATAGTTCGGATCTCATCAACTGGACCATGTGCGTATATCCATTACGGTTTGTCTCTTGTGATGGCCACAACTAAAACATCATTCTGCAGAATCGAAGGGTCTACCATCATCATCGCAGCGACCATTCCTGTCCTCTCGCCTCTTCTGGACAAGATCTTCCGCGGCCACAACCCCTTCGCCAGCAGCCGCAAAGTCAACAGCTCCGACAAAGCATTGAAGAACCACTACGACCAGCGCCCTGGCTCTGGCGCCCCCCGCGCGGGTACACTGGGCAGTCAGCAGAACTCCAAGCCTCGTCGGCCACTCGACCCTCTTGATCCCGGGTTGGAGCTGCAAGAGACGACCAATATATGTAACTCGAGCGAGGAGGACCTTGCGCCCATGAAACAGAGCTCGCCCGACGATATCGAGTCGCAGACCAGCACACTCGCACCACGGGGCAGTAACAGCTCTGTAGAGACCCAGGTCGCGAGGGACGAAAGAGCTGCAGTGCAGAGGAATGCTTCAACACAGCAATCGGGTGCGGGGATCCTGTTGACCAACGAGGTCATCGTGACATATGATACGAGGCATGATGCCCAAGATCGGCTGGAACGGAATATTCCGTGGGAGACTCAGGCACGCTCCGGTCAGTGGCCTTTATGAAGAGTTCGCCAGGCCACCGTGAGCACTTTCTTATCATCTTGGAGGAGGAGGTCTGGTTGCATTATGAGCATAGGAGTTTGGGGCGTCAATACCTTGTCAAACAGAAAAGACGAGGTTTTTTTTATTTCGATATGTATCGTATCTCATGTAGTCGACCCTAAAGAAGGGTGAATGGATGGACTCGTATGAAATGAATGTACACTCATAAGTTTACATGGATATACGCCATGCATCTTACACTTGTCTGGACCCTTTTCTGGTACCTAGGCTTTCTCCATGAGATGCCGATTATGAAAGACATGGTGTCTGCAAGGAAAAGGGAAAGCTCTCGGGCTGCACTGTTCACATCTTTGCTGCGGCTTATTCTCTCCCCAACTTCACGCAAGCTTTGGACAACGCTCTTGGGAGCAATGGATGTACATACCATATACGTATACCCATGCGATGCATGTCCCAGCAATCAGATGGCGTCAGCACCTTGACCACCTCTTATCAGGACATCATCGCGTAATGTCGTTATCAATGGAACAGGCGGGACGGACCTTGTAAGCGAGTCGCGGACCCCTGCTCACCGCCAACGCCACTGATCCCTTTTCAAGTAAGTCGACCAATCCCCCCCTCCTTGTCAAACTGCAGGTCGATATGACTACTGGCTTTGACATGAGATGCAGACCCCAAATGCCTATTAGCATTGTACATACTAATGCTGACAAGCTAGGCGTGCCAGCCGGCACATGCGGCTCATGATCCATACGCACTTTGTAAGCACAAGAAAGGGGTTGATTTGCAGTTTGTCTCAGTTGTCGTTCCTCCAATATCCTGAGCCTACAGTACAGTATAGATCCTCCTGGTGCATCCCAGCAATCCTTTCTTCTGATCTCTCAATCTCAATCGCTTAAACGCTAAGACGCTCGAGTTGTGTGCCTCGACTATGTGCAGATCAGCAAAGTGTTAAGAGCAAGCCCTGGGATTCATTGTCAATTCGGCACAGACTGGAAATCGAGATGCAGAGAGTCCAGCGTCAACGGTCCCTTGTGAACTCAATTGACGACAAAAGAAGATGCGATCCCATCCGTACGAACCACCGCCTCCTTTCCCGCCGATTCTCAATTCATTGGCCGCTCTTCTTCCCGAGCCTCCCGCGGCAACTCACCAACGCTACCACGCCGACGACCATGAGGACGACTGGGTACAGCTGGCACAGCTCGACCACGACACGAGCCGCTTAGTGCCCGAGCAGAAGCAGCGACACCACGTTTGGATACAGGGCAGATTGGCTCCGGTGCGGAGCGTGTCGACGGCGAATCTGACTCTCGACCCGCTGAGCCCGTCCGGGTGGAAGAAGAGGGAGACGATCCGTGATCTCGAGACGCCGAGACGACGGTCCCTGAGCGATGCGCAATGGCCTGATGACGATGAAGAGCCGTCACAAGAACGCCAACACGCGGAGGACCGCTCTCGTGGTACAAAGCAAAGCACCCAACTCCGAGGCTACGGAATCGGCGGTGTAGGCAACATACGTAAGTTGCCGCTGCCAAAGCTTCCCTCTTGTATTTGCTGATATACATCACTACTGCGGCTGATCAAGGGTTTGGTCGTTTTACAGGACGTCCGACTGACGTGATCCACGGTCCAACGAAACAGAGCGAGTCATTATGGGCAACGTGCTTCTGGTCGTGCGATAGGAACTCGAATGATACAAGATGGTGCCTTCGGGACATGTTCAGCAGGCGAGGAGGTGATAGGAAACGCAAAGGACGAAGAATCGAGGTCGCCACCTGAAAGAGCCGGCGAGCTTGGTGTGACGGCGTCATGGCATATGGGCGATTCTCGAGGGGTTCGGATGAACAGGCATATATTTAGTCTTGAAATTGATGTCTTGAAGATTGATGACACTTCGCGGGTGGGAGGTCCATGTATGGAAGTTTTCATGTGTATAATTATATCTTATCTCATGGGTCTTTGCCTTAGACACTAAAAGCCTGTATTCTAGAGAGCCATCGTGGAGGAAGACAGAATCATAACACGATGGAAAATGGTGAATGCTGCTTCGCTATAAAACATCATCTCACCATGACATGCATGTGAGTGTCCAACAAATCTGGTAATGGTATACAACAAGGACTTAGCTTGAAGACTAACGAAGCTGTTCAACCCATGCAACAATATCCATCCTCGCTCAGAGCACAATTCCTGGCCCAGACTGCTCCATTCATGTGTGTGTACAATTAATTAGTTACAGTAAACACTTCCAGGGTCGTAGCAAGGGCTCCATCGCAAGGGTAGTCCAATACTTGGTTCATCCAATGAGACAAGGCGTGCCACATGCCGATCATTACTGTTCCCTTGAATCCATGTCGCGTTGCCATTGGATTCATCCTCGCACATAGACGGAGTACATACTTTAGCTTTCCAGTCCATGCCTGGCCATGTTTCAGAGAACGATGCCCTTTGCTGACCCTTGTCCGTCTGGTGTTCAAGCTGTTGGGAACTAGGGAACAATTTGACCGGGGTTGTTTGGTGAATTCAGACTTTCAGTGGAGTATTTTGTCGCATACTCTGAAGATGGTTATGATACAGTTGATGTCGATGATGATGATGATGATGATAATATAGACTCTCATGATCTCTTGGTTGGGCAAAGCCTATGAACAGCGCCATTGGCATTAGTGGGATGTTCCTCTTCTTCTACGCGAATCTTCCAAAAAATTGAGATCTTGTTCTCATTCATCACACGCAAGAGATGCAGATGCAGATGCTGGCGATATAAAAAAAAATAAACAAGAAAAGACAGAAGCAAGGACAAGACAGAAGAGTGAATCGCTTACGTCCGGCACATCCTCCCGCTGTCGTCCACGCTCCATGCATCGCTGCCCACGCCCTTGAACATGTACAGCAGGTTCCCCGGGTCGTACTTCTTCTTGATGGCGAGCAGCTTGACGTAATTCACGCCGAACCACGTGTCCTTCCAGTTGGGCTCGCGGAAATCCGCCTCGTTCATGTACGCGCCGCCACCGGGGGTCAGACGGGCGAGCTGCGGGTTGAACTCGTCGGTCATGCGGTGCTGAGCGGCGACCATGGCTCCGAGCTGCGAAGGGTCGTTGGACCAGGGTGTCGTGAGCTGCATCTGGATGTAGGCGTCGCGCCAGGCGGGCAGCACGGCGTTGGGCACGTTGGTCTTGGAGCTGTAGGCTGCGGCGCTACCGACGACGAGGACGCCGCTGTTGGTCAGGTTCCGGATGGCGGCCTGGAAGGAATCGGGCTCGTCGACGAGGAGGGACTTGGGGATCAGCCGGCTGCCGAACTGGTAGGACGCAACCTCGATGTGGCCCCAGGGGAGAGGTCCCATGTACGTGTCGTAGTGGTCGCGGTAGTCGAGCGTGGTGTAGCTGACCTGGGACGGGATCAGGAGCTCAGCGAGCTTGGTGGTGAAGGGGGCGAGGATCTCGTCACGAACGATGTCGCCAGTGGAGTTGACCACAGTGATGGGACTGATGGCGAAGATCTGGTTCGACACGTAGTAGACCACAGACGCGCCCTGGTCGATCATGCCAGGGAGCAGCTTATGGAACTCAGCAATAGCCGTCTCCCAGTTCTCAGGAGTCGTGTAGGCAGCGGACATGGCGAGCTTGGCACCTCCAACCTTGCCGGTCTGGTGAGCCCTGATGGTGACGGACATGACGACGCCGTAGTTACCGCCACCGCCACCGCTCAGAGCCCAGTACAGGTCGCTGTTCTGGGTGCGGCTGGCGGTGCGAAGCTTTCCATCAGCAGTGACGACCTGGAACTCGAGAGTCTGATCAGCCGCGAGACCGTAGCTCGTGCTGAGAGCAGAGTGACCGCCACCCTGGGTGAAGCCACCAGCGACAGCAACGGTAGGACATTCACCGGTGACGACAGCGAGACCGTTGGCGGCAGCAGCTTCGACGGCCTCGGCACCGATGACGCCCGAGCCGACCTTGAGAGCAGGGCCCGTGTAGTACTTGTCCGTGTAGTTGACGACCTGCGTGTCCTTGAGATGCCACATCCAGATCCCGAGACCTCCGGCACCGGTGGAACGGCCGAGGAAATCATGGCCGGTGGTGCGGACGACGGGACGGATGTTCTTGTCCTTGGCGAACTTCAGGGCAGCGGCCACGTGCTGAGGCGTGGCGACATCGACGGCGTACGCGACGTAGTTGCCGAGCTTGCAAGATGTTGACTGGGCGGTGAAAGGATCGCAGCTCTGGTTGGCGAAGTAGGGCATCATCAAGGAGGACGACGAAGGGAGACTGTTGCCGGTCATGTTAGTTTTCATAACACTTATATCACAAAACACAACATCATGATTGAAGAGAAGAAGAAGAAGGGAACGACGTACTGAGTCTGGGGCAGCAGCCAGTCATCCTGAAGCTGTTTGCAAGCATCAGCATCGTAGGTGGGATCATGGCACGGTGAACCGATTGGCACAGTCGCGACAAGTCGTCCATCCACCGTCTTGTTCAGAGCCTGCCAGTCCGCAGCCGAAGGCCAGCAGGCATCTCCGGGAAGACAGCGGCAGCCATCCTGGCCGATCTGGCGAGGAGGTCTGGCGGGGCCGGCTGCCGTGAGAGACGGGAGGAGCAGGAGAAGCCCGGAGGTGAAGAAAGCGGAGAGTGAGATCTGCATTGCTGCTTGGTCCGGGGGGTGTCCGGGAGTGGCAACCGGCGTGCACCGGACGAAGCTGTTGCGAGTGAAGCCGAAGAAGAGCTTTCTCAAGGACGAAGATGCAACCAGAGCAAAGTAGTCCTGGGGTTCCACGTTCAGAGAGTTCCCCCTCTTCGTCAGATATCGAGACTTGAGACACACGTGGACGATGGTGAGAGAGGTGGCAGGGAGGGGGCTATGAAGAGACAAGGAACTTGGTAGTCCTGGTAGTTGATGGCGCGTTTCCAAGGGAGAGGACGATCTGGACGATGCCGATCAACAAGGGAAATTAAATAAGAAAGGGAACCGTCACGGCCAAGTAGCGTGCAAGAGGCAAACTATAAAAGAGCGAGAGGGAGGAGAGAGGAGAGGAAGAAGAAGAACAAGAAGAAGAAGCGGATCCCAAATCGTCCAAAAGATGGAGAACCAAAAACGAGATGGTGAACGGACACTAAGAAGCTACCGTAGGGGTGTGTTGATCCAATCGCTTGAGTAAATACTTGTACCTAGGGATGTGGGAGTCTCTGGCCGGGAGGCGACATGAAATACCTGATGCTGCTACGCAGTACCGTTAATACTGCAAGTAGCTTGCATGAACACAGTCCACTCCTTGTGTCCTTGCTCTAGTAATGAGTAGTTGGAATTGTATACGGAGTAGTATACAGCTCTCTCTCTCCACTGCACATAGGGAGCAAGCAGCAACACATTGGTATACCGTGCAGTTGGCGCGTCAAGGACGAAACCCTGAGAAGCACTGGAATCCACACCCTATTTCGCGTGGTGTAATTAGATCATGCCCAGGGGAGCTTAGGACCCAAGTAGTGCAAACGAAGGGGGGTGGCATGGGTATGCGGACGACGAGAAGACATGGATCTGGGGAGGGGGCAGCGCAAATGCAGGGGTGTGTGTGTGAGTGGATTTGCCTGTTGAGACCCAAGACAAGGTGAACCATGAAGTACATATGTACTTGCAATACAACTAATAAGTGCCCAGGCAAGTCAAGATTGGTCTATGCCATCGCGTGGTATTGCGGTTCCGAAAGACAATTGCTGTTGCTGTTGGTTGGTCGGCTCATCATCATCGTATGGTCATTGACACGGCATGACTGTTGTGTTCAACCAAGTCCGTCCTCTTGTCGAAGGGTTAAAGGGCGCACGGCATTCGCGTCAATATGCAAACCCTTCCGAAAGAAAGAGTTTGGTGGGAAGAGGAGCCGAAAGAGTAGATTGTGGCCAGCTGGATGGGACCCTGGATGCAGCAGCTTTACTACTCCTACTATTGCTACTTCTACTATATGTACTACTTCTACGCTCATCATCCAGTGCCTTGTGACTTGTTAGTGCTCGGCTTGTCCCTGTTAAGCCGCACTTTTGACAGGCAATCGAGTCCAAGATACATACTAGGGATGCTACTACTACAAGCCCAGCCCTGAACAGCCACAGGTTCTCTAAAGGACAGTCCAATTTACAAGTACAATGATCCCGTGGAGAATCACAACGCCACCGTTTTTCTGGGTCTAGTACATACAAGTACTTGTAGTAGCTATGGAGTTTACAGGCACCACAGCACAAAGTTGGCGCGACATGTGGAGAGAATACAAAGGCCAAGCTGGTAAGTGGCGCACCATCTTAAGACTCGTCGTTTGATCAAGGTCAGGTCAAGGAGTGTCTGTCTCATCGTCGCTCTCAGAGCAATAATGCAAAGAAGCCTAAAGAAAGAGGATAAATCATGACAATGGGAAAGAAAGTTGAGGATGATGCGAAAGGTACTCATACACTCTCTCCTTGGACCGTCTGATCGGAGGCGATTCGACTCAGCCGAGGCCAAACAGAGAGAACAGATCGCAACAGGGTTCGCCACCCACTCTCGCTCGAGTAATAGACTTTCTGGGCCGGTAACTCGGGATGGGCGGAGGCCAACGTCTAGCTTGACGCAGGTCGCCGCCGCAATCTCGAAAACCCCTCGGCCGATGAACAGAGAATTAAGAAGAAGAAAAAAATGTAAACAAGGAACGGCAAGCTCGGAAGTTCGCCTCGAGCAGTATACCTAATTACATATAATATGTACTATAGTTACCTGAGGTAGGTCATTACGGAAAAGACAACAGCAGACAACAACAACACCACCACCACCACCACGTCCTCCATCGAATCTTGGTGCTCGCCGTTGACAAGCTCCAGCCCTCCTCCTCATAGTAGAACCACAAAGGGCCTTTTCTTGTCACTGTCACTACTGTACTAGTCCATGGACCATCGATAGTGTGGCATGTTTGGTTCCTGAAAAAGGAATCTTCCTCCGGGGCGTCAACGCTTGGCTTGAACTAAGTCAACGGCCGCCATGCACACTCTATTTCCCAGAGTTACCACTAATTACCAGCACAATGATGTACCTTTAGTCCCCAGGCATGCAGACAGGCAGGTGTTTGCCAAAGGTAGACCAGTTCGTGATCCATCTTCAAAGAGCTGCCACTGTTGAATACGACTGCAGGTGCTACTACATACGACTGCTACTAGTTGTACAACTACTCTACTGCATCTTCATCGCCTGCCTCTTCATTGCCGAGTCCCCGAGAGTCCCGCTCGGCTCCCACGTGTCTGCTCCCAAGTCCACACTCTTTGCTAGGCGAGTCGCGGCCGCTCGTCGATCATCTCTCACCTGCAGGGTGCTGCGATAGGATCTCATACTGTGCTTGCTGGTTCACTGCATGCACAATGCACCACACACATTGTTACCTTTTTCTTCGCAGCCAGGGTCGGTTTCCCCTCATTTTGTTAAGCGGACATATCGTTGTGCCTGGAGAGGCGAACAGCGAGTACTTATCCATAAGGAGGGGAGATTATTGTCGAGAGGATTTTGGAGGGGGGGGGGGGGGGGGGAGAGTAAACATAAAAGCAGGTCAGGCTCCCCTCATACTAATAATACGTACATAGACTAACAGGTAGTAACCAGTAAAAAAAAGTAAAACTGACTCTGGTTGTTTTCGCTTGTGAAGCCACCATCACCGTGAAAAAGGTGACAGGCCAAGCCACAGAACATCAACAATCACATCAGGGCTGCTGGGCATCTCCTTTTGCATCCCTGCTCTCCCTCTCTTAACTCGAGTAAATGGTAAATGAGAACAAGCCCACCACCCCTCCCCGAAAGAAGCTACACCAGGCAGGCCGAGAACTATTGGCGGCACAAAAGGACTCAGACTCAGCCAGCCGCCAATAACTCCATCTGGTGGCTTGTGTTGGACGCGGTTGGCTGCCTGGCTGCCTGCCATTCGGGCGTTTCTAAATACCAAGTCATCCTAAAGAAAGGGTCAAATCCAGGTTTGATGCATAACATGTGTAGTATAGCATAGCTTTCAGAGAGACCTTACCTAGGTGTTATAACCCGCAAGCTCGCCACTCGTCTTGTCAATCCAACTATGGAGCAATACAGGACAGTACGACCACACAGTTTCACCACCAGATCCTCTTCCAGTTTTCCAGGTTCCAGGACCCAGCAGCGTAACATCGTCTTTCGTGGATCCTCCTCTGACCATGGATGAAAATCCGATTCTAGCGCTCGGATCTCTTCTTTTCTCCTCTTTTCTCCTCATCACCCTGTTCCGCGCCGGGTCATGCCCCTCACTCTCTCTTTGCCACTCACCTCGGCTCAGCTCCACTCCTCCTGTGCATGCTGTACCGTGCTATGTCAGTCATGTTCTATCAACGTGCCAGGGTCGACCTTTTACAAGATGGGATCCTCTACTCGTATCCGTACATATGTTACTTTATAATATTCCTTTTGGAAGGTATAGCAGCAAGCTTTGGCCCCTATACAGCCAGTTTCTCCGACAGAACCGCCAGAGAGCCGAGGTTTCGGACGAGGCAACTTAGCAAACCCTGCCCCGAATCATATGTTCAAATGCCTCCTATCGCAATCTTGGCTGAGACATCGTTTTACTTTTTCCCTCCTTGTACATTCAAGTGGTAGCAGCTCAGATCGCACAGATCGCCGGACGTGCAGGACCAAATCGTGATGCTGGCGTTCCTCTCCGTTCGGAGAGATGTTGAGACATTTTTCCTACCCTATCACATCACCACACATATCATCGCTCCAGATCGAAAGGACCCTGCACTCGATTGACAGCTTCGAATGAGGCAATAGACGATTGTTGCTCTTTTGTCTTCTCTTCTTCTTTACTAGGGACTTCTCAATACGGGCTGAAGCCACGGCCTCCAGAAGCGAGATATGTCAGTCACACTGCAGTTCCTGTGTATCCGTCGTGTAGTTTTCTTTCATGCATGCCATCGTATCGTTGGTGAATGGCAGCATGCCAAGTACCAAAAGATTATTCATGCTTTTTTGTCACATGATTGTTTTTAGAAGATTGAGTAGCTACACCTAGTTCACTAGGAGTATTGTGCGTCTGTCGGGCTGGATAATGACGATCCTGAGTCTGGTGCATTACACGACAGACACACATCGAACACCTGGATTGACTGTGCCACGCCGTTGCAGATACATTGCCGGCTCTGGGAATCTATACCGTCGGTAGATTCTCATCTGATGGAAATTTCGACTTTTGAGTTCAATAGCATTCGGAAGCGTACGTCAAAGGGATCTCGAGTAAAGTAGCCTGAAGAAGCCAATCGGACATGATAAGGTACAGAAGATGGTGACGACAGCTTGAAGTTTCCGGTTTCACCCGTTTCTTTAAACTCCTCGCATACTGATAGACATCAGGCATGAGCGCACCCGTTGTTGAAACACCTCAACTTTCCGATCGCAACACAAGCACCGGCTGACTGGTCATCGCCATTGTCTCACCCCCGAGCTGTTCCCGTCCCACCGCGGCACAACAGATCATTCTCGCCTAATCTTTCTCCGAGATCTCTACAACACGTCCAAACGAAATCGGCAGAAGTTTCCTTCCCGACATGGCTCACATCGCCATTGTTCCAAGGGCACATGACGCCTATGACGACCAGGTTCCAAGATGACGACACCCTCGGCTGACTCAAAACCACAACGCCATTCACATCCGGTGGAATGGGTTTTCAGGTGCTTTTTGCTCCAGATAATAGTCTTGCTTCAAGATCCACTTGATAACGATCAAGGAACACGTCAAGTCATCGCTCGTTTCTCTACGTGGCACCACGACCCCACGGATTCGCTCTCGCTGCTGTGACATGACCTGTGTTGAGATTTGACTCTTCTTCTGTCGACTCATGTATTGGAAATAGAAACAGTTGGCAACGGCAGTAGCTCTTTACCTAGGCATCCTCTGTGGATTTGTCAAGAAGATGTTGACGGCCTAGAGGAGTGCACTCACCAAAGGGCAAGAATTCCGAATTCGTCATGGCGTTTTGTAGTCTTCGTGAAGCGCTCTTTTGTGGATTGAAAGCGCATACGGCATTTTCAGCCAGGATTGGTGGGCGAGTCACTCAGCATCAAGTTGAATGAGAAGAGGGAAACGCATCTTTGGCTAACGGTCTGCATCTACTTGATGAAAGACAAGAGGCGTTTCATCACCAGGTTTCGAAACTTGTGCCCACTCGAATTGTAGGGTCTCAACCGCTCCTCAACCTTGGAACAATAATCACAGAGCTCTAGATCCCCCTTGGTCTTGCTTTCTTCAATGAGGTTGAGCAGACCGGGAAGACTTCCGATATGAACAGGCCGTGGTAGTGACGCCTGGGATAGAATCAACTCCATGAGCTTGAACCTACCCTGCATGGAAGAGGCTTGTTCTGTCGGTGAAGCCATCCTGTCCATAGGGCCTCTCGCGCTGGCTACAGTGTCGATCAGGAGCGTGGACCTGTCCTGATTGGAAAAGCATCTGTCGAAGTCTCCCGGCCGTTTATCATACCAACGGGACACAAACTCAAACATGCCAAGGGAAAACGAAACGAACAAAGACATGTCGATCAGATCCGCTTGGAAAGTCTCCCGCCTAAGACCATCCACGAATCTCGAGAAGTGAGCCACGATGAGAGCATTCTTTCCCCCATCCGCCAGGGAAGCGAATACCAATGCAAGGTCTAAAGGACCGGATTGCGTCCAATCAAGCTGTATCCTCTTCTCTAGCCCAAGTGAAAACTCCTCCGCATCGACGAAAGAAATTGAAGCATGGTAAAGACTGGTCAGCGGATCAAATCCACCAGGGGTGAGTTCTTCAAGTATGTTTGCGACAGCAGGCTTCCTGAGCCATTCCACACCGGTGCGATGTAAGCATCCGACGAGGAAAGGGTTAGCATTATCTAAAAATGCACGGTGAGTAAGGTGAGTAAGGTTGGTTGGATCCGAGTGAAACTCAAGAATCCCCCTTGTCCGTGCTCCAAGTCTCCGTCGTAAAGTTGGCGCAAACCTTCGAACATCGTCCAAGCAAACCCGGATCGCAGGGAGCTTCATCGGGTCGTTTGCGTTCTCGATGGCCACCCAGAATAAGGGCCAGGGGAGCGAGTAACCCGCTACCGCGAATAGACGGAGCATCACTGCCGTATCGTGCCGATGTTGTACAGGGATTGAGTCGAAGATAGCATCGTACAGTCCCTCTAGCTCTGGGGGCATTGCGTCGACAATCTGCCGGAGCTCTTCGAGCCCAGCACCATCCACGAGGCTCTCGAAGACTGTTTTAGTCACCAGCATCACCCACAAGAATACCCCTTGAGCTCTTCGAACGATCTCAATGAGGAGCTCACTGCCACCACTAGCATATCCGTTATTGAGATCCAAGAAAGCCTGCACACCCTCGAACCTGCCGTGGACATAGGAGCTAATATCATTGTTTGTGACAACGTGAAGTTCCACGGTGGGACACTGGGCGAAGGCGTCACTGAATTGAGGCCATGGCCGGCTCGCCACACAAACTTTAGTTGTCGGACTTTCTGCCAGTTCCATAACTAAGTCGCAGAGGTCTCTGGGAGGCTCAGTGAATTCGTCCAGCCCGTCAATGAAGATAGCAAGCTTAAGTCCGAGCCGTTCTGCCTGTTTCAGAAGAAGGCCCAGGGATTCCTTGAGACTCTTGTCGCTCCATTCGATACACTTCCTCTCTGGATGAGATATCATCAAGCGGAAAAAGAGCCAGTGCCTAGGACAGACTGCTGCAGTCAGGCCGGGGCATTGGTTGAGGATCTGGTACAAGAGTGAGCGCATGAGACCCCCCACCGATTTCCCCAAAGTGACGCCAGGTTTCCAGGCATGGTAGCTGACGCGGTAAAGGGTGCTGCCCTGTGCCCACTCTTCAAGGGCCTTCGCAGTGACCTGGTGATTGGCAACAAACTTCATCATGACGGATTTGCCCGAGCCAGGCTTTCCTGTGATCCAGAACAGACGCCGGGTCTGCTCCTCCTCCGTCGCTCGAAGCCAGGTTAACACGTTCTGACGGATGATTTCGTGCTGCTCCGACAGCAATGGGTCAGGAGAGAACATCCACTCATACGTTGAGCGAAATGTGCTCACGATGGCAGTCTCCCGGTACGAAATCATCTCGTAGTACAAAGTCTCGATGATCTGTGCCTCAATTTCTGAATCCGAAACACGTCCAGGAAAGGGTTTCTCATGAGAGAGAACAAGGTCTAGCGGCAGCTTATCGTCCCATATCCTTCGTGCTATCTGCTTCTCTGCCGCAGTTCGTTTTGTAAACGCGGCAGAGTTCGTAAAGCTCTGGTAACGACTCTCCAAATGACCTTTGTCAAGGTCAGGCCCAATTTCTCTGGCACATTGATTGAGTTTGTCTATTGCCGAGAAAACCTCTTCAAGCTTGCGGTCGAAATTTTGCTCCCACTGTTTGCTGTCACGAACCTCGAACCTGTCCACTTGTCAACTTCTCGACATCCTGACCGTCTCCATCCAGCTCGCTGACACGTACCATATAGATGTGGTGAGCTCTTGCAACACGCGCGTCCGAAGATCGGTGAGCTTCTGCAAGATCCCCTTAATTTCTTCTGTCTTAACGGCCTGCTCAAGAGCAATATGGAACCTTTCCCCTACTGACAGGGACATTGAGCTTTCCCTCCCGCGTTGCAGCCATGCAACATCCTTCTTGCGTGACCCAAGATCGTTGTCAAAACACCGAGAAGTCCTTGGAAGGATCCGTTTAATGTCTTCCGAAACATTGTTGATATCTCTCATGAATTTCGGACAATCAGGGCTGTGTCTCTTCTCTGTTGAGGGCCGAGCAGCTGCATCGATCTTCTTGACCAGGTGTGCCAAGTCTTCATAGACTACAGAAAGGTTGTTGACCTCGATACTGCGACCGTTAGAATCTCTATACGCATGCCACCCGGTGCTGAAGAGTTTGAATGCAAAGTCTGCGAACTGAAGAGTCGCTGCCGCCACTCCATAAATGGACACAGGGTCCATGATAATGGCCCCCGCGAGTCTTCAGAGGCTGTACCAGATGTTGCGTTGGCCACAAATTCACAGGATCAATGCGACCCAGAAACTTTGATTGAAAATACTTCGGCGACACAGAGAAAGACGAAAGAAAGATGGCCGAGGGAGCCCGATGATTGAGGCAGCCGAACTGCATATTGAAACAGCCCGCGGGGGTTGCATGGACGCCACATCAGGCGCAGCAAGGAGGGAAACGGCTTCCAGCCTATGAACGCGACCAGGGTGATTGACAGGCCCCCGAGGTCCTGCTCCATGATTGGAGAATGTTCTTGGAGGTCAAGGGCGTTCATATTGATTGATCAATTGCCTAAGCATCATCCAGAGGCGGCTCAGCCTGTATGCTCAGTCAGATCAACTCCGGACTGACACCGGTTTTGTACTGCGCTATACTCCATGGTGCTTCTTGGTATCTCCGTGACTGATACTAAACTGCGATGAGTTTAATGGCGTGTGCAACGTGGTAGATCCTCTTACGCCTTCCGTTGGTCATCACAGCTTCAATGGGGGAAATCACGTGACATGAAGCAATTGCCCGAAGGTCGGAGTTGCAGGCCTGACCCCAACCCCAACCAACAACGACAGCGACAGCTAAAGACGGGAGTCTCTCAGCAGCCGCTATCTCCGTCACAGACGCTAACCAGAAAAAAAGAGACGCAACTTGAAGGTAGCACGAATCTCAACTACCTCGCATCCCGACCTCCATCCCAACGACCTCATCTCGACGACCCTGCCCTCTCCTTCCTTATACGAGTCCTTGATTGAGACTCGCACTCTTCATAACCTTCGTCACAATGGCAGCTTTCATCAAGGCGGCGAACGCCAAGATCCGCTCCAACCCATGGACGGATTACCTGTGCTCGACCCGTGAGTTGCTCCGAAGTTCGCGATGAGGCTGTGAAGGGGCCTTTGAGAGAAGAAGAAATGATCTGCTTGGAGAAGACGACTGACGCTGAGGATGACTAGACTTCTGGGGTCCCGTCTCCAACTTTGGTATCCCTATTGCTGCTGTCATGGACTCCTTCAAGAGCCCTGACCTGTACGTTTCTTAACAGCACCCTTCTCGGTTGTCGAAGTTTATTCAAATCCCTACCGAAACTGACAATGAATGCACAGGATCTCCGGAAAGATGACCGGCGCTCTCTGCATCTACGCCCTCACCTTCGCCCGCTACTCCCTCGCCGTTCGCCCTCCGAACTACCTCCTCTTCGCCTGCCACGTTGTCAACGGTGGTGCCCAGTTCACCCAAATGTATCGCTTCATCAACTACAACTACCTGGGCGGTCGCGAGAAGCTTGCTGTCGAGGCTGGGAACGTCAAGGATGCGGTGAAGGACACAGCCAAGGAGGCGGTTCAGGCTGTCAAGGACAAGACTTCGTAAAGAGGGACCACAGCGGAACTCGGGGATTGCAAGGAAGAGGAGGGTAATGAAGGTCGACGGGCAAAAGAGGAACAATGAGCTTGTACAATGGCAGGATGGGGAGCTCGAGTTGAGCTACTGAACCCACCTGTCTGTGCATGTACCGACAAGACGCCTCACAGATATGGGTGATTGGTGTGCGTGTATATATTTTACAATGGAATCTTTAGACACAATGGGTCTTGCGTCTAATATACCTAACAAGTAGTTTCGTCCAGTGACTCTGCTTGAGGAATTCTGTGGATTGTATCAGGTGAGCTTGCCCTGGATTTGAGGAATTAATTCCTCATTGAGCAGATAGCTTACGGCAGCACCTGTTGGCAGTTGGCAGTGACAGCTGATTTGTGCGTACGGCCGAAGCCGGTATCCAGGTGGCACACAGGCTTCAGTTCAAATCATACCACTGCTTAAGATTCTTGGATCTCTTGGAGCTTTCTCGCCTTTGTCAACCTCAAAACACACTTCGCAAAATTGAGGAAACGCCAGTAGCATCCCCTTTCACGTCTACAATCTTCAACCTTCAGCGGGTCATTTCTCCCTCGATCGTTGTAAGTAAATCCGAGCCCTTTTGCTGATGAACGTCGCTCATCCATCCCCAGGAATCCGTCATGGAAGTCCCAGTCTCGAGCGCGGCACCGGGGAAGCCTGCCGCGCCTTTCACCCGCCTGCCAGTCGAACTGCTTCTACAAATCGTTGGCTACCTAGAGGAAGAACTAAGAATCAACCCTCAGCTTCTCAGACTATCTAAGCAATGGTACGACGTGGCATGGCCCGTCTTCTCTCGCGAGCTCTGTCTGAGCGACGTGATTTTGTGGGAGCACATTGGTTGCGAACGCTATTTCTGGACCTCGTTGCAGAAGAGGGCCCCGTTCACGCATATCTTCAGATTCCGAGAGCGGCTCCTCAGGGAACCGCGCTACCTGAACGACTCAGGTAATGGAGCCAGAGTTTCTGCTTCAAACGTGAGAGCTAGAAAGGATGATGCAGCGCCGGGTTCGGCTGCAAAACTTTCCCTGTTAACCGCCACCCCCGAACGACAAGTAAATGTAATGCGTAGGTTCTGGCGCAAATTCGACACAAGGCTCACTGCTCTTTCTGTCTTCATCATGAAGCTTCCTAGCCTGACTCAAGTCGAGCTCGACCTCACGAGCGTGCCTCTACCTCGAAACGGAGGACTCGCTAGCGACCAACGATTTACGCCGCGGTGGTGTATGTCAAGAGATATTCTTCTGCTGGAAAATGTGACCTCTTTGCGAGTTGAGCTTGATCGGGTGCCACCTAAGGATCACTCAGATCACTTCTGTTTGGAGCTGGCCAAGAACCTGCACAGATTGGAGCATCTGTTCATCTCAGGCCCTCTATGCGAGGACCTATTTCACATGGAAGAAACGGAACCTCTGAAGCTCCAGACATTTACATTTCTCCCTAATCTATTCCCTGAAAAGAGATATGGCTGCTTCAAGGGCTTTGGATGGTACGATGAGCATTTCAAGAAGCTACGCGAAACCTTTAAGTCCCTGAAGAAGCGGGCACCTCAGGCTCAATACTTGCGTCTCGTGGGCCAGACGTGCCATCGACGTTCGTTCTTGACTGAGATCGATCCTGATGAAGTGAACGATCCTGGTGATGAAGTGTTTGAGGTGAAAGTGGCCGAGATCCATGTTTTTGATGCAGTCTCTGGCATCGAGCAGATCAAATTTCTATGCCTACGTCAGCCTGGTGAACCGCCTTGGCCATCGAGACTTTCCGATAATGGGTATTACATGAACAAGGGCGTCACTGTTCGTGACATCCAGGAACTGCCAGCCGATGGATCAACGAGCCACGTTCCTTGGGATTACGAGGGACCGCTTTGCTCAGAAGAAGAGAATGAAGAGTATGCGGAACTATACTCCGACAGGCTGGAGGGGGTTATTGGAATTTGAAGACAACGCATGTCGACTCCAGACAACGGCATCACTGCACCGGCGAAGCTGGAAACATTTTCGCTGGATTGTGGACTATTACATATTAATATAGATGCTCATTTTCCTTCCTTCCCTCTCCACTTTTCATCCTGACCAGATTGCTGACCAAGTGTGCTCACCCTTCCGCCCTCAACACTTCTTCTTCACCACCAAGCCCGTTTTGAACAATCTCGACGCACCGATCAAGAGCGCGCCCAGCATAGTCGCCGCCGCAGCCCAAGCATGCGCACCTTGGAACCCTGCGCCCGACCTCTCAATGCTTCCTCCGACGGGCGGTCCCGTCAGACCCGCCAAACTCGCCACGCTGAACGCCATGCCCAACCTCGTCCCGACCGTGTTCAACCTCCTGGTGATGCTCGCCATGCCCGTCGGCATCAGGCACTGGAACCCGGCGTTCGCCACTCCGTAGAACGTCGTGAAGATGTAGAGTCCTGTCTTGTCGTGGACGGCGAGCCAGGTGTATGCGATGACGGAGGTCAGGAAGCCCATTGTGAAGAGGCAGTTGAGCGTGCCGAGGCGAGAAGAGAGAATGGGCACGAGGACTCGGAAAGGTAGACCCACGCCATTTACTATGGTGATGAGTGTCGCTGCTTCAGTGTAATGCATGCCGATAGCCTGAACGCCGAAAGATGCAATCTTCCCTCGCATGTCAGTACATTTGCCGTCAAACAGCAGCAATACTTTGCCTTGGCGCCTGGGGGAGGCGATTGAAAGGGTTTGGGCCAAACTCACATAGTAGAAAGTATAGTACGTGCCCCAAACAAACATGAACAATCCACCGACGTAGCACACATAAACCGGCTCCTTGAAATGCTTCAAGTCAATGATTGGTCCCGCACTCCTCGGTGGCAACCAAGGCTTCATGAAAATCGCCGCCATGGCCAAGCCGGTGAAGTTCAAGAACCCAAGCACCCTCACCGTCCAGGCGAAGCCCAACTGGGGGAGCACACCCCTCACAATAGCGGGATACACCAGTCCGCCCGCCGAATTACCCGTCGTGACCAGCCCGATGGCTAGGGCCCTTCTCTTCTCAAAGTACGTCGCCACGAGGGCGACCGAGGGCGTGAAGATGATGCCACTGCCCAGGCCTGTGAGAACACCCTGCGTGAGCATCAGTTTCCAGTAGGCATCACCGCTGAGGCTCATCATGAAGATGCCCAGCAGATGGATGGCAGATCCCGTGAGGAACGTGGCCTTGAACCAGCCCGCGTCCAGCAGACGGCCGCTGAAGGCTCCCACGAAGAACGTCAGACAGACCTGCACGGCTCCGATCCACGAGATGTCCGAGGCGGAATGGTCGGTGAACACGGTCAGGTAGTAGGCCTGGAAGGCACCGAAGGAATTCGTGTACCCCCATGTGGTGAAGATCATGGCCCAGCCCATGACGACCTGCGTCCAGGCAAGGAGGCCACCGTCGGGAGGAGGACCGTAGTCGACGGCAGAGGAGGTTGCGTAGAGGGCGGAGGGGGCGACTTCGTCAACATCATGGGCAGAGTCTTGATTTGAGTCTTGGTCTCGGCCTTCTTCTTCGTCTTCTTCTTCTTCTTGTCCTCGATGGTTTGAAGTTGAGGAAATAACACCCTTCTCGGCAAGGTCTTCCTGGAACAGTGAGCTCGATCGTCGTGGTTGTAGGTGAGGACCATCATCGTGGTCATCATCACTGACGTCTCTCTTCACAGCATCGGCATCTAGAGTCCGGCGATCGGGGCCGGGTTCCGCCCGCTTCTCGGCAATGCCACCGGCGGTGTGATTCATATTGAAGGAAAATACTGCGTCTGACTTTTCGTACTCATCGCATTCACTTGCCTCCGACACTTGAGCATGGACATGAGAGGCAGGACGGATAGGCAGAGAGAGACTGGGTAGTATTGAAGCTCAGGCAACGCTAAATTGGATACTTGAAAAACCTGTAGCCAAGTGGACGACGCGCCCTACATGTACCATCTCAGAATTCACAATTATTACGTCCAGCCTCCCCTATGCAGTGTCCATCCCTGGCCTCCGGCTCCGCTCCGGCTTCGGGGGGAGGTTAGAAGGGGGCGACGGTTTATCTATAACCCACTCACTGCCTGCTATGATCCTTGGCTAAAAGATTAACCCAGAATGGGTAAGGAGTAAATGGAAGCCAGCCAATGCCTTAGCGAATAGAACGATATAGTGCGGAGAACAAAACGTGAAGGGCGGCGTGCAAGTCTTTGCTTCATTAGGTGGAGGGCGCATTAGTGCAGGTGGAGAGAGAGAGCACGAGTCGCCAAAGCGTGGCCACCGCCCGGGTGAATAACATCCGAGCAAGGTAGTGACGTGAAGGTGCTTTGCAAGAGGGTTACCTCAAACTCGGTCGGTCTGGAGGACGAGTGGAAGATGAGGGTTTGTATGTTGTGTATTACATGGTATAGTTGAGTCATAGACCTCATTGTCACCTTTGACTTAGACAGCAGCAAATGGAGTCAGACTCAACTCGAACTGGACTCGCTTATAGACGGGGTCCTCTATTGTTAGCAATCCAAGCCCAAGCCCAAGCCCACTCCTAATCATTGACAGTTGCATTCCACACTAATCCAACGTCAGTCAGACGGACAGTCATATGAGAAGAGAGCCTTGGCATCTGATGCCAACGAGCAAGCCATATTTCGTTCAAAGCCGACCAGACTGAATCATAAACTATCTATATTCAGGGTCTCAGTCGAAACGCTGATTCAAGCCTATCAAGTCAATGCTGCGCCTTCAGCTGCCAAGGTCGCATAATACATCCTCTCCTCGGCCAGCACGACCATCCTGCCCTTGCCAGCGAACTGGAAATTCGCAACCAGTTCTCCTGTGAAGATCTTGCCGAGGAACACGCCCTGCGCATTCCAGACGTGCACGCCATCGCCGCAGCCAGAGTATACGTTGCCTTTCGTGTCGCAATGGACTCCTATGCAATGAGGAAAGGTAATTAGCTTTCTGAACGGAACCTGCATGGTTTGGGGGGAACTGTATGCGGCAGCAGTCGAGGAGAAAAACTCACCGTCTGGGATGGCAGAGTGCACGTAGGCGAACAGCTTGCGGTTCTCGAATGTGCCGTCTGCAGCGATGTCGAAGCGGTAACTAACGCGTACACAAAGTCAGCTCAACAGATGATGGCTTCAGCATCACCGTGAGTCAAACTCACATTGAAGCCGGTCTTCCTTGATCATTGCCATAGAATCCCCGAACTGCGCCGGTGTCTGTGATGTACGCATGCTTTCCATCGGGTGAGATGCCGATGCCTTTCTTCACGTCAGCTTTCTCGACTCATCGCGAGTGTCTGCAAACGGATTGTTCTCAGCTTCCAAGACAGAGCGCACTCACCGTTGCACAGATCGAACCCATCTGCCACGGCAGCCAGCATCCCCGTGTGCGGATTGAGCCGATATACCTGCCTGGGCAGTACCGGTGTACCTCTAAAGTCCTGCAGGAAACCGTAGAGCGTATCCGTGAAGTAGATGTCGCCCGTCTTCGGGTGGACTGCCACATCGTTGAGAGAGTTGAACTGTCTTCCGTAGAAGTTGTTCAACAGAACCGTGGCGTTGTAGGGCGCAACGGGGTTGACGAGATACAAAGCTGATGGAACATCTTCGCCTTGACCCTCGCCGGCGCAGATGATGTTGCCTTTGTAGTTGGTGCCACCTACATTCAGCCACGATCAGCAACCAGTATTCTCAAGAAAGGAGGTGCTGCGTGTATGCTTACCGTTCGGGTTGATGACTGGCGGATCGAAACTCACAACATCAACCTTCACCTGACCAACCGCCTCCGTCAAATGACTTACAGCCTCCGCCTCCTTCAACGAGATCTTCTGCGTAATGCTGGATTTGTTGAGTCCAGTTCCTGCAGCAGGGGCACCCGCGTTTTGCACGAAGAACATCTCATCCGTCGGCGGGTACCTTCGCGGTGGTTTCAGCACACATCACAAAAAAGAAAAGGCTTTCAGCACCGAGATCCAGAGGGGAGGGATTGCTCACCATACTGGTGCTTCATGAAAGAGAGGATCGCCCCCAGAATCAGCAATCAGGGTGAGAGTTGGGTGCTGGCCGATGATGTCGAGGAAATCTTCGTGATAGACGTGGAAAGGCTTCGTCTTTAAAGTCTCCAGATCCAGACCATTAGGAATGAACAACTGCTCTCACATCATCAGTCATGTCTCCATTCCCAAAGTCCCTCCACACCCTCATTGTCAAAATAAAGTGAACCCATCAGCTTACCGTTGAAGCATTCGCCTCTCCCACAGGCGGCACCGTGTCCAATACCAAACTATCCCGCATCTTTATCCGCAACGCCTTTTCCGGCAGCACCATCTCTCCTCCTCCTCCTCCTCCCCAGTTCCTCCTCACGCTCTCCCTCCCATTCATAAACCGAGCAATTCCTTCACCGGGGCTACACTGCGTGCCCACCGCAAACGCGACAGCCACTGCCGTCACAACCCAAGGGAGGCCAATCGCGCCAGTAGCGGTGTTTCTCGCCGGAGCCATGTTTTCTGCCGCAGACACGAGATCTGTCACTGCAGCTACAACCAAGAGCAAGCAGAGAAGCAACGAGAGCGGGGGTGATTTGGACGCCATTTCTTCTTTAAAAGGAGAACAGAGGCGAAACCTGGTCCCCTCGCCCCCCTCCTTCGTCTCAAACCCGTGTATCCTATGACGCAAATCTGGAGTAGTAATGCTGCAATACTACCCAAGCTGCCCGCCCCCGGTTGAATTGCTAGCAACGGTTTTCTTTTGTGGCGGCAGTGGGTTGCGATGATCGTTCGAATTGAGTGTGACGGAAGAACGGGCAGGGAAAGGGAAAGGCGGGGGGGTGGGGGGCCGAACATCGGCAGTGGCTCCGGCATGCGGCGCCGTCGTGTAAGTCATGCAGAGAGGGATGCCGTTACATTACATTGCAGTAAGCAGCATAATTTAAATATGCCTTGATGAATATTAAAACTTGGTTTTCAATTCGTGGATTATAAATCCCGGGGTTACCTCCGCGTGAGGACCATGGGCGGACTGCCTTTAGTCTTAGCGGTAGCCATCATGCAAAGTAACGATGGAAACAAGGCAATGCTGAATTACGATTGCAACAATTTCTTTTATGATATGACCTGGATATATCATTCATCATTCGTGCATGTAATGTACAATAAAATACAGAAACAGCTGAGACCATGTACAAGTAAATCACCCCATGTGCAGCTAGCTACACAACTCACTCTCATTCCCTGGTCTCTCTCCTCTGCCGCCTTCAAATCTTTCACGCACTCCCCTTTCTCAAACATGCTCCTTATGTGCCGTTCCCAAATTGCCACTCTCCTCCTTCTTAGTCTCAGTCTCCTGGTTTCCGTGCGTCTCGCCACTCAAGCCCCCCTCACTGACCCTGGCCGTAGCCGGCTCCGTATCGTCCACCGCCAACTCGGTGCCAGCCTCTCGCCTGCGTCTGGCCATCTCCTCCGCTGGCGGTGCGACCCATTTCGTGCTCTCCCATGGCTTGACTCTCTCGAGGTACATGGTGTCGATCTCCTCGATTGTGCGACCTTGGCCCTCGATGACGAAGAAGTAGATGATCAGGGCGGCTACGGCGTTGCAGCCTGCGAACACGTAACCGTACCGGAAGTCGATCGATTTCGTGATGAAGGGCGTGAAGAATGCAAGGAGCTGCCGCATGTGTCAGTTCTCTCTTACGTTTGGGCTTTCCTTGCAGTCTCCCGAGAAGAGCTATGAACTTACAAAGTTCCACATCCAGTTGCTGGCAGTAGACAGAGCCATACCCTTGGCACGGTAGCGGCTTGGGAAAAGCTCCGCCTGGATGGTCCAGACCATTGGTCCCCAGGCTATTTTCAGTCAGCTTCCATCGTCGAATATCCATGTCAAGGCGAAATAAGACTTACTCGTAGCAAAGCCCAGAATAAAGAGAGAGGCAAAGACAATCATGACGATGCCCTGCGTGGGGGTGTTCTTCGGGTTCTGGTAATCGAGCGAGAAATGTCCCACGCTAGCAAAGATCATGAAGCAGATCTTGGAGAAGTCAGCGATTGTCCAAGAATCATTCATCTTCTACTCTTAAGAGGAGGGAAAAAACTCACAAACATCCAGATTGAGCCGGCAATGAGAGACCTTCGCCGACCGTAGTACTCAACCAGGTACAAGCCAATGAAGGTGACTACGAAGTTGATCGTGTTCACTGTCCGTTTGTCAGTCCCTGGAATCTCCGACGAAGCCAACCCTCCAGCCAGCGGCACCACTTACAGATAATCTGGGTAATATACGAATCAATGGAAACGGACGCGAAAATCGTCGTGCCGTAGTAAAAGAAATAATTCGCACCCGTCAACTGCTGGAACATCTGCAAAGTCATGCCCAGGGCAATCCGATACGCCATCCTCGGTGCCTTCCACATGCCGATGAACTCCTGGACAGGGCCGACTTTGACCTTGTCCTCTGCCCGGAGCTTGCTCTCGATCTCCTCGATCTGCGTGTACACCGCCCAGTGGTTGGGCGTCGCGCCGTAGACTCGGCAGAGCGTGGCTTTGGCGCTCTCGGCCTTGTTGTGGCGGTACTCGAAGCGAGGGGTTTCAGGAAAGAAGAGAATGCCAACACCAAGAACGATAGTCCAGATCCAACCGAGGCCGATGACGATACGCCATGAGGCCGAAGAGTTGGTCTGGTGGGTCACAGTACCGTAATTGAAGCAAGCGGCCAGGAAGATGCCCATTGTGATGAAGAGCTGGTATGAGCTGTTGCTCTTGTGTTAGCGCCTTATACATCCTTCACTTCTCTCTTTGCAATTTGTATAATATCACTCTAGTGAACCAGAGTAGAAGAAAGAAGGAAATTAAACTCACCAAACCATGGCACCCCGAATCCACGGGGGCGCCGTCTCAGCCTGGTACATGGGCACAAGCAACGACAGGGCGCCGACTCCCAGACCAGCTACGTATCTGCCAATCATGATCTGATACCAGGCAGTGTCGGCAGCAATCTGGATGACGAATCCGACAGAGACGACAAGACACCAGAAGCTGATGGAAGGCCGGCGACCAACCTTGTCGGCGATGGGTGCAGCCACAAGAGCGCCCATGAGGGTACCAATGGACAGCAGAGCGACGATAAGGCCGGAGCGGACAGTACTAAAGTACACATGTCCGTCGGGTGTCCTGTTGCCGAATCTGTTGGGAAACGTTGGTTAGTCCATCAATCTCTCCATACTATTCTTTGCTATGCTCGTAAAAAAAAAATCCTCTCTCTCAAAGCATCCACACAAGCACATACTTGCGCCGACATACCCACAACCTTGGGGAAAGTTGAGAATAGGGGAATCGACACTTACCTTTCCAAAAAGTCAGGCATCTCCAAAAAGCCCGAAATCTGGCCAGTGTCGTATCCAAAGATCAAACCACCCATCGACACCAGCACGCATAGGACGAAGGACCTGCCCGTCACGCGCTTCAGCGGCGAGTAGTCCAGCGACGCGAGAGACCGGCGAGTGTCATCTTCCCGACGCTTCTCCGAGTTGGGATTGTGTTCGTCGAACGTCACAGTGAAGAGTCCCATTTTCCCGACGGCACAACGTTCTCCTTTCGCTGACAAGCAAAGGTTGATCCCAGGTTCTACGCCCAGAGAAGGTTTATTCGTGGGGTTTCGCTTGGATGTGTAGATGTGTAAATGGTTGTAGTATACGGAGAATCGGTATGGAAAAAAGAAAAGAAAAAGAAATGAGACCGAGATAAAGTTATGGGGTTGTGTGACTGAGACAATAGGGTGTCTTGTTCATGAATGGTTTCTTTAGCAACGGTCATGTAAGGTCACAGCCATGTACTCACCTTTCTATCTCTCTCTTTCGTCAAGGGTGATTCTAAGAAAATAGGTTTAAGAGATTTCCCTCGATATTATATAATCATGACCAGCTTCAAAGCTTGGAGCCAGCCAGCTCTGACCACAGCAATGGCGCGCCCTCACCTCTATATAGTTTGTGCATCATCGATCCGGAGCAACCACCCACCCCCCTTCGGTCCCACGAAAGTCAATGGCCGAAGGAAGAGTCGGCAAAATCCGTCCAGACCCCATGATCATACGTCAAGAGCAGGCCGAATCACACGAATTCCACCTAGGATGGTCTAGCCGCTCCGCGTGTGACCTGCCTGGGGATGCCGGGTCGGGGGCGTGTGGTGTGGTGTGTGTGTGTGTGGTGAGGCGAGGTGAGGCACTGTTGAGAGTGACGTCTTTGTCCCTCCATCTCCGTCTCCATCTCCACAGTGCGGCTACCAATTCCTGTACGACAAAGTATACTGTACTAGAACTACTGTCCTGGAACTACTGTACTGTACGCACTCACACGCCACAGTAGAAAACTGCTACTGCTACTGCTACTACTATTATGAATTAGTATTACTTACATATAGTATTAGTATTGTACGGAGGTACTTGCTTTTCATCACATCATATATAACACGCGTACGTACAACACTTGACTCCAGTGGCAAACAAACGTATACCATCGGCACCCAAGGATCAGCACCAAAGGAAAAGAAAAACACGAGATACGTTGAACAGACTCCAAACTTTCATCCACCAAAGGCCCGATACCCCCCAAGCTCCCCGGACCACTACATCATCCCCCACCGTGCACCTCCATCTGTGCTTCTTTTCTCCAGTTATCTCCATCGGATAATGTAAGTAGGGATGCGGGTACCCAATCAAAAGAATTAGACAAGGCTACCTGTTTTTCTTCGAAGGTCTCATGACAAGGAAATACACTTCTTCCGACTCGGTCCTTCTTTTTTTTTTTTTTATCCTTTTTCTAATGCCGTGCCGTGATATTTCGCCAACCAGACTGTCATTCCTGCGAGATAATGCCCACAGTCGGATGGCACGTATGTCTTTTTTTCTACTCTCGGCACCGAGGAGACCTTTGCCTCTAGTTTTCCTCCTCTCATGAAAGCTTCCTTGCCCAATTTTCTTGCCACCTTTCTCAACAGGATGGCCTGGAGCTCGTCCGCATCCAGCTACCTAGGTAGGTAAGGGATTCGTCTCCTACCAGATACAAGTCACAATTGCAGTAAAAGAAAACCAGGGAAAAATAAATAGCCGTTGGCCACAGAAAGGAACCCAGAAGGGGAAAATTACCAATGACATAATCAAATCAGCCTCATCCTAAATGCATGCGTGATCTGACTGACAACCCTTGTCTGCCGCTTCCCGTCTCTCGGCTCCGGAAGCGTCGGGGTCCCCTCGCAACACTAACATGGGGCCGAAAAAGCGCCACCGGCATCGGGCCTTTCGATCCAATGCAGCCATCTATATACCTTCTGACGCAGACATCAGCCATCTTTCTCGGGATGCTAGGAACCTAGCTACAGTACCTACTCAAGTCGTCATTTAAAAGTGAATGATCGTCGCCAAGCCGGCACATATGCACGCACCTTACCACATGACCCCTTCTGTTCCTGTCAGCTCTCTCCACATAAACTTCGCTCCAGCGCCTCTCGGATCCCATCTTCACTCCGTAAACGCGAGCCTCTCCAGCACCACCCTCGTCTCTTTTTCGTGTTGTTTTCTGTCCCTACAAACCAATGCCTCACACAGTATGTCTTTTCATAATAGTGCCTTTCATAGTGCCAACCCTGGAATTGGTAGGCTTTTGCTGTATCCTCACCTAAGCCAGGGCTTCCCGTTCACGCAACCGTCGGAAATACGCGATAGCATCAAACTTACGTCATAAGGTCACGGCTGTCGATGAATCGTGCCCATTGCCGAACTAGGATTTCAAAGGCGCCCAATTTGAGGCAAACAAGTTATCGCATCGCGCCCCCATCCCCAACGTTGCCCTTTGGGCTTGTCATCACTCAATAAACATTCGCTGCATTAAACAATGTCCAATCCTGTCCAATTACGCATTAAGATGAATCTGATCTATTATCTCGCTTTTTATGCACGAACCATCTATCATGAACCTCGCATCGTCCCCTCATTCAGCCTGAAGCTTTTCTTCTTCTGGAATATGACCCTCCACGGCACTCACAGCCGCGAGATTCACCTCCCCAAGCCATTCCTTCTCCCCTTCTCCTCCTGCACCAGCCAGGAGCGCAACGCACTCTATCACATCCACCGGCTCCAATAAATGCCACTTGGCCAACGTGACCTTGGTGCTCGCACCCACCGTCACCGTGAAGACCTGGTCATCCTTCAAGATCCCCCCGGACAATCCATTCAAGCTCCTGAACATGTCCTCATCCGTGAAGTCATCGCCTAGGCACATTGCGAACTCAATTGGCGTGGGTTCAGGCTGGTCGTTGTAGTGGTGGACGAGCCGTTTGGCCATTTCGCCTTTGTTGATGAAGGTCGGTCGAACTTCGAGGTTGGCTTTGCCGGGCATGATTTCCACGTCCCACTTGAAACCAACTGTCGACTCGAGTTCCTTGTGGCATTCGCGAGACATGTGGATCCCCTGTTCCGGATCGGCAAGGCGATAATGCCACGTCACGGCGCATCTCTTGCGCTCGATGAAGGCGCCTGGGTACTGTCAGCTGAAAAGTGCTCATCATCGAATGCATGCAGGCCTTACCTGGTACTTTGTCTGTGTATTTCTGGAACACCGCAATCACCTCCTTCTGCCATCCCATATCCAGCTTCTCCGCCAGGTTCTCCCACTCGTCTGACTGGGGATGGCGCATAAAGCTACCATGCTCTGCCGAGAAACCAAGCTCCTTAATGTGCCCAAGGTGCTGGTGCAGGAAGTCCTGATCACGGCCAGAAATAATCCATACATGGTTTTTGGGATCCGAGGACAGTAGTTTGAGCACGTGCACAAGCCTCTCCGACGGTACGGCAGCGCTAGGTTCTCGGACAATTGGTGTCAGCGTGCCATCGTAATCAAACATGAACAAACGCTTTCCAGCGTCGCGGTATTTCTGCAGCAGCTGAGTCCTGTCAAGTAGAGGCGTGACGTTGGTTGTTTTTGACTCGCTCAAAACTGTGTAGGTCTTCTGGATGAACTTAGAGATCCATGACTGCACCGTATTTGTCGTCACATGATGATAGAGACTCGACTGCATTGCCATCCTCCGTTCATCGGACATAGTGAGCGCACTATTGAGCTTCTCCGCAACGCCACTGAGGTCCCAAGGATTGATGTGGATGGCGTCACTCAGACTGCCAGCAGTGCCGCTGAATTCGGACAGGATCAAGGGTCCGTGGCCGTCTTTCTGGCAGACAATGTACTCAAGACTTGTCGTGTTCATGCCATCTCTGACAGATGTGATCAGGCCGATGTCGGCGGCGCGCAGCAGGGCGAAGTACTCAGTCTGGTCAAGATACTGAGGATAATGCTGCACTGGTGAGAAGCCGAGGCTACCATACTGTCCATTGATCTTCATCACGAGCTCGTTTACCCTGCTGGCAATCTTGTTCTCGGGGTCGCCCTTCTCGGCTTCGACGCTGGTCGGTGAGGTTACCTGGATCAAGACGACCTTGTCATGCCACTCGGGATACATTTCCAGAAACCTTTCAAAAGCTTGAAGTTTCTGAGCTACTCCGCGCACACTATCAAGTCGATCACGACCAACGATGATCTTCTTGTCCTTGTACATTGCCTTGAGAGCATTGTACTTTTCGGTGACCTCCGGGGCAGACGCGAGGCTCAGGACCTTGGCGGCGTCGATGCCGATAGGGAATACCGCCACTTGAATGCGCGAACCGTACGCATCAATGCCTAATGAGTCAGATGGGAATCCAAGAATCCTTGTACAGCAGCTTAGGAAATGTCTTGAATAGCTATAAGACTGGAAACCGATCAGATTGGCTCCCAGCACACCTTCGAGTACCTCTTTTCGACGCGAGAGGCAGCGCAAGAACTCGCTGCTCGGGAAAGGACAGTGGAGGAAGAAGGAGATGTAGATGTTCGGTAGTCTTTGGCGAAGCATGCTGGGAAGGAGCATCAGGTAGTAGTCGTGGACAATGACGATATCGCCCGGCTTGTAGAGTTCCATGATGCGATTCGCGAACTTTTGGTTCATGCGATAGTAATCCGCCCACTCAAGACGCTCAGCACGACCATCGGTGGGTTCATGTTGCTTGTAGTGAAAGAGGGTATAGAGGTCGTGCTCAGCGTAGCGTCTCCAGCGAGCCTGATCTTTGAGCTTGATGCCATCCTCAAACATCTCCTCCTCGTCGGCGAGCCAGACAGGTACTGTACGGATGGACTTGCTGTGGCCGAGCTCATACTCCAAACTCTCCATGTCCGTCTTCGGCAGCCAGAGCCCGTCAGATGGAGGCGGCGTGGGCAGTCTTGACTCGGCATCGACCGGGACGGGGGCTGAGAGGGCGTTCAACGACGACGTACCCGGAGCTGCGATGCCAGGTGTCGCCGGCGGGGAGAGCGGTGCATCGCTGGGAGACTCGATCTCACCTGTCCAGGCGACAACAGTGTGGTTCCAAGGCGTCGCAGCGGAGGAGAGGTGGGCAAGGGAATCGAAGAGGGCAGACTGGCCCCGTCGGAGGCTGAGATCCTGTCATCACAATTCGTGTTAGCTCATTGGTTCCCTCCTGCAGTGGTTTTCCTGGGCTGCAGGTTGACAAAGCGAGGAAGCAAGGGTCATCCTACCCAATTACCGCCTTTTCTGTACACAAACGAATGAGGGATCGTAAAGGTGGCAGAGATGATGTTGCCTGTGAGCGCCGAATCCGGATTGGAAGCCCGAATGTCGGACAGACTTTCACGACGGGCCATTGCAGCTGGAACAGTGGAAGAGTAAGGATTTTGGCCGTCCTGTCGCAACAGGGGCAGATCGTCGGGTTCGTTGCGAGGAATAAGAGGATCAGCGCGTGAGAAGTAACTGGGCTGATCAGGGTTGGTCTGGAAGTTGTAATCGGTGCGACCAGAGGGGATGGCGGGGGTGACGGCTTCGAAGCCTTGATCTACTGGGGGCCGGGGCGAGTCATCGTGGGGCTGCCATTGCTGCTGCTGTTGCTGCTGCTGCTCCTGGTATGGAGGCATGGTAGCGCGAGCAGGGGGGAGCTAGAAAGCTACAGGTAGCTGTGGAAACTGGACGATGGGTAAAGTAATGACAGCTCTGCTCAGTCAGCAAGTGGACTCTGCGTGAGTGAGTAATTGACTGTTCAATTGGGCTTCTTGTCTCCCTGATTCTGCGTTTGTTTGAGATCGAAGCGGTATCTCGGTCGGTGCCGTCCGTAGCTGTTTGCAGCGGTGCCAGGTTAAAGCTTAAGTGAAGTGGAGGGTGGGAGGGTGAGGGCCACGATCAACGCAGATCGAGAATGAAAGCGAGCAAAGAAGCGATGTATCGACGAAAACTTGTACAACGGCGAAAGAGTGCTTGGAATAGGTACGAGAGAAAGCTGCAGCATGGGAGGTAAATGTAGCAAGCCAAAGAAACAAAATGTGGTTCTTATTCTGGTGGTGAAACGAAGCGAAGCGAAGGTGGTTGAGGGATATGACGACAGATAGACGACACCAGCCCGTTTTGGTGTGGATATTGTCAAATGAACTAGAACAACCTCAAGATGGACCTTGGCTCACTGATTTCTCTGAAGGTAAACGAAGGAATTCAAACATACGCAAGGTACAAGGCACAGCAGGCACTCGAGCCAATACTAGCACAGAGATGAATTGTCTACCTACTCTTCAGCCTGTATGTGCACCTCCGGCAGAAGAGGATACCTAGGTAGGTCTTTTGCACTGATGCCAATTAATATCGCAATTCGGGAACACAACACACATACTGGTTCGAGACCATTCGCCCTCAGCAACCTGGATCACAACTAGTGGGTCTCTCAAGGAGAATAGCAACCCATTTTGACAAATAAAGGCCTACCCTCGGAGCGGAGACATAATATTGGCGGTGACGAGGCCAAAACGTGCAGCCCTCGTCTGGCACTATATTGATGATGCACCAAGCGAGAGCCGCAACCAGGGCCAAGTATAGACTATAGAGGATCGAGGGGCAACCTTGTGAAGTAGTGGAACGAGGGGCATTTGCTCCGGGCAGTTTGCTTGTGATGACTAACCGATTTGGGGGTGGCCATTCGCAAGGTATGTAGTTGAAAAGCGAGAAGGGGAATACAACCCAAGAACCTGTATTCTGGTATCTAGTTGTACACAGGTTTCAGTTTTTGGGAAATTTACATGAAGGCTGAGAAATAATCTCTAGACATTTCTAGATTTTCCTATATGTTTCGAACCGTTGTAGATATCCTGAGGTGGGATACACGACCTTTCACTTCTGACTCCTGTGACACGTGGTCACGTGGTCTCGCGCATCTGCCGACCCAGCATTTGACCAGGCAAACGACATGAAAGGTCTTGAATCCATCAAGGTAAAGATTCAAAAAAGCAAAAAAAAAAAAAAAGAAAAAAGAAAAAATTGCGTGTCTTTACTCTAATTCATTTACATTGATTTCGATATTTTCCTGCCTTGCGGCCATGGTGGACAAGTGTAAAGTCCCTCCATCTTACCTTGAGCCACTCACGTGACCCAAAGTTTTCCGCCGACTCACCATCTGTGCATATCGCCATCACCATCCTCCCGATATTCACCCACCTCACCTCCATCACCCGGTGATACCCCGACTTAACCACCGATATTCTTCCGTCACCACCACCACCGTCCAGGCCCGATCACCATGTCCGATCCTCCTTCCCCGCAACAACAACACCCCTCCCCCGAACCCGAATCTCCAAACACCACAGCGCACGCCTACGCAAGCAACGGCCTCGAAATCCTCCAAGCCGCAAGTGACGCCGCCCAGGCTGCAGCTGCTGCACTCGACAATCCCCAAGCTCTGCAATCTGCCGCCGCAGAAGCAGTCGCTCAGCAGCAGGAGCACCAACATCAGCTCGACCAGCATCTCCAACAGCATCAACACCATGTCTCGAACGCACATTTCTCCCTCCCAGAGGACATGTCCTCGGCCAGCCCAACAACAGCCGCCATGATGCCACGCGATCCCGCCATCAACCCCAAACTCACCCGACTTCGACGCGCTTGTGACATGTGCTCCATGCGCAAAGTCAAATGCGACGACCAAAATGTACCATGTCGCCCTTGTCGTGAACTCGGAGTCGACTGCACAAACGATCGCCCTACCAAGCGTCGCGGTCCTCCGAATAAACATGCTGTGGCGGCCAAAGCCGCCAAGCGCGCTCGCCTTGAGCTCGAGATCGCCACAGCTTCACCGGGGAATGGCTTCTCCATCCCCCCGACTCCTCAGACTGCGGCGAAAACCTTGATTGATATCTCAACAGATGGTCCAGTCACCAACCTCGACGCCGAAGCCATTGCGCCGATACCCGTTCTGGAACTTCTCGTCGATGACTTCTTCACCTACATTCACCCTCTCGCGCCGTTCCCTCACGAACCCACATTCCGCCAATCTTTCGCCAACCGTGAAGACCGTACGCGCCCCGAGTTTCTCGGCCTCCTGGCCTCTATGATCTGCGCCTTGGTCGCATCTTTTCCGCGCAGCGCACGCGAACATCTCAAGGCGCAGCACAGCACACATTTATTTCCTCGCGCTATCGTCATGGTGGAGCGCTGTCGTGATATCGCTCTCGCCTCGCGAGGCGCACGTTGGACCCTCAAACAGCCCAAGACGCTCGATGACGCAGCGACATCCTATTTCCTGGGCCTCGGCACGGGCTACTCTCATCAGTGGAACATCTCTCGACACTTTATGAGTGAAACGTTGACCCTGATTCGCGAACTCGGCTTCTCCCGCCCTAAACACCCGGGCGAGCTGCCTACCTTTGGCAACGACACACACTCACCCGACCCCCTACCATTCAACCACGTCAAGGACCAAATCGGCACTCGCATCTTCTGGTGTCTCCTCCTCGGTGTTCGGTCATTCTCACAGCTTGGGCCCGGCCAAGCCGACGTTGTCATCGCTCCGTCGACCCCTTCGCTCCCCTATCCAGCCTATCCGGAGAATGTTGATGACATCTGCGTCCTTGCGAATGAAATCATCCACCAACCTGAGGGAACTGTCACTCTCCTTACCGGCTACCGCTTCGCCATTGACATCTACACGACGATGAACGGCGTCGTCTCACTGGAACTCGCCTATGGCATGTCCACCTTGCCGTGGTCCGACCAGCGGCTGCTGCTCCGTGACGGGCTCTTAGCCGCCAAATCGGTCATCGACAATCTTCCACCGGAGCTTCAACTCCATCCTTCCCCAACCTCGGAAGCCGCCAATCCTCTCGCCGCCCTAGACGACTCGGGAATGCAATACGCACCACCGGCATGGCCCGCCAGCCAACCCGCACACGATCTCCGCAACGCCATCAAACTACATCCACATCGGCGTCGTCACCTTCAATACGAGATTCAAAAGGCGAACATCTTTGTTTCTCAGCTCGCCACACGGTCCTACTTTGTCGAGATGTACTTCAACCTTCGGGACGTCTACCTCGCCGAGCAGGACCAGGCTCAGGAGCATGATGGCACGAATGGTCTCGACATCAAAGGCGCAGACCCGGACAAAGACCCCGAAGACAAGCAGATATTGGAGTTCATGTCATCTGAACGCGAACTTATTGTGCAAAACCTCCTGACAGTCCTCGGTTCCATTTCGCAACGCAACTTGGAGCCGAACGGTGCTTCGCTCATCAATAAGATCCGCCAGGTTGCGTCGACACTCCTCAACGACCGACCCGAGCGCAAAGGGCCGTTCGCTGTCAAGTCGGAAGAGGCTCTTTCGCAGTTGATAGACGTTTTAATGAAGTTGGAGAAATCCGGACCAGCCCTTTCGACCACGACAGCCATGGCAACGGTAGATGATGGGCAGGGTGGTTTCGGTCAGCAGATGACGGCGGAGGACGAGGAGGAGGAGCTGAGGAACTGGGCGGATCTGCGAGATTACCAGCTCAGGTTCGCTCTTCACGGAGGCTTTCATGGCAATCTGTGAGAAATAATCCATGGGGCACGGTTCGTGCGTTGGTTACGTATTGGCATGTATTCGGACAGGGAGAGGCAAAAAAACAAGCGGACATACTCGCAGTCCTGTCTCGCCGGCGTTGGAGGGAGGCAAAAGTGTAATCATTAGATGATATGGCTTGTACCACTATCTTGTAGCATTGCTGTCTCGTTGAAGAATATCCAAGAGACTTTGCTTAACTTGGCCTTTTTTTTTGTCTTCGGCAATCCCATTCTTCCTGCGTCCGACCGTGAAACCCCCTCTGCCAGCTTTCTACGTGTCGCTTAGGTATCGATAGCCAAGATCTGAAGCGCATTCATGGCAAAAGCGTGATGGCGGTGAAGATGGAAAATCATAGAGGAGATCAGCTTCGTACTATTCGTTACCGCCATTCTGAAGCTTTTAAGATCACTATCAGTGTAAAGGGTACCCTACTCGGACAAGTATCTTCGCTCGCCCCGTGCCGTCGCTCCAAACCCTTTAGGCAGCCATCTATCTGTTTGCTACTGGTTTTCTCCTTTTCTTTCGGCATCATAAAGTGCCGCCCTCAACCTGGGGGATCATTTTTCTCAACAATTAACAGAAAGAAAACCCCCATTCGATTCGTCGATCGAGAACAGCGTTATCAAGCTTGAACCTGTCGTCATCAGACAAACCCTCTGGCAGTCGGCCGCCGCATCACAGGGTGGAAACTCAATCTCAACAACCCGTCGAACCGTCGGTCGAAAGCAAAACTCAAATCAATCAAGCCACAATCGGGAGGTCGGTCCCAGTCAGCGAAATCCACCTCTTGGCATAAGATTCGACCGATTAGAGAGATGCAAAGATGCTTTCGTTTTTTTTTCCTCTTCTTCTCCTCCTTTTTTCCCCTCTCAACTCGGTTTTCTGCCTCAAATCGGATGGCGAGAATTGTTCATAGTGCTGATGTCGAAGCAGATAGGCGTCGGCGACCTTTCGGACTGACTTTGGTTCTCAAATTCCTTGACAATGTGCACACAACGTTGAAGTTTTTTTGTTCCTTGAGATGGCTTGGCATACGATTTCAACCTGCCAGCCGTCCATCTGTGGTTTCTCTCAGTCTCTCTCTCACTTGTCAGTCGAGTACGAGATGGCTTTCTCCGCGGAGGCCATATAATGTATACATATTCAGGTGTACAGACCAGCTGATCGTCTCTTGATTGCAGGTGGCATGTTGTTCCATGGTCGCATTGTGTTGAGGTCAGGTCGGAAACCCCAAGGGATCTCGGTTACGACTTGTCTCGTGACGTCGCATTAATCATTGTACATGAACAAAAGCTGTCAAATGCCACACTTGCAGATCCCGGTATCCGCCGACATAAGCGCAAAGCAGCCTAGACTCCGATCTGGCGACGCTTAATCCCTGCTCCATTTCGATTTTCCCGTGTGTCGGGTTCAACTACGTGCTTACGCTACGCACTATTACTATCATACGACACTTGGCGTCAGGCCACGGGCAACCTTTTCTTCCTCCGCCTTAGCCTGTTCTGGTATGTGAAGTATCTAGAACACCTGGGCATTTGTCTTTTTTCGTCTCACGTCAGCCTCCACGCGTCATATGGGGAAACCCTGCGTTTCCCTTCCCAGTATTCCTAGCCCCAAGGGAGGGAGGGGCCGCGGAGATCTTGAGATCGTCGATGCTGATACCATCCCATCCCAACCCAACCTATGGGACAGGGTCCATTACCTATTCCCCTGCCTTGGCACATACCTACAATTCCCGCGCTGACAGGTACTTACGAAGTAACGTATGTAGTTACTAGGATGATACTGTCTTGGCCCTAAACCTCTACCGGTCGTACCGGTTGCTGAACCACGCGGCAATGGCCCGGTTATTCGGGCCTTCGCTCTTACTACTACCACGATTCTTTTTTTTTTTCCTTCACCGTCTCCTTTGCTATAGCATGGCTTTTGCCTTATTGAGTGTATTTCCGTGACTCACATGTTACCCTCAACTAGGCTTAACCTCCGGCTTGCATCTTGGCTTTTGTTCTCGGGTCTTCGTTTCTAGCTCGCCCTAGTGGGACGATGTTCAAGCCTTGAAATGGTGATGCCATGTCGATAAGGAACCGCGGAGAAAGCATTCCTAGTACAGGCGTCGAACATATATAAACCAAACATCTTCTTATCTTGTCTGGCTTCCCTTGGGTGGATAGATAAGCATCAGCATTTCACAGCCACTACAAAAAGGAACATCATTGTTCATCCCAATCTAGGATGACCGCTACACAATCCACTCTGAACAAGATCTCTTACCCCGGCTTCGCTCTCCTCGCTCTCGGAGTAACCGCAGCCATGGCTGTTCAATACGCCAACGGTTGCACAAAGGGATCTTCTCCTTCTTCTTCTCCTACAACAAAGGCCTCCCACAAGAAGGCCCATGCCTCGCCTGACATCGCCGGCGCCGGCTCCGTCCCGCCTCCCGCGAGCTTGACGCCAGAGCAGGTCGCGATCGTCAAGTCCACGGCACCCATCCTCAAGGAGAAGGGCGAGGCCATCACCACGCTCTTCTACCACAACATGATCACCGAGAACCCGTCGCTGAACAACGTCTTCAATCGCACATCCCAGGCCACCGGCGCTCAACCGCGCGCTCTCGCTCATGCCGTCTTCGCCTACGCGGCGCATATTGATAATCTCGGTGCCCTGTCCGCAGCCGTGGCCCGGATGGCAGACAAGCACGTCAGTCTGGGGATCAGGCCCGACCAGTACCCCATCGTGGGGAAGTACCTGATCGCGGCCGTTGCCGAGGTCCTTGGCGACGCCGTGACTCCTGCGGTCGCCGAGGCATGGACCAATGCCTACAACGTGCTGGCCAACATCCTCATCGACGCCGAGAAGGGTCTCTACTCCAGCTTCAAGGGCTGGGACGACTGGCGCAAGTTCACCATCCAGAAGAAGGTGGCCGAGTCCAGTGAGATCTCCAGCTTCTACCTCGTCCCCGTCGACGGCAAGCCTCTGCCAGGGTACAAGCCCGGTCAATACGTCTCCCTCCGTATCTGGGTGGAGGAGCTCGGTGTCATGCAGCCCAGGCAATACTCCCTCTGCGAGGATCCCGACAAGACGGGGGGTTCATACTACCGTATCGCGGTGAAGAAGGAGACCGCATCCGGGGCTGGTGGTATCCCCGGTCTGATCTCGAACCGTCTTCACGACGAGTACAGCGTCGGCGACGAGGTTGAGCTCACTCACCCCTGCGGTCTCTTCCACCTCGACGAGGCGGCTCCCGAGTCCTCTCCAGCGGTTCTCATCTCCGCCGGCGTCGGCATCACCCCCATGATCTCCATCCTCAACCACCTCACAGCGTCCCCCTCATCGCGCCCCATCTCCTTCATCCACGGCGCTCGCACCGCCCAGACGCAAGCTTTTGCGTCGCACGTCCATTCCGTCGCCGCGTCTCACCCCAACGTCACCACCACCGTCTTCCGCTCACACGCTGTCGACAAGGACGAGGTCAAGGGCAAGCACTACCACTTCATCAGCAGGATGGACCTGTCCAAGCTCGACAAGGAGAAGAAGCTGTTCCTTGGCGACAAGGACACTAGGCATTACATCTGCGGACCACTGAACTTCATGCATCAGATGCAGGCACATCTGCTGAAGGTCGGTGTCGACGAGAGCAGGATCCACATGGAGGTTTTCAACACTGGCGGTGTATAGACAAGAGGCAAAGGGATGAACTGGTGGTTTGGGGTGTCAGTGTCAGAGTGGACGGGAGTTTTGTTTGAAGCACATATGAGAGCGCGCATGATTACATAGATTGAGAGTTTGTAAAAGTAGATGAATTTCTTTAACGACACATTGGTTATGACAATCTTATGAGCTGACTTTTGTTGCTGAAGTGACAGACTGCTACAAGACTATCCGTGTTCCCAGGTGTATGTATTCTTCTACTTTAGATCTTTAGATGACTCTCCTCTTCCTTCTCTCCTTGCCCTTCCCAGCCTCCAGCACCCTCAGACCCAAAGTGCGATGCAAGTCAGTATTAGTGATACCTCCAATCCCTATATCCCGACGCCTTTATCATCAATCCACACCGACGGCTCAATTTCTCCAAATACATTATCAACCTTGTTTAACACTTCTATCACCCCTCTATTCCATAATTGAACAGGGAAGATACCATTCTCATCGTCATTCTCCACCCAAAATGCTACCCACAACTCATTATCTTCTCCCCCTCCTCATCATATACAACTAGGACAACCTCCGAACCCTTCCCCTCTTCACTAGGTGGGGGTCCTTGCAAAGTGCCGATAAACCTGGGGTTTTTGATTTTTGACCAGAAAACTAGAACGGGTTTAATTGACTACTAAGCATGGATATGGTGGTCCGATGAAGTGTGTTCTTATCTCTTATGACCTTGACTCAAGACTCACGATTCTATATAATCCCGTGTCTGGCCTCTCGCTTCTGTCGTGACCATAGACACTATACCCCCACTGATGTATGTCATGAACTTGGTACCTTAATACTCGTCAGGCTCTTCCCTCCTTTCATTCACGCCCATTCATGTATACATGATGAAGATACAACTACTCGTAGTCAATAATCCTGCTTCTTCTTCATGAATTAGTCTCGCAACAGTCAAGCCCTCTGCTCTCTGGCCCCCAAGTCTTAGTTGTATAACCTCGCAATTCCACTTCGAGGACTTTCCAACCAGACTTTAACATAACCAACCCCTCCTAGATCGACAGACTTCGCACCTCAACCATTTCTAGACCATCTACTCCTCCATAACCAGCAAGTGATCGACACAAGAGCTGTACTTACGGTACATAGTTCAAAAAGAAAACCCCCCACCTAATCTCCAAGAAGAGGAAACAGGAAATGCAACCTGCCATCAAGTGAGGGGACGCCTCGTGGCGATCAACACCCATCATGCACGCAGACTTACACGGATGTAACCATGACAGCAAGTTATAAGTCTCTCCAAACGATCGTGCTCTGTGTATGTACGCACACCAAAGGCCCTTAGTCATGCCTCTTCGCGAGCTTCACACCTGATCCCACAATGAGGCTTCTTTTCACTCTCGTCAACTTCACCAGCCTGTCCTTGGCCTCAACACCTTCACCCTCTGGCCGGTCCATTCACATCCCCCTCTCTCGCTACTTCAACAACAAAGGCTTCTCCTCCTTCCCCGGCGAAGCCTCCCTCAACATCCTCAACGACTCCCTCCCGTCCGACCCCGTAGGCATCAACGGCATCTACACATCCACATCAACCGGCCTGACCTACCTTTTCCCAGGCTACGACTCCAACGCCTCTGCTCCCGACAACATCATCTGCTCAGGCCAGCACGTATCCTTACCCCCATCGGACTCTTACTTCTCCATCTCCCTCCTGCTCACCTCCGACACGCGCTCGACAACCCCCTCCGGCAACTTGACCCTGCTCTACGCTGACGGGACGAACTCGACCGCCGAAGTCCGCGCCCACGCCTTCTGGTGGTTCCTCGCCATCCGTCGCGGCGAAATCACCTATCCGTACTTCCACACCCGCAACGGCACCAACGGGAACGCCTCGCACATCTACGAGAGATGGGGTCCCGTCGAGGCTGGCAAGACTCTGGAGGCTGTGGTTCTGCCAAACACGACAAACACCACGGAAGGGAGGCTGCATGTCTTCTCGATGACGCTCTGGGAGAGTGCGGATGTGAAGGAGTTGAAGACGGGAGTTGAAGTGCAGAGCGTCAGGCCTAGACAGGAGCTCGATGATCAGGGCCGTCAACTCGTTGAAGTCACGGTCAACAACCCTGGTGAACACTGCGCGTCTAATGTTCTGGTGTCTCTCAGATCCGGCTGCGGTGAAGTCGAGTCCGCGTCGCCAACGCTCGTCAAGAGGATCTGTCCCGGTGATCAGCAAAAGGTCGACGTGTCCGTCATTGGATCGTCAAATTCCACGGCTGTGGTGTCGCTTGTGAAGAGAGATGATGAGAGGTCGCTGCAGAGCTTCTACTTCTCTGATGTCAGCATCGGGATCAAAGAGTACACGACGGAGGCGAAAAGTCTCAAAGAACATGAGGTACCGCGTTGGATGGACAATGGCAAGTTCGGCATCTTCATCCACTGGGTAAGCCAACATTATCCTCATCCTCACCCTCATCACCCTCTTTGAAATCCCCCAACATCGCTATCATCCTCACCCGCTCACTCACCTCGACAGGGTCCTTATTCTGTTCCCTCCTGGGGCAACTCCTCCATTTACGAGAGTTACGCAGAATGGTTCTGGTGGTACTCAACACGCGTACGTGAAGCCGCTGCCGCCGATCGCTCCGGCTTCAATGCCTATCGTCTCCGTACCTACGGGCCAGACCTCTTCTACGACGACTTCTTCACCAACTTCACCGCCTCCCACTTCGATCCCAAATCCTGGGTTGATCTCTTCTCCTCCGCAGGCGCCAAGTACTTCGTCCTGACCACCAAACACCACGACGGCTTCTCTCTCTTCGACACCGGAGACACAACCCACCGCTCGAGCCTCCACCACGGCCCCAAGAGAGATCTCCTAGGTGAACTATTCCAAGCCGCGGAGAAGTACCAACCGCATCTGAAAAAGGGCACATACTACTCCCTGCCGGAATGGTTCAACCCGGACTGGGCTCCCTACGGCTTCACGCAGTTCGACAGGGTCACATCGACCTCTCAGCCGGGCATCATAGCTCGCAACCCGTACACGAACCAGACCGAACCCTACACAGGCCGTCTCCCGATCAAAGACTACCTCACGTCCCTCATGCTGCCGCACATGGAGACGCTGGCCTACAAATACCACACGGACATCATGTGGTGCGACGCCGGCGCCGCCAACGCGACCGACGTCTTCGCCTCGCGGTGGTTCAACACGGCGCGCTCGCAGAACCGACACGTCGCCATCAACGACCGCTGCGGCTCGCCCTGGGCCGCCGACTACGACACCCCCGAGTACGCCACCTTCAGCGTCGCCCAGAGCAGGAAGTGGGAGAGCAACCAGGGCATGGACCCTTTCAGCTACGGCTTCAACCGCGCCACCAGAGACGAGGACTACATGAAGCCGGAGAAGCTGGTCAAGACCCTTGTGGACATGATCAGCAAGAACGGGAACCTGCTGCTCAACGTCGGGCCCAAGGCGGACGGCACCATCCATCAGGTCATGGTCGATAATCTGCTCCAGGGGGGTAGATGGATCACCGCCCACGGGGAGGCCATCTACAACACCACGTATTGGCACGTCGCCTCGCAGGATGTTAGTGGCGCGCTGCGATTCACGAGGTCGGCTGATGCGTTCTACATCTTCTGCATGGACGAGCCAACGCCTGGAGAGAAGCTGGTCGTTGAACTTGAGTCCCAGGGACGGGTGCCTGCGTTGGAAGGGGACAAGGTTGTAGCACTGGGGATGGACGGGGAAGAGAGGGACGTAGGATGGGGATTCGATGATCAAGGGAGATTTTGGGTCCTTGTTGATGAGGCGGTTGTCAAGAACGATCAGTATATCTGGGTGTTCAAAGTTGAGTACAGGGATAAGGATTAGGAGGGACAGGGAGACCAAATTCGGGGTGCTGCTTGAGAAAAACGCTGTCCAAGGCAAGGTGCTTGAGAAGATTGTCAAGACTACCAGTGATGGATGTCTTTATTATAATGCATACCTACTTATACATGTGACGTGTTTTCCACTCGTCCCAGTCTCCAAAAGCCTGCATCCGAGAGTCAGGTCCATGTATGCAGCATTATTGACCTCATGGTCGTCCAGGCTAAACTTACTATTTTCTCATCTTATCAGCTCTCAGGTCCCCTTTTCGCTTTTCACATTTAAGCAACCTCTTCGACCATCTTCCCTGATCCCATCTTCGCGGGACCACCAAATGTCCTTCCTGCTGGTCCCTCCAGCATGTCGGTAGGCACAGCAATTCTGCTGCCCGACTTGTTGTTCACCCATCGCACAAACGCAGGGTTCGGCCGTGATCCCTCGTCTTCCCCCAGCTCTGCGGCAGCGGCAGCAGCCGCCGCTTTCTTGTTGATCTTGGGTGCTTGCTTCTTGAGGAGTTTGTTGATGGTTTCCATCTACTCAATGTTAGATATTGATGCCGGTCCGAATGAGACAGTGGTCATGCATGAACCAGCGTAAGACGAACCTTGACTTCCTCGTTCCTCTTCTCACTCAGGTTTCGACGTCGCCGGGCCATTTCTTGCCTGCGCATGGAGAGTTCCTCCGCTGTGAAGACCTTCTTGGCTTGCACCTCTGTAGAAGAAACACCACAGTCAGCGATTCCATCATTCGCTCATCTATGTTCGCGGTGTGCATCTTACCATCTGATAGTTTCATGAATTCTCCGGGTCCGTCTTCGAACCTAGCTCGCTGACGCTTCGTCATCTTGGTAACATCAGGTGTGTCCTCTCGGCTGGCATCTTCATCACTGTCCAGTCCAGCCCCTCCCTCCCCGTCATCCTCTTCACCCTCAGCATCCTCGTCTTCTTCCTCTTCTTCATCATCCTCACCAACAACCTCAATCTCTTCACCCTCGGCATCTTCATCAGCCATGGTTTCATCACCCAGCCCCATGGTTTGGTCGCCGTCCTCATCACTCTCGCCAGGATCACTCAGGTCGTCGTCATCTTCGTCGTCTTCGTCTTGCACGACCTTCAATGCAGATCCTCTCGGAGCAGGCTTAGCTTTCGAGGTAACACGTATGGTCGGTCTGGCTGGTGAAGGTGCAGCGCTCATGTTCATGTCGCCCTCGGCATCCTCGTCCCCTTCAGCGTCGACATCGTCGCCTTCGGCATCCATATCCATGGCATCGTCACCCTCGGCATCCTCCTCATCATCATCGTCCAGCTCAATCTCATCTTCCTCTTCATCATCATCCGGGCTCGAGTCCACGACATAGCTCTTCTTTACGCCCCGGTTTCTCTTTCCCTCAAGAATCTCGCCGCCCTCGAAACTCTCTGAATTCCTGCCACCAGGTCCTCTGGTTGCCTGGCGCAGTTTGCCGGGCGCGACTTTGATGTTCAGGTTCAGATGCGATTCATCTGGCGAGGCTGGGACGCGAGACACGCCGCTGTTGCGACCTGATCTTCGCGATGACATGGCGCGTTCGTCTCTTTCATCTTGGTCAGCCCATTTCGCGTGTTCAGATATGACCTCGTTTGCCTTTGCAGCTGCAGAACGTCGCGGTCGGGAGGCCATGTCGGGGCTGCACTTGCAGTCCTAGGCTGTACAAGTAGATATGAGATGGAGTGCAGCGTGATGAGTCGTGCGCGCGTCAGAGAGTGAGTTCAAGGGGTGAGACAGAATCCCAGGCAGTGACAAGATTGGCTGATCGGGTTTAAGTGGGAGCTGGCCTTCGATAGTCCAGCCCAGTGATAGCCGCTATCAGGAACCTACGCAAGTGACCGACGAGCGACGGATCAAGACTTGCTAGATTCCTAGCGTCGTGTCGCCACGTTGCTTTTCGTTGATAGGGTGAGGCTCTCGGGAGTGCAACCAGGGAAATGAGGTTGATTCGAATTTAGTCGAAATAACCTTTGGCCTTCGATGGGCCTGGCCTGGACTGGACTAGATTTGACTGGATGGGATTAAAGGTAACCCCGCGGTTTCGATCCCTCCTGAAGCGAGACTTGGCGGTGAATTGGAGGCGTCAAATAAAAGCCACGCAGCATGTACAGACCATCCGTATCGGACAGGATCCAGTCAAGGGAGAGCGCTACGGCCAGTCGATGGATTCTATCACTGGATGATCCAAATCTACAATGGCCGATGGCTTGGGGAGTCAGATGAAGGAGGATTGCTGGCTTTCCGGCACCTCTAGCCTTTTGAAGGCTACCGGAGTGCTCCCTCGCGACAAACTCGACAATCGCCAGTCTCGCTGGTTTGGTCTGGCACGTGCACGTGCACGCTTGAAGGACGTGGTGGCAAAAAGGGAGATGGAAGAATGAAGAAGAAACAAGGCAAGCGCACAAATAAACCAAGTAGAATGAGAAGAAGACACCAGACCAAGCAGTCGCCTGCTTGTTATGGGAAGATGCTTGCTTACCTATCACGTTTACCACAAAACTCTCTTCCTCTCTCGCCCACAATTGGTCGAGCCCAACCACGAAAGCAGCAGCTTAATTCCCAGTGGCTGCTTAGCCTATCGGACGTATTCTTAAGTGGCTAGCTGGCGCAATGCAACTGCGATGCGACACAGGAGCAAACACAAAACTCAGTTGAGGAGACTGAAGCCGATGCAGGTGAATAGGGTTTCTAACCGGTGGCGCAAGTAGAGTCGCCAGCCAGCCAAGAGGATCCCTCGTTTCCGTGCCTGGTTCAAGTGAAATCTTTGATAATGCTCCAGAATACCTAAGGAAGCTTGTGCTGCCAGATCCTGTGCCCTGCAAAAGCCACTCACTCCGTTGGAGGGTTCGAGTTGAAAAGGCCCAGGCTTCGGATCTGCGGTAGCTGGTGCAGTAGGGCCTGTTGAGACGTCCGTTGGTGCTGAGGCCGGGCTAAGGCAGGAAGTTCGGTGCCGTCAATACCTTACTGGAGCGTCAATAATGGCCAGAATCGCTTTAGGAAGAGAATCGACGACAGCTTGATGCAATTGCTCAGTGCTGACGCTTCTTTTGCAGGGAGCAGCAACGATTCAGCTCGGCACCCACCAGAAACGCGCCACTCGGCTCCGTTTCTGCACCGTCCAGTACGTCACACTTCAAAGTCTTCCGTTATAGACGGCCCGGTCTGTTGCGATCTGCCTCGGCACATGCTACCCGCTTCCTCCTCAGTTTGTTGCTCTCTCCTCTCCGGATTCCATCTTACTCACAACTCCTCCATCCCATTGAAGTCGCAAAGGAACACAGACTCTTCGCGGCAATGGCTGGCTCCGACGAGAAGCCTTCTATTCCATCATGGCAACGCGACGCCGACACGACAGACTCTCCAGCTGCGCAAGATGAGACTACTGCCTCCGAAACCGCATCATCTACCGAGAACCAGCTTGATGTGGCGCGCCGCTTCCTCCAGGACGATGCAGTCAAGAACCAGTCGCGCGAAAAGAAGGCTGCTTTTCTGAAGGAGAAAGGCATCGGCGATGGTGATATCGAGACGCTTCTCTCTGAACTCACCATGGCGCAAACCCCAGAGCCCGAGGTTCGAAATATAAGCCCATCCATGCTCACCACCTCGTACTGACCACCCTCTAGTCCTCTACTGCGTCTTCGACACCTTCAACAACCCCTTCAACACCATCATCATCTTCCACAGCATTCACTATTCCCTCCGACCGCCCGCCAATAGTAACCTACCCCGAATTCCTTACCCAACCACCCGCTCCTCCTCCCCTCGTCACCACAACTGCCCTCCTCACAACGCTATCATCTTTCTTCGGCCTCGCCACCCTTCTTCACGGCACCTCGCGCTACCTCCTCCAACCAATGCACGAGTCTCTTACCGAGGCTCGACTGGATCTTCACGCCACTGCCTCCGACCGTCTCAACGCCATCGTCTCTCGCCTAGAAGAGACTGTCTCCGAGATTCCTCCACACGCGTCCGCCAAAAAGTCCGCTACGTCCGCCAACACCGTCGCAGGAGGCGATGGTGATGAGGACAGCTCTATTGGTGACCCGACCGAGATGTTCCACCGTGACATTGGTACCCAAACCTCTGCCCTCGAAGACCTACCCCCGTCATCATCCACATACCCAACCTCATCAACCTACACGCCCTCTCCCTCCGAAATTCAAGCGACTCGCCTCCAAAATCTACTTTCGTCCCTCCAGCCTATCTCCGAATCTTTCCGCACCCAATCCACCGACTTCGACGACATCGGCACCCTCATTGATGTGTTCAGAGACGACCTTGTCGCCATGGGTGCCAATAATACATCAACGCCCATCTACGGCCGTAGCTCGTCCTCCTCTTACAATGGCTACTCGTATCAGCTTGGCAATTTCAAGGAGCCGGATGACGAGATCAAGAAGGCGAGGGATGGTATCCGGAGGGTGAAGGGCTTGTTGTTGAGTACACGCAATTTCCCTGCTTCCACGGCTTAGAGAGCACAATGACACAGGATAAAGGAGGGATCAAGTCAAGCTTCCGCTCAGTATATCATGGCTGGAAGGAAGTTCCGAGTGTATGTTACATAGTCGATGATCGTGTTCTTAGTTTCAAGCAGCCATGGCCGGCCAATATATCACTGGTTCACAGACTGAATACCGAGCTAAAGCCACCGCTGCACTGAATTGCAACAAGAACCGCCCCCTCTTCACCTCTTCCCATAACAGCTACAGCAAATATCATCGTCCCCTATCATTTGTTCCATAAATTGATTGTTGTTCTCCCATTCGCGTCATCAAAGCCAACCTCTTACCCATCTATGTGAGGGCGGATTGGTAGGCCCAGTTCTCGGAAAATCGTATCCCAAGGCGCCACTCGAATGTGCTCAGAATGTCTCTTCGCGGCCTTGAGCGCTTTGTACCATTGCGTAGTCGGTGTAAAGGCAAAATCAAAGGCTTCTTGCCCCGCGTCTTTCGCCCTCTGGGCCTCTCTTAAAAGGCGATTCTCAACTTGTATAGAGAAGCTTGATTGGGTTCCTTTAGGTGGGTGGAAGACTACTTTGCGGTTGACTCCTTCTTCTTCTTCCTCGTCAGACTCTCCAAGAGTGTAATTCAGAGCCTTGTTCGATGTTGTGAGGGTCGAGCGCAGAGGCTTTTCTGTAGGCCTGAGACCGCGTTGTACAGCCGTCCATCCACATTTCGGCAAAAGATCAGATCGAGCATGCAGATCCGACCTGAAGTTGTTAAATAGGTGAACTAAACGGTTCAACGTATGCCCTATTGGATTGGCGCTCGGATCAGAACTTTCAAACCCTGCAGCCCAGACCTGCTTCAGGGGGATACGAGGATTTCGCTCCTTATTTCTGGCAGTTACGATAGAAATAAGTGACCTTTGAGCGGGGATCAGGTCTCCTTCAAAAATTTGATCTTGTGCAGAAAGCTTTTTACTTAGAAAGGCATCCCAAATAAAGAGCTCTGCAGAGGTCCAGGGCTTCTGGTGTGGATTTTGCGGACGAAATACTGCGAACCACGGGCGACTTAATAGTGGCATCTCATCTGGATGCATGTTCGGGTCCCATTCGTCTTCAATGGTGTAGAAAAATCCAATATAGGTATTTTTCGTAGGTCTCCTGATATGATCAAGGGGGAAGAAGAAAGAGAACCATTCATCGTATGTTGAACATTGTGGTCCAGATACTCCTAGATTCACTGCCATGCCAGGGGCAAAATAGCTTACAGGTCTTCTAAACAAGATCGCTAGCGGGATTTGAGATAGTTCGTTCATCTCAATGTTCTTAAGCCCTTGCTGTATCAGGATAACGGCTTCTCTAGGGGCAACGGTCGGCATTGGAGCGTCGGCGGTCGATTGGTCCAGGTCTTGAACTTCTGTGTTGTCCATCGACACGCCGGGATCTTGCACAGAGGATCTCCAGTATCTAGGCGCAATCACACGCCTAGACAGGCGTGATGAATCAGATTGGCCTGTTCCGATAACTTCAAATCGACGAAATGAATCGAACCGTCGGGTCGCCCACCATGAGAACCAATTCACAAGACTCTGTTCATCATTGGCGTCAATATTAATAGGCGCAACCACTAATGGATTCGTGAGCAAGTCATCATCGTCCGGATCGTTCGCGGATAGCATCTTTGCCAGCAATCGTCGTGTTTTCAGTCGTAGAACATTCTCAGCTTGAAGCTGTTCATCATCGCGTGTCGTAGAAATGGTGTTATCAAGCAGCTGGCTCAACCAATGGTCAAAGTCTCCGAACACAGCTAACTTACATACAGTTTCTGTTGGCTTATTTACTTCCAAGAACTTCTTTGAGAACCATTTCAAGAAGTTATAGGCGCCTTCAGGCTGCGCAAACATGAAACTTGGTGTAATAAGAAAGACTGTCCCAGACACCAGGATGGGTCGCAAAACTGGTGCTTCTAGCCCTTCTGGTGAGCCTTGCTTTTCGCCCTCAAACTCTATCTGCTCCTGACGAAGGGTACGTCCGAAGACCCAGAACCTTGAAGTGCTGACATCATGCGGAGACCATAAGAGCTCGCCAAGGTTGGGCAAGAGTCGGATTGTGTCAACCGCATCACAGTGGATAATTACCACCCCACTGGGAAAAGAACGGAATAGTGACCAATGTCCTGGGACTACACTGCTGAGAATCCCACTAGACGGGTTGCACTGGCGCAGCCATTGTGCAACTAGAAGGCATTCAGCTTCTCGACTTCCTGGAAAGAGTAGGAAGAACGCTGTCGATGCGGCAGGAGACATTTGGGACGGAAGCAGCCGTTGACTCTGAAATGACAACAAGCTATTCATGGTCAGGATGTTACTTAGAACTGTATGCCTTGACGACGCAACGATGTCGTAGTCGAAGTGTTGGAGAATCTGGGGCTCGAATGTTGGGGTTGGCAGGAAAATAGCAAATGAAAGATTTTCCACACCGCGTTTATTCGGGCTGGCTCGGACAGGCCATGATCCTGGAGAAGACCTCGGTTTGATTATGACACAAAGGCCAGCAAGGCAACAAAGAGTTGCTCCTCCAGTTGCTGCGAGCCTCGCGTGAATGGTTGAAACTGAACTATTGGAGTTGGGTGCTATTACTTGGCCTTCGGCTATGGTGCTTGCTCTGATATGAGTATTGGCGAAAGAAAAGTCATACTCTGAACAGTAGTGAGTGAAACAAAGAAGCTCCGCTTCTTCGAAGGGTGCGAGTTGGGAGGACAGTGCTTCGCAGCTCAGGCCGGTAAAGACGAGCTGTAAGGTATGTACCTCGGACCCCCCAAGCTGGCACACCTTCGTGACGTCTTTGCACGCTCCAGCATATGGAACATTGGCGTGAGATGGCTCATCTTCTGCAGCATCAACCATGTCCTCGTCATCATCCAAGTCCATGTGAACATTTTCGTCATCTCCAAAGCGCACAGTCTTTCTCTTTTCACCACCTGACAGATCGACGGCAACCTCACTATGTGTGATTAAGACAGAAGGTTCCGTAGGTTCCGTGGCCTCCTTATCTCTTGGTCGCGGAGGTTCAAGAGAATCGCCTTGGCCGGCTTGAAGTATGGATTCTCCTGAGCCAAGGACACTTGGGCTGGTGGCATCGGCCAGATGGTTTGATAGTGTAGTAGCATCCAGTAGATTTGGGCTAGGCGACACAAATAAAGAGGACTCTCCTCTATCATCGTTTGATGATGAAGTTCCTGTTGCTATGCTCGAAGTTGGCTTCCTCCGCAATGCCAACCGGGGATCACGGGTTCCTTCATTATCCCGCAGCCGCTTCTCAATAATACGCTGATGGCGTCTGTTTAGAAGTTTCGGGTCAATGTTACTGTTCTCGGCGACTTGGTCAAGTGTTTTCCGCTTCTTGGCTTTGTTGCCACCTGTGAATACATTGCCAGTCACGGTGGGATCCCCCGATTGAGTTCTGATTGCACGGAGAGGGTCTGGGGCCAAAGTCATCTTGCGACTCAAGTTCATTGAGCCTTGTGAAAGATTTTGCCCAACATGTGCTCCTACAGTTGGTGGATGTTGCCCAGAAGGCACAACCTGCGATAGTTGTGCTTCTCGCGCTAAATGCTGGGCTTGGGGTAGCTCGCCTTTCTCAGGCTGCGCTGCCTTCCTCGGGCTGGGTGCGGAATCTCTCTTTTTCTTGGACGGAGACCTCTGTTCAGCTTCCCTAGTGGCCTTCTTTGTCTCTCTCTCTGTTGCAGCTGGTTGTAACGACCCTGATGGAAAACTCTGCGTCTCGGTTTGTATTTGGGAAGCTGGCTCCTGTCGATCCTGGCGCGTTGACCTCTCTTGCTCTTCGACATCGGTGTCGGTATCGGCATCGCTATCGTTCAGCATTGTGATATTCTGTTCCATCACCTCCGAAGAACTACTACCCCTACGGTCTTCGCGGTCACGGCCATCCTGATCAAGCGTTTCCCAATCAACATCTTCATCCGAGTCATCTTCTGAATCCACGCTCTTAAGGGATTCTCTAGCGTGCTCAAAGTCGTCAACTGGTTGTGGCTTTTTTCCGGCAGCTACCCTTCTTCGGTTGTTGGCTTCCTGTTTCTGAATCTTCTTCTTCCAATGCTGTTCATACGCTCGCTTCCATTCTCGAACCTTGAATGGCTTTTTTGTTCCGGCGAGATGTTGCGCTTTCTCTTCTTCCCACTTCTTCAGGAGCTCTGCTTCAAGATGCTTTCGTGGCTCCCAGGTCGCTTCAGCCAGGGGAAACCCTTCCCATTTCACAAGCCAGCACCGCTCATTAGCGGGTCGTCCCAGCATATCCCCCTTCATGACCCGCTCTGCGAGGATGTCTTCCACAAGCCACTCCTCGCCAGAGATGTAAACCTCTGATATGAGCGAGTCAGTCGGAGATGGTGGGTGAGTAGCATCAGGCTGGTCCATGATTAGGATATATGAATGTTCAACAAGGTAACTTGAACGTGCGTGGAACTGCTGGTTCTATACAAACATCCGATAACAGCGTAGTGAGGACTAAGATCAGTGATGAGTCAGAACATGATAGACAAAAGAAGAAAGGTGCTTCTTAGGGGCAGTTAATGTCAGTGAGTTGTTGAATGGGGAGAGAACCGAGAAAAAAATGGAAAGAGAAGAGGGCAGGGGGCATCAGGCTACAGGTGCCTACAGAAGTAACAATAGCAGCTACTTAATAGTAAACGATGGCGTGCAGTGATAGCAGTGACAGCTGCCACGGCCGGCTCCCAGCAGAGAGATTGTACAGGATAATGAGAGCCTAAAACATGATCACGAAAACGAAATGGGAGACATCATCCTGGCTCGCAGCGTCGACGATATTTTGGGTCCTTGTTAGACATTCGACCTGAAGTTTCATCTACAAGCGCCTTGTGTCGGTCGCTCACGAACCAACAAAAACGATTGTGATGTATGTAACGGGGATATTCAACAACCGGGCACCATGTGACACCGTCAGAAACGCTGTGCGCTTTTGGAACCGTATGTACCATCCTCAGAAAAGGCGACAAGCAACACCACCACGGGATCCCTTAACTCTGACACTCCAACCAAGCTCATATCTCACTGTTCCAGTGACCACCTACTCCTCCTCCACCACAACCCACGACTACCACCCCACCGCCAATACAGCAACGTCTCTACGACTGTCACGACCTCATCTTCGCCTTTCACGCAAACACTCACGTCATCCACGTATTTAAATAGTCATCATGGCCAACGACGAGTATGATGTATGTCACCCCTCTCGTTCTGATTAAACATGTGCGCCAGCGCCCTTTGCTAACCTTTGTCTGCATCCAGTTCCTTTTCAAAGGTTCGCCGCCCCTTTAACCCCCCCTTTTGAGCCCGACCAGTCCTCGCTATCCCACCGATCGACCGAGTCTCTTGCCACGCGACCGAAAAATAGTCTTGTACTGATATTTTACCCCTGCAATTAGTTGTCCTGATTGGAGACTCGGGCGTCGGAAAGTCCAATCTTCTCAGCCGATTCACCCGTAACGAATTCAACCTCGATTCCAAGTCTACCATCGGTGTCGAGTTCGCCACCAGGTCGATTCAGGTTGATTCCAAGACCATCAAGGCCCAGATCTGGGATACCGCCGGCCAGGAGCGTTACCGCGCCATCACATCAGCGTACTACCGTGGTGCTGTCGGAGCCCTTCTCGTTTACGACATCAGCAAGCACCAGACTTACGAGAACGTCACCAGGTGGCTGAAGGAGTTGCGCGATCATGCTGACGCAAATATTGTCATTATGCTGGTTGGAAACAAGAGCGATTTGAGGCACCTTCGGGCGGTTCCCACTGAAGAGGCCAAGGCCTTTGCCAGTATGTCACATGTCACACAGCAACTGTCCAGTTTGGCAGCACTTCGCTAACGGGACTAGGCGAGAACCATCTTTCCTTCATCGAGACCTCCGCCCTTGACGCCAGCAATGTCGAGCTGGCTTTCCAGAACATCCTTACCGGTACGCGCAGCCACAACAACAATAACAACAACAAACATGCGTGATTCGCAATACTGACTTTTGCCAACAGAGATCTACCGTATCGTCTCAAGCAAGGCCCTCGACTCGGGTGATGGCGCCCAGGCCACAATCGGTGCCGGCCAGAACATCTCACTCAGCAAGCCTGCCGACGACGAGGCATCCAAGGGTGGCAAGTGCTGTTAAAGGCCACCAGCATATATGTGTGCGCACCATGTTTCCTGATGCCAGTTCTGCTTCTTTGGGAGGGGCTGTTTTTCTTCAAAACATAAGAGGCGTCATAACGTGTTCCCGGAATTGTACGACGGGCTTGCGGAGCGGGAAGCTAGGGTAGGGTGAAGAGGCGCAGCGTCAAGTAGGTGGTGGATAGACGACGTGTACTCTTCTTCCCTTGCCTGACTACCTTTAGGAGGAAAGGGATCCCCGTTTGGCTCTGATCTCCTTTGTCAGTCTCAAATCTCTTTTGTTCACGATGACTTTTGTGGCTGGTGCGCTCGATGATTGCTTCGAGCTGGTAGTCTTACGTAGCTGAATGAAATGCTTAATGTCAGCCTTGACGCGCGTCCACGTGACGGTGAGTTGTTGATAGGGAATGCTTAGGTGCCGATGAAACTTCTCCTTCTACAGCATGACCAACCTCTCTATAGCAATACGATAGGTACCTATGTACTTGTACATGCCTTAGCTATTAAATACAATTCAGCCTACATTCGCTGTCGTGTGAAGTTGGCGGATTTTGTGAGGGGTGAATGTCGAGGTCAAGCACTAGGATTTGGCGAGTTGTCTCGGCTTATGAACTGGCTCATTATTTCGACATCATTTAGCTGATAGAATGGTGAAAACATCGATCAGGACTATCCATTAACTATCCATTTTAATTAACTATTTTCTCCTGTGTCTGCTTGATGCGTGTCATATGAATATAGCCGCAACTCTAGGGTGGGTAAAGGATGTACCTAGGTACAAACAGCGACTGGTGTCCCGCATTGCCGATAAGACCTGGAGCCTCTTATCGCCAGGTAAAAAAAATTCTGGGTCGTTACTCAGAAGTACCAACTGCTTGACTGTAGCCTTTTATCAGTATCATCTTTGCGCCACCATCGTCCACAGACCACAAGCTTGAGCTCAAGTCGGGAGACAAGCGGAAAATTTCGATATTGAAGCGAGAAACCAGGGAGGAAGAAGATATGGCGGCTGTCTACAAGAGCCTCTCCAAGAAGGAAACCAAGAAGCCGGAGGCGCCTGCTGCCAATGGCACCCAGAAGAACAAGCAGAGGGTGCTCATCCTCTCCTCCAGAGGTGTAACCTACAGGTAAGTTTCCCCGTGCGCGGGCCTACCTCTGCAGAATGTTTGTGACTAACAGTGCCTGGTTTAGACATCGTCACCTCCTTAACGACCTTGCGGCGATGATGCCGCACAGCCGCAAAGATGCAAAGTTCGATTCCAAGACCAAGCTCTACGAGCTGAACGAGCTAGCTGAGCTCTATAACTGCAACAATGTTCTCTTCTTTGAAGCGCGTAAGGCGAAGGACCTCTACGTCTGGATGGCTAAGGCACCCAATGGACCGACCATCAAGATGCACATGCAGAATCGTACGCTTGCCCTTCGAAGCCTCAGCAACCATGATTGAAGCTAACTTTTAGAACAGTCCACACTATGGAGGAACTTCATTTCACAGGCAACTGCCTCAAGGGCTCCCGATCGATCCTCTCTTTCGACGCCGCCTTCGAGAAACAACCCCACCTCCGCCTAATCAAGGAGATGTTCCTCCACCAGTTCGGCGTCCCTCAGGGCGCACGCAAGTCAAAACCCTTCATTGACCACGTTATGGGGTTTTCCTTTGCCGACGGCAGGATCTGGGTGCGCAACTACCAGATCAACGAGACAGAGGGTTCCAAGCTCAAGCCCAACGATGAGAAGACCGAGGAGGAGGATCTGAGTCTAGTCGAGATCGGTCCCCGGTTTGTCCTCACTCCAATTGTCATCCAGGAAGGTTCCTTCGGCGGTGCCATCATCTACGAGAACAAGGAGTTCGTTTCTCCCAACCAGGTTAGGGCCGATCTCCGTAGGAGCAAGGCTTCAAGACATAACGCAAGGGCAGAGAAGCAGGTAGAAAGGCTGGCGCGGAAGGGCGACCTGGGTCTTCGCACAGAAGGTGGTGTGAGACTGGCAAAGGACGAACTGGATACCAAGATGCTGTTTTCTTAGATGATGTTTTTATACTGGCGTTCAAGGGCATATTACAACTTGACAGTTACAGGTGGTTCAATTACATTGGATGTTTTGAATGCAAGCCAACCCTAACCCTGACCAACCCTGGCTAATCCAGGCAGATATGGCGTGACTGTACGACGTGTGAGCAGGGGGTTGATCAGTCACGTCTGTTCATGTATCATCTCCCTTTCCTGGTATTTCTTCCAAACAACACACCAATTAGACATCAACTCTCCTCCTCCATCCAAATTTCCATCCAACTCCACCTCTGAATTCTGTACAAAGTCAACTTTAACCTTGAGGAAAATACGCGGAGAAGAACCACCCAACATGGATATTAGATCAACGCTCCGAGTCCCATCAACGGGATCTCATACGACCTCTTTCATCCCAAACCGAGCCTCATCGTGCGCCAAGCTCTGCACTTTTTCAAGCCCCAACGACGGGGTTGTCGCTAAGTAAACTATCAAACTTGTTGGCTTTGCGGGTTGAGGAATTCAATCCGTAGAGCTTCAGAAGGGGCAAAAGCGCTCCTTATCTCTTGCTCGTGCTTGACATTTCAGGCATTGAAATTACATCGACCTCGTTGCTGAAGATTTGCAACCGGGATACGATCATCGCGTGCCTTCAGAAGCTTGCACGCGCGTTTAGGCTTAGGGACGAAAGCTCGTTCATAAAGTCATCACGCAACCACATTTTGATCCAGATTGTAAATTCTCAAGTTCCCATTGCAGCTTTCGACATTGCTGACAGTAAAGATAGTCTGGAAACCCCCTGAACTTGGTCCCTACCAATCTCTATAACTTACGCAAACGAATCAACTGCACGACATCTCAAACCTCCAATCACATTGTAAAGCGACATCATGAGTCATTCAAGCGAGACCCCAGAAGTGCTTACGAGTCTGCCGATGGAGATACTTCTGGACATTTTCCAAGGACTGGATGTCCAAAGCATCTTCGAGCTGTCGCTGACGTGCAAACGACTCCACCATGTGTTTTCTCAACGCAAATCGACAATCATCCTGCCTGTTCTCATTCGCGAGTACAGCCCGCTGGATGAGCTACTGCAGGTCTGTACTGCCTCAACAAATGACATTATCACCGGCCAAGGCCTCTACACTCCACGCAGGATTATTTTCAAGCGGGATGCCCTAGATTCTGGTGTTGTTCTGGCTGCTGGAGGTGGCAATAAATCGAATGGCACTTTCACTCGTGTTGCGAAGGGTGGAAAGCCTGGCGAGTCAGCAAAGCCAGAGCCCGCAATCACTGTACTCACTGAGAAGAACCTGCATTCGATTCTCAAGCATTGTCAGCTGGTGCGCTCTTGGGAGGGGCTCTTCCCCCAGATGAGGTGGTTCCACGAACCAGAGAACTGTCGGATGCTACGACTACACGAGAGCCATCGCCTGAGAAGGGCATTCTATCGCTGGTGGCTATACAGCATTCATTTCCATGGTGACTCACCACGTCCGCGCGTGGGTCTCCCAGCGGATTATGTTGAGGATGTGCGGACCAGCCAGCTTCGGTACCATTCGACGAGCGAGCTATTGGAATTGATGGATCTGATGGTGGCTGTGAAGGATGTGGTATTTCACTACATCTGTCCTCGTCTTGACCCTACGCATGGTGATGTAAGTGACTTCATCTTGTTGAAGTATTGGAACAAAACTAATGAGTTCCAGTCACTCGAACAAAGCCCATTGATGACAGAGATGGGCCGCTCAGAGGTCATCATGCGGACATGGATGGATCAAAGCCAATGGGGTCGCATTGTCAAGACATACTCAAAGCTGAGCCCTGAGCAGCTGATGCACTATTTTGAAAACATTTGCAGCTATCCTCGCAAGCGTCTCATTGCAGATGTGCACGTTCACCTTCCCAACTTCACATCTGACCAAGAGTCCATTCTGGGTGCCATCTGGGTAGTGCTTAACGAACGAATGCCTATTGGCAACATTCCTAGTCTGGCTGAGCACAGTTGTGGAGGTATAGTTGATTTCGAGGATGAGCGTGACCTGGAGAGGTTGGCTTTTGGTGCAGATGGAAGCCCGGACGGAGGACTGCCACCGGGCGTTAGCTACAGGCGTGCGACGTCGCAGTGGTCGCCTCGTGGTGACGACGGACGTTATCTTGAGGACCACTGCCAGCGACAGTATGGCAGTGGGCGAATGGTTCCATTGTCGCACTGGGAGTTGGTGAGACAGTAAACGACGGAGATTTGTTTGGGTCAGAGACTTGTCATGGATTGCTGGCATAATTAGAGTAGAAAGAGAAGGATAGAAAGCGTTGGCTGTTAATTGCTGTCTACTTCAAGCAAAGTTAGTTATTGGTACAATTCTATTTATGTGGTTGTGTTCTTGCTATTTAATGTGATTTGCTGGGTTCGAAGCTGCCTGCTTCGGTGGATGCACATGAAGACTCGAGGTGAGAAGATGAGGCAAAGCAGTCTGGATCTGAGCACCCCTAAGAATTTTCACCGTTACCTGGAGTCTAATGCATGCTGTGCGCTGCTTTATGCCGTCCTTTGGCAAGGACTACCAAGACTGTGATTGTTTTTCCCATCATTACAGGTGACAGTCTGGGCCAATATCGCCAACCAGCTTCCACAGCGCAACACAGCACCGCCCCATCACCCGCTGTTCGCCCTCGCGCGTGTTTCCCCCACCAGCCACAGTCCACCTTCAACCACAGCCTTGCAACGAGTCTCTTTCCCCTTGCAACACAGACACACCAGGATAACAGCCCACCCCCACGACAACGAACAGGTCGTGGCGCATACCGGCGTGAACAATTGCCTAGGTGTGAAGAAGCCTGCTTTTATTCTCCGGAGTTTTGGGCGAACAGCCTTTTGGCATTCCTTCGGTAGTGTTTGTTTGTTGCGTGGTCGGTGGCGTTTCTATCCAGGTTGTGATTGACACCAACCACAACCTACCCTTTGTGTATGAAGTGAGAGCGCAATAGGCTCTTCGATGGTCTGGAAAAGGACAGAATCACAGGTATGTTGTTGTATCGTCTATTTAATGGTTCTGTTTTCTTTCTGCTTCACTGCTTGTTTGAGATTATGCGGTGTCGGCGAAGATAGTCCTTGCTTTCCTCTTTGGCATACCCAACATGCGCCGGCTCATCTCACCACCTGCGCGTTGCTTGCGCCGCTAAATTGTCTCATTTTCGTCAATATTATTTCTTTCAAGAATCCAGAATATCTAACAAAGTGCATAGAACTAATCATTTCGCCACGTGGCGCTCTGAGGAAGGAAGTCGATATCTCTGAACAAAGGCTGGCCTCATCAACTTCTCCTCCCCACTTGACTTACTGAGCACGACGCTCAGAAAGCGGTAGGATGGGGGAATCGGGGCCAGTCGACGTGGTCGACACCCCCATGCAAGATGCTGACGCACCGCCTCTTGATGGTATGTTGGACGGCTCAGGCGACAACGACGATACTGTGTCTGAACGAGGGAGCATCTACGACAGTGACGAGGAAGACAGCCAGGCTGCCGACCTAGCCTCCGCACAGCGCCGCGGCCTCCTTCCTACAGGTGTCTGTTACGACGACAGAATGAAGCTGCATATGAATGCTGACTTTACTCCCAACTCATTCCATCCAGAGGACCCCCGACGTATCCACCACATTTTTAAGGCGTTCAAGAGAAATGGCCTGATCTACCTAGGTCCCCCGGCAGAACTACCGAAGGTCATAAAGAGCAACCCAACTAAGTACATGTGGCGGATCACATGTCGTGAGGCGGAGAAGGAGGAGATATGTCTGGCGCATGACCCCGGGCACCTGGAGATGGTGGAGAGTTGGAACGAGCTGAGCTCAGCGCAGATGCGTGAGCTCACGAAGCAGTATGACCAGGGCCGTGAGTCACTATACATTGGCAGTATGTCTTATCAGGCTGGTTTGCTGGCTGCTGGCGGTGCAATCGAGACCTGTAAAGATGTGGTGTCGGGAAAGGTGAAGAATGCTTTTGCAGTCATCCGTCCACCAGGCCATCACGCCGAGATCGACCACCCCATGGGATTCTGTCTCTTCAACAACGTTCCCGTTGCCGTCAAGGTCTGCCAGAGGGATTACCCTGATCTGTGCCGCAAGGTTCTCATCCTCGATTGGGATGTCCACCACGGCAACGGCATTCAAAACATCTTCTACGACGACCCGAACGTCCTCTATATCTCCATCCATGTGTACCAAAACGGTGCTTTTTACCCAGGCCAACCACCCAACCCTCACACGCCTGACGGCGGTCTTGACAAATGCGGCACTGGGCCTGGCCGTGGTATGAACATCAACATCGGCTGGCACGATCAAGGCATGGGTGATGGAGAATACATGGCCGCATTCCAAAAGATCGTCATGCCCATCGCCCACGAGTTCGGTCCCGATCTGGTTGTCATCTCTGCTGGTTTCGATGCCGCTGACGGGGACGAACTCGGCGGCTGCTTCGTCACCCCTCCCTGCTATGCACACATGACCCACATGCTCATGTCCCTTGCCCAAGGCAAGGTCGCTGTCTGCCTTGAAGGCGGTTACAACTTCATCGCCATCTCCAATTCGGCAGTCGCAGTCGCAAAGACCCTCATGGGCGAACCTCCGCCGACTCTCAAGATCCCACCCATCAACCGCGATGCGGCAAGGACCCTCGCGAAAGTGCAGGCTCTCCAGGCACCATACTGGCAGTGTATGAGGGCGGGTGTGGTGGATGTGCTTGATCTTCAGGACCAAAATGCAGAGAGGTTGCATGATGTGATCAGGACAGCGCAGTTGCACGATCTGGCGACCAGACATCGGATGACGGCGCTGTATGTGCAGCACGAGCAGTTGTATAAGTCATATGAAAACCAAGTGCTGGTGACGCCGAACTTGATGCACGCGAAGAGAATCCTGGTGCTGTTGCATGATCCGTAAGTCTGCTGGGGGCAGAGTCGAGGCTGTGTCGAGAATTATCAACTGACGTTGCTAGGCCGGGCATGTATGCTCAACCTGATGCGATAGATCGGCATCTGGAGCCGCACAATGCTTGGGTGGTAAGTGTTGCTCACATTCAATCCCACCACGTGCTCGCAAGCTAACTGGAAGCAGGTCGATGGGGTCAAAGAATACATCGATTGGGCAATTGGCCTAAATTTTGGAGTCATGGATGTCAATATTCCTGGTTATGTGACTCATGAAGAGGTAGCTCCCAACTCGCGACTTGGCTATAAAACCAATGTAGCTGACCATAACACAGGATTCGGACGCCTTCATCCCGGCCCTTCAGGAGAGCGATTTGCAGGAGCAAGTCCGAACTTTGGTCTGCTACCTTTGGGACAACTTCCTGCAACTATATGCCGCCGATGAGATTTTCCTGATGGGAGTGGGAAATGCATATCTAGGAGTCAAGCTGCTGCTCATCAACCGCGGTACGTATGCTTCAGTTCATCAGTTCTCACCCCATCCCTCAAATACTATCATTCATCAATCTAACGTATTCCACGACAGCCGACTCAAAATCTCGAATCTCGGGTATAGTAAGCTTCGTCAACGGCAACCTTCGGCCCGTCAAGTCAGAAACCGACCCGGACCTCTCAAGCTGGTACAAGGACAATTCGCAGATCTTTGTCTCTGGCGAACATGCCTGCTGGTCAAATCCAGATTTACTGAGAAAGATCAACAAGCGGCGTTTCGGAACGGTCGTGAAGAGCGACAAAGGTGGGTTGAACGCGATGATGAAGAGACACGCGAAGGAGGCGTGGGATTGGATGGCCGAAAGAATGGAGGAAGAGACGCATGGTGAAACAACTGAGGAAGAGGAAGAGGACGAGAAGGGATCATGATGGATCAATGGGTTTAGGAGATGGAGATTTCTGCTTTCACCTTTTCTTCCAGTTTCTCTCTCATTCTCCCTTTTCTTTTCTTTTCGCAATCCTGCTTCAAGGCGCCGGGAGTTTACGAGTCTGTAGGTGTCCACATATCGGCCCCAAGAGACTCAACAAGGGGGGAGGAGTGATATCAAAGGCAGTGCTTCGCGTGAGTTTGACTATGGGAAAGGAACATAGATGGTTGATGTTCTTGGCAGTGTACTTGGCTTTTCTAGAAATCAGAAACTTCATTCTGGTCCTTTTTTCATGCTTAAGTCCACCTAGGGTTTTCCGCATTTTGCGCAGACGGGATACTTAAAGGTGGGCAACATCGTACAGTAAGACACGGGCTCACACTGTGCTCCTAACACAGTGCTTATCAGCTGTTTATCGGTTCTACCCGGAGCCGGCTTCGCGATTTTTCCAGGAATCGCGACGCCTGAGAGACGAAGACTTCAGATTTCCAATCTCAAGGAAATTCAATCAGCTACATGCGCTTTCCAGCACTACCTACATCCTACCTGTGCGCATCGTTCACTTGATGCTGCCTCCGCAAGAAACCCCATATTATTAATCTGCATTCACTCCTCAGCCGGCGCACTCTCCTTTCGCGACAATGGACCGCGATCGTAGCAGGAGGTAAGCACCACTGACCAGACACCCAGCCACCAGCATCTCCAACACGCCTTTGATGAAAGCACAAGCTAATCTCACTCATCAGATACGACGATGGCGAAGTCGTGCGCTATGGAGCCGGCGAATCCTGGCGGCCTACCCCCCGTGGCCCTCCTCCAAGCGACCGCTCCCCTCGCAAACCTCGCTCTCGTTCCCCTCCTCCTCGCTCCAACCGCTCCCCTCCTCCCCGCGACCGTGATCGCGACAGGTCACCTCCTCCAAGAAGAGACTCGCGGCCGCCTCGTTCTCCCAGGGCACGTTCACCACCACCACTTAGTTCAGACAGTTATGTTCCTGGCGGACGATATCCACCCCGGCGACGCTCGCGATCGCCATTTGGAGGACCAAGAAGAGACGCCGGCGGCAGAAGATCCAGGTCTAGATCTCCGGGTCCGCCAAGCCATATGGGGATGCGAAGGAGAAGCCCTGGACCGATGAGGAGGAGTTTGTCGAGAAGGAGGTCGCCTTTGCCGCCCTTGGGCAGGGATGAGAGATACGATAGCAGAGCGAGATCGCCTCCGCCAAGGAGAGATGATAGGTTTGATGGAAGGGCTAGGTCGCCACCTATGAGGAGAGACGATAGGTTCGAAGGACGGGCGAGGTCTCCACCGCCAAGAAGGGATTGGGATCGGGATAGGGATCTGGACAGGCGTGATGATAGGAGGGACGATAGACGTGACGATCGCCGCGATGACCGTCGCGATAATCGGTACGAAGCAACGTGCCGCTCGATTGAAGCTCAAAAGCGGACACTAACACTTTCTCCCAGAACCCCCAACCGCCGACGCTCTCGCTCACCCTTCCGCCGCGATCGCTCTCCGCCTCCACGCTCTCCTCTCACCACCAGCGCTCCTCAAGTGAACTACCGTCCACGCTCCCGCTCACCTCGTCGCGGACCTCACGCTGCAGACACGTACAACCCGTACCGCCGTCCGTCACCACGAGACTCGCAGCCACCCTCCGGTCGAACCTCTCCCCGCGGTGTAGCCAGTCGTCCTCGCTCCCCTGCACCACCATCACAGCCTTCCAACAGCGCCCACACGAACACCACCACCAACAACAACAGCTCATCTATTCCTGTCCGATCACCACCTCGTGGACCCTCGGCTTTGAGACAGCCTCCCACCGGACCAGCCGCCCAGAGGAGTGTCTCCGGATCAAGTGTCTCAGCAGCACCGCCTTCCGCACCGTCTCAGGGTGGTGTAGCCAGCCCGACCATCCCACCTTCTGGACCTAGAGGCTACGTTCCTCCATCGGGACGTCCATCCTTCAGCTCTAGAGGCGGTAGCACAGGACCAGGAGCGGGTCGCGGAGGCTGGGCGCCCTCTTCCGGCCCCGGGGCTCCGTCACTGTCGCGACACACCTCCGCCGGGGTCTCTCCTTCGCCATCCACACCAACCGGACCATCGAACATCCCCACCGGCCCACGAAACGCCTCCGTCTCATCCGCCTCCAACACTCCCCAATCCGCCCCCTCAGCACCCTACTCCTCCCGCCCTTTCAACCCCCCCACGGGTCCCTCCTCCGCCACCACCAACCAATCCACCCAACAGCCCTCCTCACTCTACCAGTCCGTCCTCAATTCCCTCCCGCCACTCATCCCCGGCGGCAAACTCGACCCCATAACCCACCCGCTCATCACCCTCGGCGTGTCCCGGGAATTCGAAGCCCACAGTCGGAAACTCAAAGACGAGGAGGAGAGGCTGAGGGAGGAGGTTAGACAGAGACAGGACCGTGTGAGGAAGAGCCTCTACATGTGGCAGAGGCTTGAAAGGGACGCAAGGGCCTGGGAAATGAGGAGCGATCTGAGCGAGAAGAGCATGAACAATCTCGCTGGGGAGGGTATTGGCGGTGCGGCGTTTTGATGGAACCTTTGGACGGAGTCACGAGAAAGAGGAACAAGGAAAAGCGCGCATGTTTTGTTTTTTTCACAGATTTCTTTACTGAGATGAAGAAACCAGATAGACTGTCTATTCAACACTGTACTCCAGCGATGATCTACGCTTTATCATAGACGTTCCGAAGAAGAGAAAGCCATCCACATGTGATGAGCGTGAGCTTCATCCCACCACCTACATATACTGACCCGTAATAGTCAAGCCAGCCATGATCATTCCCTGAATATCACTGCTCTTGACTGAAAAGCACGCATGCACCCACACCCACACACACACATATATATATACATTAACGCCATACAAACACAGAATCATCATCGTCTCCATCATCTCCGTTCCATTCCTCTTCAGATTCAGTGGATTCTTCATCTTGAAAGTCTTCCATGCCGTACTGCATCTCCATTGGCTTTTGATTATCAAAGAGGATGCTGACTGAGTTGCACATGCCGTGGATAAATTGCGCTCCAGTGCTACCACCATCTTCATCACCAGAGCCGGGGCAGGAGTCGGAGTCGGCTGCGAAATCATCGGTAGTTGAGCTGGTGACGTCGTCGTGGTCAGTGTCTGGGTCTCGGTAGTCTAGACGGCCTGCTTGGTGGCGTAGGCGTTTTGATGCGTTGCGTGAGCTTGGTTCCTTGGAACTAAGCCTCCCGCTGCGACGAGTTGGACTGGTTGGTCTGCTTGATTTGCGCTTCTGATCATTTGCGGCCTCATCTTTCAGCTCGACTAGTGGAGTGACGTGAGTCCAATCAATCGGCGGATCCGATCTGCGTAGGAAGACATCTTCCATTTTTTGTCGCCACTCCGTTCGCATCTTCGCCCGATCCTGCCAGGGGATGTTGAGCATCATCTTGATCGAAATGTAGCGAAGGTCTTTAAGCCGGTGAGCGTTGTCCAGCAAGCTTGTCAAGAACATCTTTGCCGTTTCTGCAGCACAGTCCTTGATATTGTCTAGGCTGAGAAGACGAAGCGTCGATGGCCAGTCCGGGACCTGGTCAGGCAGCAGTACGTAATCGTACATAGGGTCTGAATCCTTGATGGAGTCATGAAGACGGTAGTACGACAAATCCATAGACAGCTCCTTCAGGTTCGGACAGGCTGATCCGAGCGAAGTGAGAAATTCGAGGTTCAGTGACTGACAATGTGAGAGCGTGAGCGAGACAAGGTCTCGGCCGTGGGTATGTAGAAATGTGGCAAAAATGTCGGATCGAACCTCCCAGCAATTGATGAGCGTCAGATGGTTGAGATTGGTTGGCAGGAGTGGTAGTAGGACATGGTCGACCATGGTACAGGCCTCGAATATCAGATGTCGCAAGGATTCGAGCTGTTTGACAGAATCTGCAATGGCTTGAGCAGCTTCGATATCACCCAAGTCAATCATAGGCTGAGATGCAGCGCTGCTGTTTGCCAAGCGAAGCATTGTCGGAGTTTGGAAGTTTGTGAAACTGAGAGTCGTGAGATGCTCGAAGAATGGCTCTTTGTGGAGCTTCTTTAGGTCGTGAAGAGTAGGCACGGCTCCTCCCAGCATTCTGCCGCTCCATTCCCAGCTGCGCAGTGAAGTGGCAAATGGCTTCTCTTCTGGCGTCACAAAATCTTCAACGAGCACAGCTGGGTTGGATTGTGAGTCGGTGGTCGCATCGCCGTCAGTGAGAGATGCTCCTGCATCCTGCCCAGCAGGAAGAGCCGCCGATTCGACTTTAGATCCTGGTTTAAGAGCTTGGAATATGCTTTCGGGGTATGTCCAACGCAGGTTCACAACGAGATCTCTATATGGCGGCCGATCGAGCATCGTCACAATATATAACTCTTTGAGCCGAGTCAGAGGATGAATGAGTGGGAAGTATTGAGTCGCCGGCGTATCCTTGATGTCAACCGATAGGACCTCGATCTTGTTGCGATAATTGATTAGAGTCTCAGATGGAGATTTCTTTAGAAGCTCGACCAGCCGTCTGAGTTTTGGCGTGGTCGCAGGGACCGGCTGGGCGTACAAGGCAGTCAAGGCGGGCTCGAGGAAGAGCTTGCAGACCGTTGCACAATCAACGAGCCATCCATTCGATGCACCGATCGATGCGTAGGAGAATATTGAGAGCCAAGCTTCGTATGGGATGCGTGTGTCTGTCCATGGCGGAATCCGTCCTTGCCTCACGGGTAAGCATACCTCAATTCTAGGCTTCTTGTTAGGTATCCCGGGCCTTGTCTGCGACCCCGGTGTTGATCTCTTCGGCGCCTGTGAAGAAGGTCGTTGCGCTTCTACACGCCTCTTGGCCTGTTTTTGAGACGGTGAAGGCTTTGCACGCGGCCTTGGAGTTGTCGAGTTGCTCTTGCGCGTCTTCACTGACTTGCGCCGTGCAGCAGACGAGGTTTGTGCGTTAGTCTCCCCAAAGTTGCCACCTGTAAGAGCATCTGAAGTTTCATCTACGGCATCTGAGGAATGCGAGTTTTCGGCGTCGGCGCTATCTTCTGATGAACTTTCTCTTATTCGCTGCCGTGAAGCTCGCATGTGACTGGATTGGCGGTTTCGCAATGATCGAGTGGGCTTGCTGGGAACTGACGTGGCGCTATCTCGAGAGCGACGCGGTCGTTGAGGCCGCGCCATCACACAAGCAGGATTTGAGATTTCCCGGGGATACGCTGGATGATTTGAGATAACCTGATGATTGACGTGAAGGGGGATGAGCTGGCTGGAAGCCTGGCTATGTGGGTGACGAACACAGCATGTCAGGCAAGTAGATGAGACTGGACCGTAGTTCCGCTCGGTGGAAGAGCTAACAAACCAGAATGGTCCTTGAATAGAGGAAGCAGGAACAGGAGATGGAACACGTGAGCAGGAATGATGAACGAACAGAGTCAACGGACGTTCTTGATGGCAGCATGAAAGTCATGTTGGCGGGTCCAAGAAGTATGACGATCACGGCGGATCCGCTTTTGTGCATACACAGTATGAAGATAACATGATGATATATATTAGCACTGTGAAGATAACCAATGCGTCCTGAACTCGTAGACTTTATAGGGAGCTATGCCCTCTTTGGACCGCAAGAATCACGACTTGAAGTTGAAATGTGAAGGGTATTACGCTGTGACTTCGCATTATATGTGGAATACAGGGTTGTGTCCACCCCTTGAATTGCACTTGTGCGCCTAAGTAGTACATTTGCTGAACATGTTCGCTTGCTCGCTCGAGTCCACGTTTTATTGTCTTCGTCTCTACTTTCTCTACTCCTAATGTCACTGAGCCAAATAGTGCCATGATTTTTTGCTTAACGAAGCCTTTTAAACCAAAATCATTCCACAGTCGACTGTAAGACTGACGTTGTACTCTGGTGTTCTGCCAACCTTGGGCTGCTAGTAGGCGAGTGGATAACAAACAGCACTAGGGAAGCAGTGCCCAGCCCTGCTAACTTCAATGCTAGCAGCATTATAGTGCGACGGTACTAGGCACTCGTTGTGGTGACTACCCGTCATTAACACTAGTGTCAAAACATCCATCTATTCGTAGTGAATTTAAGCGCATCTGCCCTGATAAGGCTAGGTAAACTCTTAAGTTTTTCCGCAAGCAGCAAACCAAGTATGATACAGAAAGTTCGCATGTTTGCTTACGAAGTTTTACTTCGTAGCTGTGTGTCCGAAGCGAGTCTCTTCTGTTCAAGAGAAAGGAGGTTGGCAAGTGAGATTGTTTCATCAAAGGCCCCTTGTTTCTCTTGAGCCCTCGCGCAAATATTTGGCAGGAGCAACCTACCTTACTACTTGTAGTAGTAGCCAGCTGCATATGGGAAGTGGCTTGGTCACGCCTTCTGATTGCGGTGAGTCTAGAGGAACTTGGCGCCTTCCCCAGCTTCCGGGTCTAACCCTAACCCGCGAATCAAATCAAATCCCTGTTGCGGTACTAGTCCTTATTGTGCACTACGCTAGTCTCTTCTGGGCGTCGCAATGGGAAACAGGAAGCTGCGACGCACTCTCACTCGCTCTCGTTCTGTCTCTCTTTGCTCGTGGGTCGCCTCAACTTCTTGTCATCCCTTGTCTGCGCCGCGCCTTACCAACCAGCAGCATCACCACTTTTTCACTCCAACCCTTCGGCCGTTCCATCGCCTGGCACATCTTACCAATCTGCAGGCTTCAATTTTCTCTCAGTGCCTTCCAAATCCTCCTTTCCGGGCCCATCCGAAACCGCGTTCGATCCCTGGCTCCATCACAATCCAAGCGCTGACACGAGTCAGCCAAACGCGTCGCTTTGGTGCACAACAACCTCCCAACTCCTCAATCTGAGGCCCTCCATGACACTTACGCGCTCTGATCCCCCCCGTCTCGTTCATGGCCAACACATTCGGCGGATTCAACCCCTCACCTCATCCCGCCTCATCGAGCCTTGCGCGCCCTTCGCTGCACGACATGGTTCTTGAGCACGACGGGCCTCTCCCATTCATCTGGCGCAATCTTGTCAAGTGGCATGGAGGAAAACCAGATGCACGTGCGGACTCGTTACATCAGCAGCAGAAAGCTCACAATGCGGGCCAACCGCCTCACAAGCGGCGACGCTTCTTGCCTCCAGATCCAGCTGCAGCCGCCATAGCATCAACGCTACCGGTCTCGACGGAACCTGTCACTCGTCCGCTCGAAGAGCCGCCTTCTTCGGCATCTTTCTTGAAGTTGGAGGTATCGAGCGTTGCTCACCGCGAATCGGTGGCATCTGGGGCAGTTCTGAACGTCGCGGCCGCGGAACCCGCCAGATTCCCTGCTACCTGCCGAGCCACTTTGTATCAGGGCCAGTCTATTTTCGACAGGGTTCTTCATTGTCAAAGTCTTCCCTGCGAGCTCCTTCTTTCAAAGAATGCCACTGGCACGTACGACATTTTCTTCTCAGAAGTAGCTCCAGCGATATTCATCCCGAGGCATGCACTGAATGTTGTCAACCGCACAAAAGGGACATTTGGGCTGAACCAATCATATTTCCTGACAATCGACCTTGAGGCTGGAGACGGGACAAGATGGCCGCCGCTGTCGCGTGCCGACATGGGGGTTTCTACCTTGAGCGAGGTGGACCAGTGCAGTGTTCTCAGGGCCACATCGCGCGAAGTTCTGGGGAAGATGAGGCTGCCTGTAGACCTGGTTCCAAATGCGAGCGCTCCTGTGTCACTCTCACATACGCACTTTATCATGAAGGTTGATGTGGGATGGGTTGACGCGATTCCAAGCGTGCCTTTGCCCAGCCGAAGCTTACCGACTCCGGACAACACTACAGGGTCCCCCCAGCGGACCACAACGAGCAGTGCCTTTGCCGAGTCGCTGGTCGAACGCAGCCTTACACTCGCCGACGACGATGAGGATGACCATGCTGGCACTGACGGAGCCCCTACACCTTCGCGCTCACTGAGGATCCGCCGATCAGAGATGGTCTACAACCTTAAGGACTTGAGCGACAAGCAGTTGGGTCGAGAGCGAAGGAGAAACGGTCAGATTCCGCCTGCTGCGACGCCCCGGGCTGATCAGACCTGCTGGCAATTCTCCTCGGGCGAGAGTATCTGGGCCGAAGCGAATCGCTGCTTGATCTGCCGCCGTAACACGCTGTTCAGAAATTTCAACCAACTCGTCAACCACATCGAGCTGGCGCATTCGGATCTAAAGTACGAGGCAAAGGCAACGCGACAAGGTCATGCGGTTGAAATTGCTACGAACTTTAAGATCGATTTAACGCCTACAAAACCGTTGAACTTTGTCAGGGAATCAAAGCGTATTGATTTGCAAGCCTACGAGGATGGTGACCAAGCATGGTTATCGTATAGGTACGAGGAGGAACCCGAGGTTGATGTACAAACCCCCCGGAGGAATCGCCAAGCTGCCCCAGCAACACCAACAACCAGGAAATCAAAAGTGTCGCCCCAACAGCTTGCCGGAGAAAAACGGCGGCGAGTCAATGTGCCTCGCATCTCTGAAACACCACTGTATCATCCAGTTAGTAAGCAGCTTCTGACTCCAGGAGAGGAACTCCCACGGCCTGCACCGGATAAGCAATGGATCTTGCAGAAGTACAAGGAGGCGCTGAGGGAATTCTCGGACATCACCGCTGAGGAAAGAGAATACATGTTCAAGTGGGACTCCTTCTTGCAGCCACTGAACGTGACGACTGCTGCACATCTACCGGAGATCTGGTATGCGTTTGTTGATAAGCACGCGGACTGGCTAGTGGACAAGGATTATCGCATGCTTGAATTCACAAAGCATGCGGCATTACTGTTTGGGCGTTCCTTGATCAACAGCGCCGCCGATGTCAGCCAGCGACTGAACGTTGCTCGACGGCTTAAACAAGATCGCGAGCTTCAGAACGGCGCTGCCAACGGGACAGCTATAGAAGAGGCAGAGGCTTTGCCAGAGGATGATCTCACACTTTCACCCAGACTCGAGCATGTCAAGAAGGGCAGTGTCGGATGTATTATATGCAAGTTACCGGTCCGAGGGCCTAAGCAATTGCTCTGTACTGGCGATGTAAGAAACCCAAAACGAGATGACTTTCAGGATGTTGCATTAACATATTTTGTTTTAGGGTTGCTTACGACTCTTTCACTCAACATGCGCGAAAGATACCGCAAAGATGCCAATCAAGTCTCGAAAGTGGCGCTGTAATACATGCCTGGATGTAGCGAAAAGCGATCTAGAAGCGGCATCATGAGCGCAGATGATGTAGATCACCTGGTCCTTGGGACTTTTACGCGCGAATAGTAAGATCAATAGGCATAGGAAATCTCGTCCAAGGAAGCGCATCCATCCTGCGTTATCGCCCCTGGAAAGCCAAGGGTCTGAGTGTTCTGAAAGTGGCAGCAAAGTCTCCGCAAAGACAACTTTCCAGTTCATTTGTATCATCAGACGACTCGGTCATGTATTGATTCGCCTTTCGCGTCAGAAGCAGCAACAGGAGCAGCATCAACTACACACGTCAGCCTTACGCATCACGGATTCATGGATTGTATCATCAACTCGCGGCGTCTTGACTGGAAAGCTTGCATTTGGAAAAACGCAAAAGGCAAATCAAACGATTTCGACAATTTACTTTACGCCACGGGGCAGACTTGACCTGGTCTCGCTTGGCTCGGCTTGAATGGGGGCGTTTTTCCAGCTCTTCTGGCTCATTTTTGGGATAACGGCATATCAGGCGAGTGGAAAGCTGCATTTCTTTTTTTTTCTATCATCTATGTGGGCGTGAATCTGGCCTGCCATCTTCTGCGGGCCAAAAAAAGATCTCGGAGTTCATAGCATCAATAGATCTAAAACATGTGTTGTGACAGAGGGGGCATTACATCTTTAGGTGGTTGAGATAAGAGAAGAAAGTTTGGGATAGGCGAGTTGATGGATGTACCTAGGCTGGAGACAATGTGATGGAAAGTGGTGGGCTTCACATATGGTAGAAAATCACGCAAGACATCTAAGACGAAGCAATGATGGATGATTCTGATTCCAAGATTTCCATCTTGGTCCATGATCTCTCTCACACACACATTCCAGTAGTAACACATTTTGACTCTTCTTAGTACCCCCATCCCCCTGAACGCCATCTTCACTCGATATTACAGTCCACCGCACCACCATAACCAAGGCTTCCCATGTCCCTCTACCTCCTGGCCTCCCGCTTTTCCTTCTCCGTCTTCTGCCTCTTCCTGCTTTCACTGGCAATCATCTCACTTAAATCTTCATCATAGCTCCAGCCACCCCTACCGCCAGCCTTTTCCTCTTCCCTCCTCCCTTCCTCGAACTTCCTCCTCAGGTCCTCCTTGCTGATGCCATCTGCATTGGCCATGGCATCGGGATCGAGGGCCACGTCCACATCGCCCGGCTTCTTCCTCTTTGATCTGCTGCGGTCATCCTCGCCGAGTTTCGGGATCGCGTTAGAGGAGGAAGAGGAGAGGTCGTAGACTCGGTCGCTGCCGAAGAACCCCGAGGCGCGGACTTGACGTTCCGGCAGGACGGTGTAGGCTGAGCGAGGGGCGGAGGATTCCTCGGTCTCGTGGCCGGCGCGGGAGGGACCCTTGCGAAGATCCATTTCTCCGGCGATGGAGGTCTCTATGCCGTGATCGGGCGCGAGGGTGCTGGCGTAGCCTCCGGGGGTTTCGAGACCGCTGGGCGTTTCCATGCCAGAACGCATATTCTCGCCGCCCTCGTTGCCTTCATCGTCGTCCTCGTCTTCATCTTCTTCTTCTGACTCTTCCTCTTCGGATTCCTCCTCACGCGGCTGGAGTTCGCCCCAGAGAGTGCGGTCCACTGGTTCGGCCAGATTGAGGTCGGGTTGTGGTTGACCACCTTGTTGGCCATTCTGTGCGGTCAGACCGAAGACATCGCCGCCGTAGAGAGGTCGGTTGGCTTCGTCGACGGGGGGTTTACCCCAACCGCCAGGGTGGAAACCCCATGAGCCACCCGGTGGTGGAGGGGCGTTGAGGCCAGGGATCTTGAGAGCGGGATAGGATGGAGGAGGGCCGAAGCGTTGTTGGTTGATGAGCCATGGTGGGGGTGCGCCAGGAGGCATGCCAAGGGCTTCTTTTGTGGCTTCGGAGAGGTCTCCTGCACGGAAGTGTTGATAGTCGACCTCGGACTCCTTGCCTTCGTAGTAGACCTCTCCAAAGCGGGTGAGTTCCGGCTTTGTTTGGAAGCGGAAGAAAGCGTCGTAGAGTTTATGGTAGTCAATGTCGAGTTTCCCCATCTTCGGTTGCACACGCGCACGTTGCTTCTGCTTGAGACTCTGCTCTGCCTCCTTCTCGAGTACCGCGTCACGCATTTCCGTGATACCAGTCTCGGCGATGAAGTTGGGCAGGCGGAACGGGGGCTTCTCGATACCGCGCTTCGAAGAGAGGTACTCGCGCTTGAGTGACCAGTGAGTTGGCACGGGCACAACGTTGCGCTGAGATTTGATCTGGACGAGGAGCCGAGGGTCGGATGAGGATGTGTCTTGCCACTCAACTACCTCTGGGATGCGAACCAGGGCCTTGAGCTCAGCAACAGAGAGCTTGTTGAGCATCTTTCGCTTCTTCTTAGAGAGCTTTGTCTGGCCTGTACGTTCTTCCTCCTCGTCTGGAACATCATCGTCGTCACTCCACATGACGTCGCCGGTGTTGCCCGCGTTGGCTTCCTTCGCAACCTCATCTTCGCCAAGCTGGGAGACACCGAACTTGTCGAAAACATCTTTGTATATGGCGAATGTGGGGTCCTCATAATCGAAGTCGTTGTCAACTGTTATTGCTGGCTCAGCTTCTGAGGCGGGAGCAGGAGCACTCTCATCCCTCTTGACGGCCAGAGAATCGTCCGGCTCAGGCTTGGTCTCGTCTGTTGTGGTCTTGTCTTCCTTCTTCGTCTGCGGCCATGTTAATCTCAGTTCTGCAACAACTCGACATCCAGCAACTCCTAGGACTGAACATACTTCTGGTTCCGCTGCTGCCGCCTTCTTCTGCTCCTTCTTCTTCGCCCTCCTCATCTGGTTCTTGGTCATCTTTGGGGCCGCCATAGCGACGAAAGAACACCAGGCCCGGTGTTGGTGGGGATCAGGCTTGGGCGAGAGTAGAAAGCCGGGTTGGAGGTCTGCGTGGTGAGCTGCCAGATGGCGTAGAAGCCGACAAGACTGAGAACGTAGCGTTTCGGGTCTCGTCCACCGGGCATGCCGCGATCGCGTCGGAGAGAGGCGAGGTAGAGACGAAGAATGGGGCTCTAACCATGCGCCGAGGTGATTTGTCGACAGCAATGGGTAGAAGAATCCGAAGGGCTGGCGTGTGATGTGCCCTGGCTCAGGGCTGGTCGGACGCGGCGATGCGACAAGTTGATGAAGAAGGGTGAGAGTGTGGGTGTTGCGACAAGTGTGTGTGATGCTGGATGGAACTGAACGCAACTTGAACTTTTGTTTCGGCGGCCAGATTGCGCGCTTAGTAGGGTTGATGACTCTGGGCTAGGCGAGGGTTACAAGGGTTAACAGCGACTAACGGATCAGCTTCGGCAGGCCTGGGTTAGGGTTGATGTTTGAAATGTGGTCCCTGATGCAGCATGTAAATTAACGTGGATCGGAAGGGAAAGCTGCGTTAATCTCCTGAGACAAGGACGCGCCATCACCAGCTCCATCGCTTTCTGGTCGGTCTGCCATATTAGTTGGATTCATTGAACTCTAATGCAGGCCATTGGGACCAGCTACTGCACAAACAGAAATACAGAATCAGATCAGGTGCAATATATATGTAAGACAGTCTTTTCGATCCAGAATCTACCTTTCACCGTAAGTGGGCGGCCACTAAGCTGCCGCTACAAAATGCTTACTACTACTGCCAGCATTCCATTTCCAGGCGAAGACAAATAAATCATCCCGCCAGCCTCAACTCAACCTCTCACGAACCTTGAGACCCCTCCAGCAGCAAGACGGCTTTTGCTACATACAGCATTTCGTTTAGCACTTGCATCATTCGTCGCTTCGTCCATCTCTCACACTTGGTCGCGGTCTGCTCATATCGAACTCGTCGTCGAGTTTCTTCTCGTCGCAAGTGACGGAGCCTGGACGTCCGAATTGAGTCGGCAGGTATCAAGTCTGGCAGATCAATCAAAGCTCGTTCAAGACTGAAGGGCCGATAAACATCATCGCCTGGGTATTATCACAACCCTCAACCCAGTCAGCGTACCTCATATATACGGAGAACTGCTTCGAGCAGCCCAGTTTACGCAAGCCACCTATTGAATCCACTCGACAGCTCCGCGAGACGGCGACCACCGCGTTGCCCATTATCCCTCGATTCAGCCCAACATCACAGAAATCTGCGCAATGAGTAGTCCGTGCCAATAATCCAAGGCGCTGCGTCTTCGCTTGCGGAACGAATAATTCATCCAAACCTTTTGCTGCCATCGCGCCACCATCGTCGCTCGTTACACACAGTCACCGTCTCGACCTTCCCTCGAGTTCAGACCGAGACATCCCTACGGAAATCAACATCTCAGAGCTCTCTCCCTCTCCCTTTCCCTGGCGACGCGAACTCAGCTCTCTTCGATACCTCTTTGGCAATTGAAGAACCTAACGAGTCTTCACAACGATGGAGAAGTTCCCAGACCTCGACCCGCCCCTCTCGCGGTCCAATACCTCTTCGCCAGTCCTCCCCAACGGCTCTGCCACTATAGGCATGAGGAGAGACGTGAGCCAGCCCGGCGGAGGCGTCAGGTGGGCTGCTGCTTCTCGCTCGAATGCTGCTGCAGGATCACGGCATGGCCGACAGAAGAGCCTGGGCGATGCATTTCGCACCATTCGTTCTCGCAATGGCAGTGTCAGCCAGAATGCACACGAAATAGCAGACGCCCTTCGTGCACCATTGTCGCTGAAACTCATTGTACGTCTTTGACCACGTTATAAGCCCAACACCCCCCCCCCCTCTTCGTCTACTTTCACCGACGATCAAGCCTTCCAGTTGCTTCAGGAAAGCCGGACAAAAACTGACAGACTTGAACAGCTTCTCTGCCTGGCTTGGTACACAACCTCCGCCCTCACTAATACCTCCTCGAAATCCATCCTCAACGCCTTCGACAAACCCGCCACCCTGACCCTCGTCCAATTCGCTTTCGTATCCTCCCTCTGCATCTTTATGGCCTGGCTCGCCACCGTCTTTCCAATCCTACGAAGCAGGATTACCGCCCTCAAATACCCTATCCGCCGTCCGACCCGCGATGTCATCCTCACGACCCTCCCCCTCGCTGCGTTCCAGATTGGTGGCCATCTGCTGAGCTCTACAGCGACGTCCAAGATCCCTGTCTCGCTCGTGCACACGATCAAGGGCCTGTCGCCGCTCTTCACTGTGTCAGCGTACCGCTTCGTCTACAACATTCGATACCCTAGAGCAACCTATTACTCCCTCATCCCTCTGACGGCAGGCGTCATGCTCGCCTGCTCCGGCAAATCCGGCGTCGGTGGCCAACTCCTTGGCGTTGTCGAAGCTCTGCTTGCCACAATGATATTCGTCACTCAGAACATCTTCTCCAAGAAGCTTTTCAACGAGGCAGCCAAGGCTGAAGCAGACAGCGCCATGGGTGGCACACCGTCTAAGAAGTTGGACAAGCTCAACCTTCTCTGCTACTCATCTGGCATGGCCTTCGTCCTAACGTTACCCATTTGGTTCTGGTCTGAAGGAATTGGACTTCTCACTGAGCTCCTCCAAGACGGCTTCATCGACCTCAGCGGCAAACCAAACGCTATGGATCACGGCCGCCTGACGCTTGAGTTCGTCTTCAATGGCGTCTGTCACTTTGGTCAAAACATCCTCGCCTTCATCCTCCTCTCCATGGTCTCTCCCGTCACCTACTCGGTCGCGTCACTCATCAAGCGCGTCTTCGTCATCATCATGGCAATCATCTGGTTCCGCAACCCCACCACCAAACTTCAAGCTGTGGGCATCGCACTCACCTTCCTGGGTCTGTACCTCTACGACCGCACCAGCGAAAGCAACAAGGCAGACCGCAAAGCCCAGATGATGGCCCAGACCCCTGGTGCTGTTCCACTTCTACCCCTCAACGCCGACCACAGTGGACGTGGCGGTATTACTCCTCGAAGCTCGACACCATCCGGACATCCCTACTCGGAAGGCTACTTCAGTCCTTCGAACGGAACGTATGATTCCAAAAAGACCGACGAGGCGTTTGGAGCCCATAGAGGTCGAGCAGCCGGCGAGACCAACTGGCTTCCTCCAGGGACGAAACAGGAGGATACGTGGCGTAACGGGCATTCTTGATGCAAGACATAGCACGCAAGTACGCGCCCGCCAACATACTGTGTAATGGCCTTGGAAACAGCTTACTTGGGCAACTTGCTTCATCCATTCCCGTTCCCATTCTCCGTTCTTCTGCTTCTTTCAACCCCTTGCAAACACCCCTCTTTTCCGTCCTGAATGAGACTCGAGAAAAGTAACAGCTTGCCAGCACGGCTAGCATGAGATGAGTGAGACGAGAACAAGAAATGTTGGAATCATGTGTTGTTGAATGTGTACCTACGTGTGATCATCACGTCTTCTTTTTCTTCTTCATCTCGCCTTCGTATTCAAAGGGGCATACTCTTCATTCCCGAAGCGTGTAAACATCTTACCATTGGAAATCACATGGGTTTCTTGTTTCTTTTCATTTTCTTTTTAATATTCCCCTTGCATGTTTCTCGCCTGGCGGATGAGGAACGATACGGTGAAAGGAATTAAGGTAAAGGAGGAAGAGAAGGCTACATAGACTTGAAATAGGCGGCGTTTACTTGTATAACATCTATCCTGGTTCGGAATCGTCTCTTCCGGGCTCTCTCTACCATCGTCTTCCTTTCCACAGCTTTGAAGTGATGGGACGCTTAAGTGATTAACTCCCCTCTGGAGGGAGCCATCTCGCACTCACTTGCTCGCTCAGTCTATCAGCCACTCCTCCACCTCAACACCAATACTCCTCCCCAGCCCTCTGACAACCTCCCAGCCAACATTGACCCTCCACTTGCCCGCTCGATCCAAAATATCGCCTGCACCTCCAAACGCCCCTCCTCCGGGCCCCATCCCCCCTTTCCCTCCTCCTCCTCCAGCCCCTCCAACTCTAAGCAGCAACCTCAAACTCGCCAACGTCGCCATCGCCATCCCGACGTCTCCGTCCATTCCTCCCTGGCCTTGCTCCGGTCCGACGTGCTGTCCATCCAACCACTCGCCCCTGACGGCGGCGAAAATAGCCATCATTCGCTCCAGCACGAAGGAGTGCGCGCCGAGCAACTTCCTTGCGATTTTGCGGTGTTTGGCGGCGGCTCCCTGCCCGCCGGCTGTGCCTGACAGGCGGCTGGAAAGCCCTCCGCGACGACGTTTGCGGCCATGGTGGTATGTTGAGAAGAGGGTGAGGTCGTGGCGAGGAGCGTTGTGTGAGGCGAGATATGCACAGAGGAGGAGCATCCTGGCTGTCGTCGGGAGTAAAGCCGCGAGATCGGTCGCTGAGGACGTAGGTTGCGCTATCGTAGTCAAACGTGTGGAGGAAGAAGTGCCATTGCTGGTGTCGGCCTCACCGGCACCTGGTCTTCTGACTGCCACCAATCCCGGGTTCAACAAGGTTTCATCCTGGAAATGGGCCCTCGCTCTGACAAGCAACTTGGTAAACTCTTTCGCTTCGTATAAACCCTCCACTATCGGCGCTGTGAAACGCGGCCAGAGCGCTATACAGGCTCTTCTGAAGGCTGTGAGGGATCTCGCTGCTGAGCGGACGAGTGCGTCGTGGACGGCGGCGCAGAATCGGGCCCAGAGGTCTTTCGTCTCGCTGGCGGTTGCGTTGGGTAAGACCGGGTCGCTTGGAGGAGGGGATAGGGATAGGATACGGATGAATTCCGGTTTGGTGTATGGGGGGAAAAGGAGGTGTTGGGAGGGCGAGGGTGTTCGGAGGAGTGATGGTGGCGGTGCCGTGACAATGAAAACGGTAGTGAGGTTTGGAATCTGGAGAGGAAATATATCTTATTAGTACGTGACGTTTCTTTCAAAATGACCAAGGGACGGCAGGGAAAGGAAGAAAAAACTCACAATCTCAGCCAGCCGAGCCAGAGCAGGCAGCATGGTTGGTGGTGCATCTCTCTGCCTATCGACACCGTCCAAGACCAACACGAACCTCCTCCTCTTGCCCGTCCTCGGATGATTTTTCCAGCCATCCAACAATTTCCTCATCTCAACCGTGAACTGCGCCAGGGTCTCACATCTCTTCACCTTCTTCCTGTTCCGCTCCGTCCAACCATTCTCCTCTCCCTCCTCCTCTTCAAGCGCATCCCCGACAGCGCCCACAGTCCTCTCAAACAGATGTCTGGCAGTAATGCACTGTGTGCAGTCAACAATCGCGTAGCGCAGTGGGCTGCCGGGAACAGACGAGAGAGTCGAGAGGAGGGTCGTCGTGATGGAGGTTTTGCCGGTTGCTTCTGTACCGTGTAGGACGAGGTTTCGAGAGGGCGCGGCGTCGGGCTAAACGTTGATGTTAGAAATTCTCTGGTCTGTGTTTTCCCCAGCCTTTTTCACTTTTCCACTGCAGACACGGCTCATAATCAAGTACATACCCAGACAAGTGTCGCGAGCGATCGGATCTGCTTCTCGCGGCAGGGATACGTCCGCAGGACTGTGGCGAGGACCTCCTGGTCTGGTAGGGAGAATGGCGAGGCCATCCTCGTTTCTGAGACGGCCCTATGTCGATGTCTTGGTGGTTTTCCCTCTCAATTTCTCAATAGTATCAAAGTTTGAGAGGATTCTGTTGCCGATGGATGACTTTGTCATGGAAGAAGTTGCAGGCCAAGCTGAGGGAGACGCGATTTGGCGCGTTGAGGAGTTGAAGTGGTCAAGCTTCGTCGGTGGTCGGCGCTTGAATTGCCGACTAAAGCTGTTGCTCCCTTGCTTTGCTGTGTTTGCTGTGTACATAGCATGGTAACAGCTTAGCTTCCTAAATATAAATTCTTCTCAAAAGTCATTTTCTCCGTCTGATTCAATGGTTATCTTGCACTACATCACTTTATAATTGTGAGACAGTTGCTAAGGTGGTTTGTTCAAAGAATTGGACCTTCGTCCTTTGTCCTTCGTCGTTCATCATACTTCATCATCGGAGAGTCCTCTATTCTCAAATCCCAATACCATGCCTTGCCATTCCTTGCCAATTATAAAAGCTCAGAGGCAAGACAGAAACAGAAGACATATGCCTAGATGCGTTTTCCCTAACCCGTTTGCGCCGAAACTATGCTTTCTAACACCATCAAAACACAAGATCATCATCAGCCCAGCAGGCAGCCTCATCCTCCCTTTGTCTCCTCCCCTCAAACAACTCTTCATAATTCTCAATCCAAACCGAGAGGAGAGATCTCAAGTCCAGATACAGCTGAGATGTACCTCGCCCATGTATCTCGGTGCCCTGTCCTGCTTGCGTCGAAGATTGGGTTCCTCGGCTCTGCGCTGGCGTTTTGATTCCTACTCTGCTTTCGCTCACGGTCCAATTCCTCCGTATATCAACCATGATGTTGTCCGCAAAACTAACAACGTCGGGATCGTCAAAACAATCGGGGCACCTGACTCTGTTCAGCGGGTGCGACACGGCTGGAGGTGAGATCCAGTGTGACGTGCGGTCCAAATGTGTCTTGAGAATCTGGAAGGGACCCTTGAACCCTTCATATGCCTCTCGTATAGCCTCGAGTTCCGGAGCATTGGTATGTTTGATCTGATGAACGAGCAGTGAAGGCCAAGTCAGATTCATTAAGTGTACTGCCCGGTTGATCAGGTGAACATGTATCCTGTTGGGCAACGGAATTAGGTCTCGGAACCCGTTGACAATGCCAGCAAGAGTGGGCAAGAGCTGTACGAGATCTTCGAGTACCAACTCAGTCGACAAGACTTTACCCGCCAATAGTAGGTCCAAGGAGTCCGTGAACAGGTCAACGAGCAAATGTGCCGGCTCTAGTTTCCATGCTGCTCTGAACGCAGCTGGGAGCAGCTTTTCCAGAACAAATTTTCTGATGCCGGCGCGTTTAATCCCTTTGGAAAGCAACTCGGTGTGTTCACCAAGTTCGTTTCTGTCCATGGCCAACTTGAAGCTGTTGAACATGAAGAAGAAGAGTTGCTGGCGTGCGCCCTGTTCCTTCAATTTCAGCTCGTAGGAGATCATCCCGGCAATCTGCAACTGAGGGTCCTCCGCGGGTGGTGAGTAATTCTCGCTGATCTGATAGAAGAAATCATCTACAGCACAAATCTCCGCCCCGTGTGATCTGATCAGCGAGACTATGCTTCGCACGAATGACACATACGCTGGGTGTTCTGCTGGCTCATGTGAGATTGCCTTCAAGTCCATGATCATCTGTTCCATCGCCCCCTTCAAGGTCTGAGTAAACCCAGAGACCAAGTTCTTCCTCTCTGATAGCTCTGCCTTTCGTACAGTCGTTCGCATATATGAAATCGCGAACTCAAACATGTCCCTGTTGGTGTCGTAATGGGGTTGTACTGCAAGTCCAGCTGCGGCTTCCGGGACGAATTCCGCTCTGATCCTCTGCAGTTGTTCGGCAAGCTGGTTCTCCCAACAAAGACCCTCTCTGGGCTTGACAATAGCCAGTGTCCACATATGCAGCAGCGTGAAACCGGCGTCCTTAAAATCAGGGTCTGATTTGAGTAGGGTCAGAATACTGAGCACCAGGTATCGCCGTTGCTCAAGGTCGAGTTCGTGCAAAGGTCCATCAAAGAGGCCGTATGTACTGGACATGAAGAGCTTGCGCAGTTGCATTGAGCCAGATTCGACCAGCCGGGAAGCGAACCTCGCTGATAGCGTAACAATCAGCTCTTTACAGATTGCCCTGTCCGTAGCATTGACTACTGTAGTCCTGTGGCCTTTCCCGCGTTGCGACAGTACGCACCTGGACATGGAAAAGTAAGTCTTAGCCACATATCTATCCAATGTCTGCAGGGCGTCATCAGCTTGTTCTGAGTCAAGCAGCTGACTCTCACGCTGCTGGCTCTCTTCCGCGTCTCTGAACTCATCAATCTTGGTAAGAAAGGCTTCAAAGGTTTTCAGAGTCACCACAAGGATCGCCCAATCCAGCTCAGGAGATGCACTAGAGAAGTGATCGAATACCTGCTGCAATTGCTTCAGGCTCAGTGACCATACGGCAGCCTCGAGATCCGGGCAGTGCGCCAGAACGTCATATGATGCTCTCACGGAGAAGTGCAGCACGTCTTGTACAGCAATCTTGTTGGCCGATACCATGGCTTTCACCATATCATCACTTATTCCTTGCCTCTGTTTCTGGTCTAGGGAGTGGAGTTGTTGGGTGATCTCCGTTTCGACACAGCTGTATTGTTCCAGCATGTTGTTGAAGAAGCTGTCCCTCCATGTCCCCAAAGGTGTGAAGGACTTGGCAATCGGTGCTTCGCCGCTGTACACGAGGTAGCGTGCGAGCTGACTCCACGAACGAAGGTTGATAAGGCATGTTTCCTTGTGCGAAGTCGCTGGGTCAACGAGACCCTCAATAAGGGCAGCACTCGGCCTCAAGTCCGGCGGGCACGCCCAGAAAAGGGTACAAAGCAAGTCGTGGTGATTGCGAAGAGCCGCCAAATCACGCTCGTGAAGATTCTGCTCCTTTAGGTATTGGCGACTATGATTTGGCATAATACGGGCAACCAGATTCCGAATGTCCTTGGTAGCTTCAACGGCTCTTAGTCGGTGGATGCTCAAGGCCACAAGTTTTAGAAACACGTGGAAGCACCGGTCCTCAGGCTCTATCTCCAGCTTTGGACTGCCAGCAAGTTCCTCAAGGAAGCGTGGAGATTTGTATACCTCCTCGTTTCGCAGATGAGCGAGGTCTTGAGCGCCAAAGAAATCGAAAATCACGCCGATAACGCTCAAGTTCTTGCGCCAACCCCATTCCTTCACAAGATAGTGACAGCGTCCTACCAAAGCACGGCAGTAGTTATTGAAACTCGGTGCTTGGCGAGGATTCTCTTGATAGAGTCGAAAAACGCTCCTCAACAGCTTCTGAGGCAAGTTCCATCCCTCATGGAGTGTCTCATGTCTGCTTCCGGACTCTAGGATCCCTTTGTTGTTGAATTCAACAAGCGGGAGCAACGAGAATAGGTCCTGCCAGAGAAAGTCCTGTTTCTCAGCATCGTGGCAGCTGACATCCTCGCGCGTGGAAAGGTTTGCGGAGACGATTTCCCAAAACGACGCCCGGAGGAGGCGCGCCTGGTCCAGGACCTTCATCAAGATCACCCAAGAATGGATTGTCGAGTCTCCTCTGATGCCTTTTTCACGGACACGATCTGAGCTAAGGCTCTTATAAGTCTGACGCAGTTCACCAGTGCCGATTCGCATAAGAATCGATACGGAGGTTGTAGCAACTGCCTTCAGCATGTCTTCTGCTCTGATCTGCTCGCTGACGAAAGAGGGCTCGTTTTGGCACATTTGAACAATGCAGAGCGTGGTCAGTAGAATTCGCTCGTAAGTGATCTGCATCACAACCAATAGCGCTGCTGGGGCGGGAATAGGGGCACAAAGCCGAACTTTGACCTTGTCGTTGAAGCTGCACAAAACGGAGTGAAACCTTGTAAAGAAGGTCTTGATGTCGGAAAGTTGCTCAAAACTCATGCAATCTTTGATGTATGACAGCACAAAATCTGCGGTATTGGTGACGATCAGCAAAGAGTCTTCTGAAACATCGCCAGACCAATCAAGCTTCTCGCAAATGAAGTCAAAGAGAATTCCCAGCTCAGAGGAGACTTGCTCGGACCAGACACCCCATCGAAGAACCTTGTCTCCCAGACTATGAGAGACTCGAGTCCTTGATGTATCATGGGACGCCGCGACAGGATGGCTTGCCATAGAATCCAGGATTCCGCGCCCGATGAGACTGCTCTCATGGAAATAAGCCCCTTCTGGCAAGGGGAAGATCTCAAAGTGATGAGTATACTCGGTGCCGTACGGACCTAAGCCCGTCATTCTTACACCATCCTCCTGAGGTTGAACTGGTGGAGCCGCAATCGTTTCACCATGGTGGCGTGGGAGAGGGTCATGAGCATGAACGAACTGCGGCGCCTCAAGATCTTCTCGGTTTGGCTTTATTCTCTTGCGGTAACGAGACTTCTCGGAGGGTTTCGCTTGCAAAACAGCGCCTTGTTGGCGTGCTTGGGAATTTCTTAAGGGCTCAGCATGACTGTATCCTGTCAAGTCCAAGTCGGGGGAAGTGTTCAGCATGTCAACCGTCGAAGGGGCTGCTCGGCTTTTCTTGAAGAGCGCATCGAGAGCGCGCTTCCCAGAATAAAAAGTTCGCGAGTGAACCGGATCCGATTCGCTTGTTTCCAGTTGGGCAAGTCTGAAGGTTTTGTCTTCAACAAACCGCGCGCTGCTTGATCGGGCAATGGTATTCTTCAAAGGTTGTTCTTTAGCCTGGTGGAACATTGAGCTTGTCTTGCGCAGGGGCTTTCTATTTATTGAGGAATCATGGTTTCCCGAGGTTTCTGAAAGCGGTTCAGGCCGTCTCGCTTCCCTACGTTGCTTCACCGATGAGGTTATTGACGCTCGCTGTTGTATAGAACCTGCACGCCATCTGTAAAGGACGGAAAGAGCATCAACGTGATCCCCCCTGTTGGCAAGTCTGATAGACTTGCGTGACGGACTTCCACGTCCTTGGTCTGGCCTTTGCCTTGCAGTTCGTGCCGCAATCCTGAGGAATCGAGGGGCGTCTGGTTCAATTACATCAAGGATGCTAAGTGCTGAGGATCGATGTCGGCCAGGTGCCTTCCTCATGCTCGATCTTTTGTGTGATGACCTGGCTGTGGTACCCGTGTTGCTCTTCCGGTGCTGCTTCGGTATTCGCCGCGCTGAAGTCGTTAACTCATTTGACATGGAGAACGCAGTAGTGATCTTAGGCTGTCGTGGCCCCTTATTTGATGGAACATTGGTGGATATGGGAGGTGCATTCTTTCGTTTCCTTGCCCCTTGAAAGGAATCAGCCAGCTTCGTCTGCCTTTTGCTAGCGGCTGGCATGTGGTCAACTTGATTATCTTCCATCCCAGATCCAGCACTGTCATCGTCGGAAGCCCAGGGATTCACAGGTCTTGTCTGGTGTGGAGTTTGGTTAACCATCAGCCTACTCTGGTTGGGAAATGCTTCATCCGTAGTTGCTATTGGAGCGGCCTGTGCCTCCGTATCGGATTCATCGGACCATATCTTCATGTCGTCCAAGCCTGCTGTGGCAGCTCCTCGTCTCGTCTGAGCAACACCTCGTCTTCGCTCTCGATCAGGTGATCTGTTAACATGGCGGCTCGCCACAGCCTTGCGAATGTTGTCTCGACCAGCTTGTTGGTCGAGACGCAGCCAAGATGCTGGCAACACTCCGCGAATGCGGCGCCCAACTGTGTTCACCATTGTCTCGCCGGCATCTGATCCAGTCTCACTGTCAACAGTCTCCCCAGTAGCATCAGCCCGAGTGCGGGTTAGAGGCACGTCTGTTTCAGATCCACTATCTATGACCATCGTCTCTGGAACAGGAGCAGGAGTTTCAGGTCTTTGTGGCTGCTTTGACTTTGATAAAACATCTTGCCTTGCTAATGATTTAGCGCGGGCTTCGAAGAAGTTGGGTATTGGTTCTGCTGATGATGGTGGGAAGGCGCCTTGCGCCGTCAGTTCAGGCGAGGCTTCGCAAAGCTGGTGAGCGGGGGGCAAAATATCGTCGCTATCGAGGACAAGGCGCCGCTGCTTCTTCTTGCTGCTTGTACGAGGTGAGGTTGGTCTTCGCTTCGGAGTATACTTGTTGCTTGGCCGTCTTGAATGCGAAAGTAAGTCTTCCAGTGCTGGAAGCTCGTCTGGTCCAGCGATAGCATCTAATTGAACACTAGGGCCATCCGTCTCGAGCAGTGAACTTGTCTGGCTGCTTGGTGCCATGACTCGAGTAGCCCTCGGGAGGCTTGGCGGTGATGATGATGGGAAAGCCCAATCGTCAAAATCTCCAAGAAGCTGGCTTTCCGCATCACGACTTCCTGAACCACCGGCTCCATTGGAGTCCTGACTCTCAGGCTCATACTCTTTCTCCTGCGTTTCGGCGTCCTTCCGTCTGCCTTGGGTTTCGATGGCGGCAATGCGAAGCGGCTTGAGCCCCCGGCTTTGCATGGACGAACGATACTGTGCAGCCTCGAGAAGGAAAGGATGTTGCTGAATAGGTTTTCGGACTCGAAGTGATCGCTCGTAACGTATCGCAGTTTGACGGGCCAGATATTCGGACTCCCGCTCTCCCAGTTCCGAGCTGACACCAGGGGTGGTGAGTGCTATCATGCGTGAAGGCGTGGAAGTCGCAGATGATCTATGTATATCAATCAGACTCGGAATTGGAGTATGTTGCCCTCGCGGCGTCTCTGTCGTGTCGCTGTCGAAGGAGTGACCGAGATGAGATGGTCTAGACAGGTCATCGGAAGATATTGACGACAGCGTCGAGAGCGGCGAGGAGACGGGCTCGATGATAGCTGGTGGCGGTGTTTGTCTTCTCAACAGTGGTCGATGGCCCTTTGCAAGCTCGGTCTGGTCCTGGGAGAGCGGGACATCCCATGGATCGTCAGAGAGCACTCCCTCGGTTGTCAAGGCTGCTAAGGAATTTTTGGGTGATGGTCGTTGAGCCACTGGGGCGACTCCCGCTTCCCCCTGAGAGGATGGAACGTCCCAGACATCTCCTTCTCGCCTCGTCATTTCCTGTCGTGTTTCGTCTGGAAAAGCTGCCTCTTGCGAAGCTATGCTCTGACTATCGAAGCCATCCTCCTCTTCTGAGTCGGGGATCTCCCCAAGCTCTTTCCAATTTGTCATGGTATATCGGTATCATGTTATGTCACCGCACGTCATGTTGCTGTTGAGCTACTAATAACAGCCATCAGGACACTTGTTGTCAAGGTTGATGTCGAGGCTGTGGTTCCAGTCCGGAGAAAATTGCTTCCACTTAAGAAGTTGAGTGCACATTATATGAACGTTCAGACGCGATTGTTTAAGTGCCAAAACGGTGGTAGACGCGTCGAGCTTGTCAACGCGGGAATGGTGGGGTACACGTTTAGTGGGCTCACTCACCCAACTTGATCGCCGTAACAAACGGTAAATTCAGCAGCACCATTTCTTTCGTGAACCACCCCGAAGCCGTGATCTTTCATCGTTTACTCTCCATCCAACCAACCCCACAGCACAATGAGTGTCTTTCAGAGGGCATTACCTCTTGCTCTTGCGGTCTTCAGCGGCGTTGTAGGTGGTAAGCATGCATTCCGAGCAGAAACGTCAACCGGAGCGCTAATGGACGACAAAGGGGTCTACACTTTCAAGCCGATGTTCGACCCAGCAGAGAAGGTGAAGCTTGATTATACTGTGAAGTTAGTGCTTGAAACCAATTTTGCAGAAAACCTTGGACTCATCAGCTGAACATCATCCAGGGACAAGACAGAAGCTATCAAGCCTCCATCAGCAAATGAACCCAAAGCTGGCCAACATTAGGGCCCTATGCAGCCGTGTATTATGTACCATGTTATTATACTAATATAATCGAGCCATTTCGAGGCATGGATTGTTGCTTTTCAACTCTGATCTAAAACAATGGTGCAGAGTCCACTCCCCATAGGAACTGTTCCCAGTCTATATTGTCCACATCCATGGCCTCTTCGAAGCCTAGCCATGGCTCATCGCTCCTCGTCGTGTCTTCCAACTGACCTGTTCCTGACCTCAGAGTCATAGCATGGTTCGACACTACCGATCCAGTCTCGTGGATGGCTGGGAAATCTGCGCGACTCTGTTGGTGTTGCTGCGGTTCGGATTCCTTGTCTACAGCTGCCAGCGCTGGATGGGACGGGTTCTGCTTCCTCAACACCATCTTGGAGAGCTCAAGCAGTCTCTGTGCAGCCGTGGAGATCTTTCTTGCCTGTTCCAAAGTGGCCCAGGCGTCGAGGATCTCTTCCGTTGAAGGCTTATCCTTGAATTGTGGACCCTCAGCCATGCAGGCATCAACCACCAAAGCGATGCTGGCGAGGTACACGCAGCGCAGGACCATAGTCATGCGTGTCCGTAGGCTCATGGCTGTGAGGGTTTCCTTACTAAGCTGCGCCTCCGCGCGGATAATGATGCGTGCTGACTCAAGGCAGACGCGCCGTGAGTAGGTGAACGCAGGGTCCGCTGCGGCACGTGCGAGGAAAGGAAGATGGATCTTGCACAGATATCGATACACAAGTAGTTGGATTGTGCATCTGCGCAGAACGGCTCCGGCGTTGTTATGTGATGCCTCATGGGAGAAGGTTTGAGACGTTTCGCCTGCTGCGAATTCGAGGGAGAAGAATGGTGGTAACTCGCTAAGAAATTGGTGCAGACGAGCATCAATCTCGAGGACTCGGTTGTATTGGCCCTTCCCGGAGTCAGCATCACTTGGTGCCTCTAGGATGCTGAGCTCACGGAACACCTCGGCAAGGCGAATGCGTTGGAGGAAGTACGATGCTGATGTCTCTTCGTCATAGGGTCGAGCGACGATCTCCTTGTCATCCACAAGGTCATCATCATCAACATTTAGTGGTTTCCGGACGTGTAGGCATCGGGGATCCATCATGTACGATCCTTCGAGAGGCATTGAAAGGCTACCAATACTCCTGTGAGACAATTGTTAGTATCATTATGAGGAACAATCCAGAGAACGCTCATTTACCAATCAGTAGCCAGCAGATACCATATGAGCCGGCGGCCGACTTCCTTCTGGCTTGGTGTCATCTTTCTAACCAATGCACTTGGCCAGCCGTGAAACTTGGGGCTGTCGATGATGTGCAGTCCGAGACAACGCGCCATATGGATGGCTCGTGCAAGCATCTCTCCCATTCTTCCCGATATGCCCTCCGTCAAAAGGGTGACAAAAAACAGGATCGTAGCACTCTGCACAGACTCGATGGTTATGGTCCCTAGTCTTTCACAATGGTCCACTACATCCATTCCCGCCTTGGTCCACGAGATAGCCTGCCTCGTGGCCGTATCCGCGTCAAAAAAGGCACAGCGGGCATCTTCGTACGGTGTCCAAGATATACACACGTTGGCGAGGATACAGATCAAAAGTAGAGCGACACTTTTGTCTATAGGCTTGCTAGCTTCGAGATCATCGTACAGTTGGGCAATCTTTGCTTCTAGAGTTGGGAAGTGAAAGATGTGGTGAAAATAGGTGATATCGAAGAAGTATTTCTGAGTGAGATACCGTGCCTCTTCCCTCAAGGGCAAAAAGATACGTTTGACTGGGGCGTATAATCCGTCACGTGAAATCTTCTGGCCTTGAGGGAGACTGAAGAAGCCTTGCTTGTTGATATCGCGAATGGCTGATATTCGAAACTCAACGTCGTCAGACACAAACTTATCGACGTTGGGTTCGGAAACACAGCCTGATTCTAGCCACAACGCATCGGCAGTGAATCTCTGCAGATGTATGGATACTGGAGGTTCGTGTTCTTGAACCCGTGAATTGTGAAGACGCGGTCCAGCAGGGGAAGACGCAGTGGTAGTCGTATTAGTCGAAGGAGACTCTCGAACATAATTCGCAGTTCCAAATGCACCGCTCCGAGTCCTCTTCAACTCTTCCTGTTGATCTGCGACAGTCTTCTCAAGCTTGTCAAGTCGAGACAGCAGTTTAAGCAGGGCATCGTCTCCAAGCCCAGCGTTAGAGCCTCCTGTGCCAGGTACTGGAGGGGGCACAACGCCATCGCCTAGTTCGCAAATGACACCACGGCTCGTGCAATTAGAACACGGGAAGTGCCGGCTGCAACGGAGTTTCCGCGTTCTGCAAAGGATGCACGAAACAGGTCTCTGTCGAGGTTGTCTCACCATGGCGCGGGGCATGGGCAGCGGTTGAAGCCACGACCAGAAACAACCAAATGGAATTGATTAGGGCAATAGTGGGAATGTCAGTGTTCCTTAGCGGTAGAGAAGCGGAATAGTATGATTTCATGAATCAGGGTCGCCTGCATCCGTGCTCAGTGTATGAATTGTTGTGCCGCCCATATGATGGGTGCATGAGTCCGTGGAATTTCCGAGGAGCCAAATCGGGAGGCTGATTTTGTTGACCAAAAGGGGCAGCAATTGTTGCCCCAACAGCGGATGCATCATATGGGGTCAGCGCTCAACGACCAGACGTGTACTTGAACAAAACTTGCGGGTTCTCTTGAGATTAATGTTCCGTAATATGCGTTCTTCTAATTAGTACAGCGTTTTCCTCGGGATGGCTGATGCACTTCACCCCGGTTCCGGCTGGCCTTGTTAAGCTGTGGTTTCCTGGTTTACATCATCAATGGTTACAGTGCAACGTTCACAGGGGTCTTTTGAATGGGAATCTTTGGCTGTTCGACCAGATAAAGTGGTGACTTTCCTCCTTTTCCACTCTTTTCCAGGTATACCCGGCTCCTTTGTAGATCGTTGTTGAGAAAAGTTCGCGGCAAACTCAATGCAAATCGATCACTAACTCTATCTTAACATTCCCTGTTCAAGAAGGACCAGTTCTGAAGAATGAAATGAATATGGCTACTTTGATGGCTAAAGTGACCCAGTCCTGCGGGCGTGGATCTACCTCCCGAATCCGATGTCGCTGCCCTGGTATTAAGTGTAAGTATTCATCCGCGGAGTTTCCGTCTGCCTGCGAGCACAGTCTCGTCATACGAGTCAAATCGAACAATCACTGTAAATAATATGTCTAACTCATGATAGCGGCCTTTTTTTAAGTATCCTCCACTCATACTCCCTGTGCCGTCTGGAATTGCGCATCTGCTCAAGAGTTCAAGACTATAGTTTGTAAATACAAAGAGCGTGGCCGACCTGGGATCACAGCATTTCATCACTCGCAACCTCCAGAGAAAAGAATCAATAATCTCTCTCGTCACAGAACTTTTCTCTGATAACTCGACTTCCTGAAATGGGCGAGGGAATAGCAGCACGCCAAGCGCAGCGGACTCACCAAGGCGATGCTCAGTCAAACAGCGCTCATGACACAGCCTGGGAAAAGGTAGCAGACGTAACACAATTGGATCAAGATACCGAATCAGGCACTCAATTTACAATATGACAAGACGACAGCCCGGATCTCGACGTTGTTGACTGGGATGGACCAGATGATCCTGATAACCCAATGAATTGGCCACATCATCGAAAGGTCATTAACATCGGATTGGCATCTATTTTCGCCCTCCTAACGTGAGTCAAAGCTTAGAAAGGACAATATTCCCTCATACCCATCTAACCAAGACAATTCATCTCGTCTAGGTCACTCGCAACGTCAATTCTCGCACCAGCTATCGATCTAGTCATGGAGGACTTTGACAACAAGAGCTCCGAACTGGCATCTTTCGTCGTATCGATATCCCTTCTCGCTTATGCTTTCGGACCTCTCATAATTGCTCCTCTTTCTGAAATTTACGGCCGGCTTTGGCTCTATCACATTTGTAACATCCTCTTCGTCATCTGGACCATCGCTTGTGCCTTGTCGCCCAACATCGCAGCATTACTGGCGTTCCGCTTTCTTACTGGGCTAGTAGGCTGCTGTCCTCTGACTCTCGGTGCTGGTACCATTACCGATATGGTTCCTCAGGCGAAGCGAGGCAAGTATATGGCTAGCTGGATCTTCGGGACGATTTGGGGCCCTATCGTTGGACCAATTGGTAAGTCAGCTCTCATTCTATCCGCCTTGGCAGATGAGTTGACTTTCATGCTCTTCACAGGCGGTGGATACCTCGCTCAATCTCTTGGTTGGAGATGGTCGCTTTGGCTGATAGCCATAATGGTAAGTTCGGTTGTATGCCTCTCACCTTCTGTTGCATCGCTTAACACTGCTCACAGACTGGGGTACTCATCATTCCGAGCCTCGTCTTCATGCAAGAGTCGTATGCCTTTATCCTCCTTCAACGCAAGGCAAACAGACTACGAAGGGAAACTGGCAATCGAAGGCTTCGATCAAAACTTGACATTCACCTCACTCAAGAAGAGGTCTTCAGACTTGCCATCGTTCGGCCTGCAAAGATGCTACTGTTCTCGCCCATAACTCTTATCATGGCTGTCTACCTTGCCTTCACCTATGGGCAAGTGTACACTATGATAACGGCTTTGGGATACGTATTCGATGTAGCGTATGGCTTTAACACAGGCCAAATTGGGCTCACCTTCCTCGGATTCGGTGTAGGATCCGTGCTCGGTCTTTTCATCGTCGGCAGATACTCAGATCGCCTTGTGCATTACCAGATCAAGGTGAACGGCGGTCAAATGCTGCCCAAGTACTGGCTGCCGTTCTGCATCCTGGGAGGCATTCTTGCTACGATTGGCTTGTTGTGGTTTGGTTGGGCAGCGCAGGAGAAGACGCACTGGATGGTGCCCATCATCGGAATGGGGGTCTTCGGTGTTGGCGGCATATTCACGATGGTGAGTCCTGCATGGCATACAGTGAAGTGTGTGGTTTGTAAAGCTGAATGTGTGAATTCTAGATGACCGTGCAAACATACTTGGTTGATTCATTTGAACAGCATGCTGCATCGGCCATCGCTGCGAACATGGTTTTCAGGTCCCTGGCGGGAGCTCTGCTCCCTCTGAGCGGAAGGAAGCTTTTTGAAACATTGGGTATTGGCTGGGGTAACTCATTGCTCGCATTTATCGGCATCGCCTTAGTTCCATTCCCACTTGCATTGTACAGATACGGTGAGAGAATCCGGCACAAGACTCTGTTCGGTGTGAAGTTCTGAGGCAAGATGCCATACGAGAGTTAACAAAAAAGAACGAAAAGAGGCGAAAACATTTGGTAACTAAAATTTCTGAATCTTGGAATCATTGATAATAAATCCGGTCCGCCTCTCGTCGTGATGCACTCCCGTTTGCTTCTATTTGTAAATGCCAACCCCCCATTCGTCGCCAGGCAGCTGATTCGCATCACGTGATCTCGGCATCGTCAGGACCTTAGTCATCATCCAGTTACCCGAGCTTTTCGCAGGAGGCGCCGCTCACAGCAAAACCAATCTATCATACGATTCCAGCTCAATTGCCCTCAAATCCTCTCTCTCCCTCCTGCGACCCGACCACCGACGACGCGACTCATCCGCACCCATAAACCCCCCAATTCCTCCTTGCTCTCCTCTCTTCCGACCATGATGCGCTCTTCTGCATCGACCCTGCTGCGCAGGTCCCTCGCCTGCCAGCAGCGCGCCAACACCGTCCGCTACGCTTCGTCTGCCGCCCAAGTCATTTCCAACCCTACCCTCGCCAACATCGAGAAGCGATGGGAGGGTATGCCTCTTCAGGAGCAGGCCGATCTGTGGATGGCTCTCCGTGACCGCATGAAGGGCAGCTGGACTGAGCTCACTGTCCAGGAGCAGAAAGCCGGTGCGTGTTTTGCCTCGTGGCACCCCCGATTTCACGACGCTGGCATTTTTGGTGGTGGAGTCTGGCACCCGACAGCCGAGCTTGGTCATAAGCAGCTTTACCGACGATGACAACGACACTGAATTGATGCAGAATTGTGCCAATTGAGTTGCTAGGTGTTTTTCTGGCGCTCAATTGCACTCTTCTGCTTCAATCGGGATTCCCGGCCCATCGATGGAGCCAGTCGTCTCCGGCGTCATCTGAGGCTCTTCTTACCACCAAGCTCCTGGGCGAGCCCAGACAACGCCGCAAACTAGCCTACACTTGTACAAAGCACTTTTTTTAGGGAAAAGAAGCTAACGAATTGATGTTCACAGCTTACTGGATCGCTTTCGGTCCCCACGGCCCCCGTGCCGTCGACCCTCCGGGTACCAACGCTCGCATTGCTTGGGGCGTTGCTCTCGGCCTCGGCGCTAGCTTCGTGCTCTTCGGTACCATTCGCATGTTCGCTAAGCCTGCTCCTCACACCATGACCAAGGAGTACCAGGAGATGTCCAACGAGTTCCTCATCGTAAGTCATCGCCTCTGAGTCAACAAAGTGACATCGAGGCATGGAACATTTGCTAACAAAAACTACCCGTGCAGAACCAAAAATCCGATCCTCTTACTGGTATTTCCTCCGAGGGCTACAATGGTCCTGGTATGGTCCAGTCTCCTCCCAAGAGCGGTTAATCGACTCTTTAACCACCTCCAAACTATTATCTTCGATGCGCAAGCACAGACGACGCGGTCAAAACGAAAACGGGGCTTTCTCTCTCACTCAACGAAAGAAACAAAACAAAACATCTCAATACTATATTCCCTTTGTTACTAGAGCTCTTTTTAAAACAAGCTTTGTTTTCCTCAGCCCCTTTCAAACCCTAAACACACCCCGGCTGTGCTTGGTCCGTCAGTCGATGATGGAGGGATGGAGACACGAGAACTTGGGAGTTGTCGCGGGGTTGAGTAGGATTGTTGGGACCTGGACGGGGAATATGTACAACTCTTCTGGCTAGGTACCTGAGAAAGAGAAAGCGGAAGCAGAAGATGGGGGAAGCGTTGTGGATGTAAATACCTGTACTACAAACGGGGAAATTCGATGGTTCTCTTGTTCTGATATCATAATTGCTTCGTGATGATCGTGTGTTCCAATGATACTTTGAAGCCCTCATTTGGGCAAACATACGCTGGGAGAAAAGCAAACGCCGTCTGTTTCTTGGACCCTGAGAAACATGAGCTGGAAATACGAGATTTTCCGCCAAAACCGCAACACCAGCCTCATCAAGGTTCATTATTAAGTCAACCTCCACTCTGTCCCGCCTCCCTGAACCTCTCGAACGTCAAATCAGACTGTCCCGTCGCCTTCTCCCGGACCTCTTCCTCCTCCATCCTCCTATCAACCTCAAACCTACCATCCTTGCCCCAATACCCGGCCTTCTCCGTCCCCTTGACGCAACCTTCGGTGATCAAGACGTAGGGCATGGGCGCATCGAACATCGGCTCCGCGAGGACCCTTTCCATTTCCATCTTCAACCCTCTAGCCCCTGTGCCAGACTTTGCGGCTCGCTCGGCGATGGCGTGGAGGGCTTTTTCGGTGAAGTACAAACGAGAAGGATATGTTTCGAAAAGGGCTGTGTACTGCGCCGAGAGGCTGTTGCGGGGCTCGGTCAGGATTCGGAGAAGGTCATCTTTGGAGAGCGGGGACAGGGCGCAGATATTGTGTAGGCGGCCGATGAGTTCGGGGATGAAGCCGAAAGATTGGAGATCTTCGGGGGTGACGAGGTCCATGGGGGTGAAAGAGGAGGCGGACAGGGCGTTGTGATGTGGGAGGTGGGTGTAAGACTCGGGGGGAAGGATCTGTTGGCTGCCGGACATTGTTGATCGGCCTTTAACTTCTCCTCCGAAACCCATGGATGGCTTGGCGACACGGCGTATAATGGCCTTGTCTAATCCGACAAAGGCTCCGCAGAAGACGAAGAGGATGTTGGTTGTGTCGATGGTGTACTGCTCCACCCTGCCGCTAGGTGGTGTTGACTGCGGTGAGGATGAGCCGCCGGAGGAGCCGAAGTTTGTAGTGATTGGGGGTGCTGAGCGAGCGGAGCGAGTGTCTTTGACATTGATCGTGACCTTTGTGCCTTCCACGAGCTTCAAGAGGGCTTGCTGGACGCCCTCGCCACCCACGTCCCGTCCTGTCGTTGTCTCCCGTCGAGCAATCTTGTCGAACTCGTCTAGAACGACGATGCCATGCTCAGTAGCCTTGATGTCATAGTTTGCCTCGATGAGAAGACGCTCGATACAGGTTTCCACATCCTGTCCAATGTAACCGGCTTGTGTGAAGGAGTTGCAGTCGCAGATAGAGAATGGCACGTTGATCTTCTTGCTCAGCGTCCTGATCGGTGAAGGAATCAGATTGGTCAGCTTCTCGTGTTAGCTCTCAGCATTGAGGCAGCAGGACTCACTCAAGGATGTAAGTCTTTCCAACTCCGGTAGGACCGATAAGCAAGATGTTGCTCTTGTCGATCTTGACACGCTGTGGGATAGAGGGATCTTCTGGCTCATACAGGTGGTTTATGGCATCGTCCTCGGCCTCAAACGGATCATGCATATGCCGCACCGACTCATGATGACCAGGGAATTCATCTTGATCCAGGATGTCAGCGACTTGGCGCTTCCAAGGTGGGCGAGCATCTCGCTGACCTTCAACGGGATGCACTTCTCTCCGCCGCTGGTGCATCTCTCGTTCCCTCGTGAACCGCTGCCTTGTAATCTTGTCTCGTCTGTTTCTCTCTTCATGTTCATGCTGATGTCTCCGTCGCAAATTCTGGTAGTGATTAAATATAGTAGCACAGATAGTCTTCTTTGCGCGATCTTGGCCAACAACGTAGTCGTCTACTCGCTTCTTAAGGTCACGCGGATAGAACTGTGGCACGCCAAAGTTGGTTTTAGCGAACATAGGACCTCGGCCGGAGTCGTCGGACGGGTCATAGGTCCCAGTGAAGCCAGAGTTGAAGTCAGACGTTCTGTGACTGTTGGATGCAAGGAAACGGCCAGTTGTGAAGTGGCGACGGCATCGCGGGCAGATCGGCCGGGGAACTTGCTGATGACTCAAGCTCGCTCGGCGCACCGCCGGAGCTGCTGCCCTTGTGATGGATAGCATTTTCAGTTCAAACACTTAGACGCTTGAAAGACACAATAAGTATGTTTCATCGGGAAGCAGCCTAGAGCGACACTTGATTATGACTATGTTTCGGTCGGCGACGTCGGCTCGCAGGTGATAATGCGGGGAGCGAGTGGGGAGAGAATGGGTGCGATGGGGAGCTAGATGAGAGCTGTGTCGTGCGATAAGACCAAGACGTGGCTAGACACAAGCACAATTAAACTGGTTATTAGGGGTCGGCCGAGTGCTGAGATACTGGGGAGTCACGTCGAGTCTCGTGAGTGATCAGAGGTAGTTGATAGTGGTTAGTTGTGAATCGTGCGGGCAGTTGCTCGTTGGAGCTATCGGAGCGAGACTGGGGTATGGGCGGAGAGCTACCGAAAATGGTCACCGTATTTTACTGTCGGCCATGAAACTTAGGGAGCCTTGCTGTACGCTCTCTCTTAGCAACGAGAACACAAATGGACAGGCTCCTCCCATGCTTTAACGTTCTTCTTCACTGTGATGATTTGGCAGCTTTCTTCTCCCGTTAGGTTAACTCCATTTCATGATGAAAAACGCGATCTTTTAGAAACGCATGGGCGCATAGGCCCTAAACTTTTCTCAAGCCCTCAGGACTTTAGGAATCCATCAATCGCCTCGCTGACCTTATGCGCAAAAAGTCTGTCGCACCGAGGTGAATCGCAAAGGAAATGGCAACTACAACTACAGAGTCAAGGTTCAAATATAGTCGGCGATCTGGGTATTCCCGGTGCTTACAATCTCTCATACCAAATGCCATCTTGAGAAATCACTCAGTTTGGAACGTAGTGGCTGTTTGAGGTGAACATGAATTACCTACCACTGTACTCCGTACGGAGTAGTAATACAGACAAGTAATCTAATCGCAATCCGAAATAGTACCTCTATCAGTAGACATGAAAATGGTCGGCCCGAGACTGTAGTCAACCCAATCTCGACTTAGGTGCGGTGAGAAAACGTTGGTGCGATCGGCGTTGCCGTAGCACTGCAACAGCATTGGCCGGCAGCAGTGAGAAGCGAGATGGGCCGATAAGTGCAAGTTCTTCGAAATCGAAGGTGGCTGCAGTGGCGAAGTTCTGGATTGATGATTTCGAGGTACCTTACCTAGACTAATCGAAACATGGCTTGGGCGAGCTTGGACAAGTCTGGGGTCTCCGGCGATGGTTTCTGGGGTTGTTGGATCGTCGCCAGTCAATCGAGCAATGAAATCACATATCATTGAGGACAAGTAGTTGACTGCGCCTCTATGAGGAGAGAGTGGTGCAACGACAACTCCCATCTCCTGTAACGTCATTTCGACGCTCACCAGCTCTGCTCCCCCTCTCGTCGCCTTTCAGTGCTTATCGATAGAAGAGCTCTCGCCGCAGTTGCTTGGCCACCTGCGAGGTGGATGGAGGGGCACGCATAGCATCCTGCATGGTATGCAACAGCGAACCACTCCCCGGAGTCTCTGATGCTACTGCTATCTTCGCCTCTTCCTTGTCTAGTAGTCGAGAGAATTTTCTTCAATTTCCTGGGCCAACCCATCTTCAATACCTCAAATCTGCAGGTCTTCCCCTCCCCAACGATCCCTCCCAAGCGTAGTGTGTAATACGGATTAAGCTACTCGTATTTCTGCGTCCCTTTCTACTGTCTTTCGTTAGCGCCTGCCTCAGCCCGTCCCCAAAGGTAGTTAAGGTATCCAGCGCCACCTCGACTGTCCTTGCGATCCCCTCTTCTCCCTTTCTCACCTCAATTTCTCATTCTGGTCAACTGTTTCTAATCACTTCTAACGATCGATTTGACTCGATTTCAAGAACGAATAATCGAGATGGCAGCCGTCGAGACCGCGTCCAACTCGCTGGACCCAAACAGCTCTGGTGGAGCTTCAGGCGACATTCCCAACGACGGAACTGGTTCGTCACGCTCGGCACGAGCAATTGGCAATGTGGTAGCTGACACCTGGACTAGGCGTCGTGAAGCTTGATCCTTGGCTAGAGCCCTTCAGCGGTGCTCTAAGGAGGCGGTTCGCCAAAGCACAGGATTGGATCAAGACGATTAATGATACCGAGGGTGGCGTCGATAAGTTCTCCAAAGTAAGCATCGCTACGCATTATACATTACGGAAACCATGTCTGACCGCATATTGCCAGGGCACTGAGAAGTATGGTTTCATCGTCGATGCGCAGAACAACATTACATACCGCGAATGGGCACCCAATGCCACTGCCGCGTGGCTTATTGGCGACTTCAGTACGTTTGAGTCCTCATCTCACGTCAGGCTAGTAGCTAATCCTGCGAAGATGGCTGGAACAGGGAGTCCCACCAGATGACCAAGGACGATTTCGGAAGTTTCGAGATCAAGCTTCCCGCCCAAGGCGGCCAAGCTGCCATTCCTCATAATTCCAAAGTCAAGGTAAGCATCTCTTCGTCGACTGATCTAATGAACCGACCCTAATGTCTGCTCAGATCTCACTCCAACTTCCAAATGGTGACCGAGTCGATCGAATTCCAGCGTGGATCAAGTACGTCACCCAAGACCTGTCCGTTTCACCGGTCTACGATGCCCGATTCTGGAATCCTCCACCCGCAGAGACGTACCAATTCAAGCACCCGAGGCCGAAGAAGCCAGCGAGTGCCCGCGTGTATGAGGCCCACGTGGGAATCTCGACACCTGAGCAGCGAGTGGCCACATACAAGGAGTTTACAAAGAACATGCTCCCCAGGATCAAAGATCTGGGCTACAATGTGATTCAGCTCATGGCTGTCATGGAGCATGCCTACTATGCTAGTTTTGGCTACCAGATCAACAACTTCTTTGCCGCCAGCAGTCGTTATGGTACTCCTGAAGACCTCAAGGAGCTGATCGACACTGCTCACAGCATGGGTCTTGTCGTGCTTCTCGACGTCGTACACAGCCACGCATCAAAGAACGTGCTGGACGGTCTCAACAACTTCGATGGCACTGACCATCAGTACTTCCACGGCGGTGGCAAGGGCAATCATGATCAGTGGGATAGCAGGCTGTTCAACTATGGCCACCACGAGGTGATGCGCTTCCTTCTGAGCAACTTGAGATTTTGGATGGATGAGTATCACTTCGATGGCTTCCGTTTCGACGGAGTCACCAGTATGTTGTACATTCATCACGGTATCGGTAGTGGCTTCTCTGGTGGTTACCATGAGTATTTCGGAGCCGACGTGGACGAGGAGGCCGTTGTCTACCTGATGTTGGCCAATGAGATGCTGCACAACCTCTATCCCGAGTGCATCACCATTGCGGAGGACGTGTCGGGTATGCCAGCTCTATGCCTACCGCTTTCGCTGGGAGGTGTCGGTTTCGACTATCGCCTGGCGATGGCGATCCCTGACATGTGGATCAAGATCTTGAAGGAGGTGTCAGACGAGAACTGGGATATAGGAAATATCTGCTTCACGCTGACCAATCGTCGACATGGTGAAAAGACGATCGCCTATTGCGAAAGTCATGACCAAGCGTAAGTGAAACTGCTTCTTCTTACACGTAATCAGAATCAGCTGACCTTTTTGCAGGCTGGTGGGCGATAAGACTCTGATGATGCACCTCTGCGATGCCGAGATGTACACGAACATGTCCGTCCTAACGCCTCTGACACCTGTCATCGATCGAGGTATGGCATTGCATAAGATGATTCGTCTTTTGACGCACAGTCTGGGAGGAGAAGGCTACCTCAACTTTGAGGGCAACGAGTTTGGTCACCCCGAATGGCTGGACTTCCCTCGCGAAGGCAACAACAACTCTTTCTGGTATGCTCGACGCCAATTGAATTTGACCGAGGATCACCTCCTTCGCTACCAGTTCCTCAACCACTTCGACAAACTGATGAACCAAACTGAGGCCAAGTATGGCTGGTTGGCTGCTGCTCAGGCTTACATTTCCCTCAAGAATGAGACGGATAAGATCATCGTATTTGAGCGCGCTGGTCTTGTGTTCATTTTCAACTTCAACCCAACCCAGAGCTTCTCGGATTATCGCATTGGTATCGAGGTGCCTGGCACGTACCGGGTCGTTCTTAACTCGGATTCAAAGGAGGTGGGCGGATTCAGCCGAATTGACGAGGGCACGCGGTTCTTCACGACTCCAATGGAATGGAATGGACGAAAGAACTGGACACATGTGTACACTCCAAGTCGGACGGCAATGGTCCTTGCTTTAGAAGATGGGTTCTCGCAGAACGCGTAGGGAATTGTGATACTTTATATGGGCAGGTAACAAGTTTGGCAGACTTCTGAGTGCACGATATTCATAAATATGGCGTATACGCAAGTTCATATGCTTGAATCTATGATGAAATCTACCCGACCAAAAAGGCTGTAGTGATTGGTATGACTTTGTCTTCGTTGCTGGCTTGTATTGTTCATGCCAGAAGTTCACTAAAATGCTCCAGGGTGGCTCACATTTCGGCTGGACCTTGACTTTGGGATCCTCGGCGACTACAGGAACAGCCGGATGATTGAGCAATCGTTACAAAAGCCGTCTAGAATGCTTCATGGAGATGTAACAAGGAGCATAGACTGGCAATTGACTAAAATCTGGGTCTTACTGAAGTTATTCACAACTGCATGACCTCAGGCTGCGTGTAAGATCCTGGCTTGATCACGTTTTCATGGCCGAAAATTTCCCGGATGGAAAATCGACAAAAGTAGGGTATCTGAGTGGGTCGGATAGGGGCGACGAAGAAGATGACAGAAGAGAGGACGGGGGAGGAACAGGACTGAGGCAGAACACAACGCCTAGCAGTTGCATGTTCCCTGACTTCCGACCCCACAGTGCCACATTAGCGACAGGCAGTGGAGTCACCATTCCCGCCTTAGGCACCTCCTCAACGATCCTTCAGCGCATCCTTCAGTGCTTCCTTCAGCGCCCCAATCCCCGTTGTTGTCCGCTGTTCCAAGCCGGCTCTAGCCTTGCTGCCTCAGGTTTTACTGCCAAGTAGCCTATGTTTCCTCAGGCTTTCGGCCTCCTCCCAGACGCGGTAATTTGCACTAGACTATTCACGTGACCCGGGGGACGCCTGGTAAAGCTCTAGCCGACCAGTTGTCCGCCTCCCGAGCAAAACTGCTCACCTCTGCAAAAGTTCTCCCTCAGCTTCAACCACCTTCTCTCCACTCACATCCGGATCGCTCTTTTGTCATCTGGCAAGATGTTCAAGAGGTCAGTACATTATCGCCTGCCCTTTTTTCGAAGTCATTGGGCGCTCGCGGGTGACGCCAATTGATCGTTCCTCGGCTCCCCTGGCTTGTTGTGGTGAGGAGGCAGAAGAGCAAAGTAGCTGATTTTTCCTCGGTAGCGGCATTTCCTCCTTCGCCCGCGCGGCACGCCCGTCCTTCGCGGCCGCTGCTCCCCGAGCCATTCGCCCTGCGACCATCCGCTTTCCTAGCCCTCGTTTTGCCTCGACTGCTGGTGTCGGTGATGGCAAGATTTACCAGGTGAGAAAGGAACCAAGCCAAGCCGAGCACCTCCGTTGTGCCGGTCAACGGGGAGGAGGCCACACCCCTAAGCGCTTGTCGCCTTCTTCCTCCCCATTTCCACGACGCAATTGCTGACCGCGACTCTTCAAATCAGGTCATTGGTGCCGTCGTCGATGGTTAGTCGCTAATCAATTATTTTCTCGACCTTTTCCCACCTCGAACCTGATCGCACACAAGGCGCGGATGATCCGTCAATTGTGGATACGCGGTTCAGTCACGGGGATAAAGTTACAGATGGTCGATCGAAATGCGGCAGTTCAGCTAACCAACGCAACACAGTCAAGTTCGACACCGCCAAGCTTCCCCCGATTCTGAACTCCCTTGAGACCACCAACAACGGCCAGAAGCTCGTTCTCGAGGTCGCCGTACGTCATACCCTGCACTAGGTGGTAGCATGGAAACACCTCGATTGCTAACTTGACCTATAGCAACATCTCGGTGAGAATGTCGTTCGTTGCATTGCCATGGACGGTAAGTAGTGATGCACTGAACTCTTCCCCCTACCGACCTCGTGGCTGATTCGACTTGACAGGTACCGAGGGTCTCACCCGTGGCGCCAAGGCTACCGACACTGGTGCTCCCATCACCATCCCCGTCGGTGCCCCTACTCTTGGCCGTATCATGAACGTCACTGGTGACCCCATTGACGAGCGTGGTCCCATCAAGTCCGAGCACCATCTTCCTATTCACACTGAGGCCCCTGAGTTCGTTGACCAGTCCACCTCTGCCGAGATTCTCGTCACTGGTATCAAGGTCGTCGATCTGATCGCTCCCTACGCTCGTGGTGGAAAGATTGGTCTCTTCGGTGGTGCCGGTGTCGGCAAGACCGTGTTCATTCAGGAGCTCATCAACAACATCGCCAAGGCTCACGGTGGTTACTCTGTTTTCACTGGTGTCGGTGAGCGTACCCGTGAGGGTAACGATCTGTACCACGAAATGCAGGAGACCTCTGTCATTCAGCTCGATGGCGAGTCCAAGGTCAGCCTGGTCTTCGGTCAGATGAACGAGCCCCCGGGTGCCCGTGCCCGTGTCGCTCTTACTGGACGTGAGTTTACATTCTACGTTACTGTTCTATTGTCTTAGGACTTGAGCCTATCTTACCAACTTACCATGAACATGAACATGTGCTAACTCCAAAAAGTCACGATAGCTGAGTTCTTCAGAGATGCTGAAGGCCAGGATGGTGAGTTTTGAAACCGAATTGCCCAATTTTAAGATGTGAAAAGCTGACCTTGTCCTAGTGCTTCTCTTCATCGACAACATTTTCCGTTTCACCCAGGCCGGTTCTGAAGTGTCCGCTCTTCTCGGTCGCATTCCTTCCGCTGTCGGATACCAGCCCACCCTCGCTGTCGACATGGGTCAAATGCAGGAGCGCATTACCACCACCAAGAAGGGTTCCATTACTTCAGTCCAGGCTGTCTACGTCCCTGCTGACGATTTGACTGATCCTGCCCCTGCCACCACGTTCGCTCACTTGGACGCCACTACTGTCTTGTCCCGTGGTATCTCTGAGTTGGGTATCTACCCCGCTGTCGACCCTCTCGACTCCAAGTCTCGTATGCTCGACCCCCGTATTGTTGGTCAGGAGCACTACGACATTGCCAGCCGTGTCCAGCAGATTCTCCAGGAGTACAAGTCCCTCCAAGATATCATTGCCATTCTTGGTATGGACGAACTTTCCGAGGCCGACAAGCTTACTGTCGAGCGTGCTCGTAAGATTCAGCGTTTCCTGAGCCAGCCTTTCACCGTCGCTCAGGTCTTCACTGGTATCGAGGGTGCCCTTGTCGACCTCAAGGACACGATCGCTTCCTTCAAGGCCATCCTCAGCGGTGAGGGTGACAATCTCCCTGAAGGCGCTTTCTACATGGTCGGCGACTTCGCGTCAGCGAAGGCTAAGGGTGAGAAGATTCTGGCTGAGCTCGAGAAGTAAGGAGAGGTCCAGTATTATTCATGATGGACTGAGAAGAGGTTCGTGATTTGGACCATTCGATGGAGTTGCTTTCAGTCGAGGAGAGAATTGGCCAAATCACAATCCTGTATGAAGTGGAGTTGCTTAACAAAAGGGAATGTGTTCACTCAGCACCTCGATCTATGCGAACGAGGTTAGCCCTCAAAGTTTCAACAAATTCTCATTTGTACGCAGTGTACCAAGACATAAATAAAGTTTCTCTCGCATGTTCGTTCCGAAACCCTCGTCTGTGTAGCCTTGAACCGATATCGCAAGCTAAAGTGCTTCGCATTCCGTCACTTGCAACAGATGCTGCGGTACGGTTGTGTATGGGGTATCATGCCTGTCATCCACTGAAGACGCTTCGCGCCATCTCGGGTTTAAATAGAACAGAACATCAGAGTTTGCTTTATTCAGTCGACAGCTGCAACCCCTCCGCAGCCAGAGCCCTCGCATAATCTTTCTGAGCCTTCTCCAAGGCTCGCAAGACCGGCCCCATCAACCTCTCCACCTCATCCTTACCGCCCATGAGCAACTCCCTCCTCATCCTCAGCTTCTTGCCCGTCTGCTTATAATGCTCCGTGATATCCTTCTTCATCTTCATCTCCTGTTCCGCCCTCGCGTCCTCCGCGTCCCTGGCTACCGCTTCGATCCTCTCCCTCGACCGTTTCAGGGACTCGGCAAGGTACTGTAGTTCTGACGCGCGGTCGGGGTCTCCCGAGAGGAATGCTGACCAGAACTGGTGCAGGAATTCGACGGTGGTGGCGTGCGTCAGGGCAGCGCGGTCGGAAATATGGGCTGAGAGAGCTGGGCCGGAGGAGGTGGTGAAGTATTGGGTGCGCCGTTGGTGGACGCCGTGTGAGATGTCCAACTCGGCAGCGAGGAGGGCTGCGCGTGAGCCAACGTGGGATGACTGCTTGGTGGTTTTCGGGGTTTCCTCGTCGTCTTCCTCACTGTCGGATTCGTCGTTGAAGCCTATGGCAGATTGGAGGTTAATGCCACCCATTGGGTCGTCTTTGAGGGCCTGAATATCTTTTGAGACAGCAGCTATAACCTGAGATGGATTTTGTGTTGCGAAGAGCTTCTCATTGGCCGTCGGTTCTCGGTTCTCTTCCTTTGTCGAGAAGAACTTGTTTTGCTCTTTGATATTGAGGATGATGCGTTGCTGTTCTGCGTCGCCTCTTAGATCGCGGAGGGCCAGCTCGTTGTAAGTACCGACGCTGCCACCGTCTGCCTTGTCATCAAGAGGGACATCGGAGGGGGCGACATTGGCCATAATCTTTTCGCTGAGACTGTTTAGAGTGCGAATGACCGGAGCGCTGGCGCGCGGGCGCATTTCGATATCTTTTCGGTTGCCGGTGCGGATACCGCCCTGGTTCTCCTCATTTGCTTCGATATCAATGATATGAGGAACTGATTGCGCCATGATCTTGCTCTGAAACGCCTCAGTGTTCTCGCTGGGCTCATATCGGTCGAACAGAGGGTCCGTGTCATCTTCATCCTTGACTTTCAGGCCGCGAAGCTTCTTGGCCAGTCGACTGAGAAAAAAGCGAGACCAGAACACAGACTCCGATATTCTGGGAACATTCTCGTTATATATTCTCTTGACGAGGGGGTGCTGAGAGAAGATCATTTGGACTTGCTCGACGCTGATGTTGAGTCTGAGCTCGCCATCAACAGCCTTGGGCTTGATTGCCGAGAGCACGTTGTATGGCCCTTTCTTCTGACTGCTTTCGATCGCGTGCGCGCGAAGAAGGTTGGTACGAGTTGACCAGAACTGTGAGTTGAAAGCGCCTGAGGAGATGGATTCCGGTTTCGTCGCCATGGCCTCCATGTAGGTCTGATGCAAACTGCGATCCTTCTTCATGAGACTCTGTTGAAGCTCGATATCATTTTTCAAGTTGGCATCGTCGAACCAGCGTAAAGATGCATGTTGTTGTGAGTTCACGGTACTAGCAAATGCCATCGAGCCAGATGCACTGTTGCCATTTGTGCCACTCGGAGCAGGAGTGCCTGGTGCAGGAGTGGTGGCTGCAGTAGAGCCCCTTGGCACAGCGCCATCGTTTGTCCGCGCTAGGAGGCGCGATAGAACATCTCTGACTTCTCGAGCTTCTGATTTGGCTTCTGAGGTGTTGAAGTGGAAGAGATAGGTTGTGGGTTCTGTTGCATCAGGTGCCTTTTCGAAGATTTTCAGCATGACCTTTGCGGCTGTGTCTGGAGTCTGCTGAAGGTCTGAAAGATGGTTAGTGAGATGCTTCCTACGAATCAATATCATGATTATTGAGCTTGGGACACAGACTGGTGATACTGGTTACTGGAAGAGAAACCGTGGGGGGACCGCCGGTGTTTGGTGTCCAAGTAACGGTTTGATGGTCGGGTGTGAGAGTGAGGATGCCATCTTTCTTCTTGAAAAGCGTACGTCCAGATGGAGTGGCCATGATATCGAAAGCCGCTTGTCAGAAATTAAGAAGTGAGCGGGGTGAGGTCGAGATGAAGATGGCGATGAAAGGGGTGAAGAGGCCTGCCTCATGCCTCAGGCTCAGGTCTCAGCAGAGAGGAGCTCTACTACCATGCCTGAGTTTTCTTTTGCACCGCTGAGTAACTCTGAGTGAGTGATATAAGAAGAGAAAGCTCAATTATTTTGACACTGAGTCCCCAACTGGTTGTGGATGGGGCTGTAGAAGATATGCTTGTTGCTCTTATGACAAAAGACAAGGCGATTCACGCACGATTGGATGAGTTGGTGGTGATTGGGCAAGCCACACTGGAGGTACAAGGAAGTCTTGCTGGCTAAGGAGATGTGGCTGGTGCAATATACAGCCGCATGCTACCAGTCTTTCGAAGACATTTACGTCATCAAACAGAATGGTGAAGCTTAAAGATAAAATGAATCGCGTTAAGAAGCCAATTAATGCGCGAAAATATTCGGGGAAACAAGAAGCAGAACGAGCGGATTGGACTGTCAAATACTTGCAGTCTCAGTGGTTGAACCTTGAAGAGCTACCTTACTGTCAACTCTTGAGAGTCCAATCGACCGAACTGCAAGCCTCCGGTTTCGTTTGAGTGCTCTGGTCTAAGGACACAATTGGCTGAATGAGTTATTAATAAAGGATGATCCCGCTTCCAATATCACTCGTACAAGCCTGAGGTGGTATGTGGCGGTGCTCTTAGTCACGTGATTTGTATGTAAGCATGTCCTGATTCATGGCGAGGCTTAAGACGAGGACTTCACCTTCAGTAGATAATTCATTATGGTACTAACCAAGTAAAAGACTAGATTTACTGAAAATGTGGTACGTCTTGGGAAATACGTGTGATCGCACTTGTCCCTTCCAAGCCAGCTTCGTTGCGTGACGGTTTAAAGTCAACCTAGAATTCAGAAAGCTTCCCCTTATATATTTACTACGGTAGCCGCTGAATTCACAAGCGTTGGCATAAAACCGGCACCTAGTGAAACCATTAGAAAGGGACTACGTCAATGCCTTAGTGTCCAGAACAAAACGTGAGGGTGAGTTCATGCAAACAACCAAAGACGTGCTCGCAATGGTGAGTAGAATAATGCTTGACGTTGGTGAGGTACTTGACTGTGGCTGGTACTTGTGTGGAGTTTTAGAGTGGCGTCGGCTACGAGACAAAGTATCAGAATCGAATTAACACTGTATAGACAGCTTGGATACCTCAGATCGATACAGTGCAATACAGTGCAGATCGGGTTGGCCGATCCGCCGCAGTCTTCGCCGAGAGGTCCGTAGCTCCACAGCTCCCACCCAGAGAATCCCTACAGCCGCCGTCGCAGCGCTGTAGCAGCGCCACAGAAGCTGCTACAGGGGCTGCAACAACCTGGAGCGGGCCTCCCGCGGGAAAGAACCGGCTCCTCCAGCCAATGGACGCGCCTCTTTTTTTCTGCAACCCGGGGATGCCAGTAAACCAATTACCTCCAGTCTCTGGAAGCCCCATGACAACACCTTGCATCCGGTTCCTAAACCTCCCTCCTAAAAAGTGAGTCTACTCCTGCTTTCGCCCATCCATCCTCGTGATTTCTGACGCCCTCCATCGTCATCCGCCCTCCCGAAGACGCGAAGACTTACTCCGCCGTTCTTTAGGTTTTATTTTCATTCGTCGGGGATTCAGCTCCTGATTGCAGCTTTCCCGCAAAATCCCAAAAAATCGATCCAACAGCCAGCCGATCTGATCTTGGGGAACCCTCGACCTGTTCTCCTTTCCACTCTCGACGTCACCAACCTACCTATCGACTTCGACTTCAGACGACGCCAGCCGTCCAAGGAATGCGTCGTTCATAACCGGGTTTAGCAACCTCCTATACCTGTCTCGAGAATTCTTCTCACGACCGCCGCAGTCATGTTGAGAGGATCTATGCGTCTCGCGAGTAAGTCCGCTTTGCGCGGCTGCTCAAAATGCGCCTTCTCTGCACCCTCGGCGTCTATTTCGACCACCACTGCCCGAACTACCACGTGGAAGGTCGCCTCAAACCGCCGTGTCATGGCACTGTCCAGCCAACACCGTGCCTACGCCACCAGTGCTCTCTCGAGCCCTCCGGACCCGAGCGATAATTTCCTCTCTGGAAGTACTGCCAACTATATCGATGAGATGTACATGCAGTGGAAGCAAGATCCCAAGAGCGTCCACGTTTCTTGGCAGGTCTACTTCAAGAACATGGAGTCTGGCGAGATGCCTATCTCCCAAGCCTTCCAGCCTCCGCCTAATTTAGTCCCCAACATGACTGGTGGTGTTCCTCGCCTCGGTGGCGGTCTCGCCCTCGAGGACGGCTCTGATGTTGGTAACCATCTCAAGGTCCAGCTCCTGGTTCGCGCGTATCAGGCGCGTGGTCACCACAAGGCCAATATCGACCCCCTCGGCATCCGCAACTCTTCCGCCGGCTTCGGCAACATCAAGCCCAAGGAGCTTACCCTTGAGCACTACCAATTCACTGAGAAGGACCTCGACACTGAATACAACCTTGGTCCCGGAATCCTCCCTCGCTTCAAGCGTGAGGGCCGCGACAAGATGACCCTTCGTGAGATCATCGCTGCTTGCGAGAAGATTTACTGCGGTTCTTGGGGTGTTGAGTTTATTCACATCCCTGATCGTGAGAAGTGCGATTGGCTCCGCGAGCGTCTCGAGGTTCCCCAGCCTTTCAAGTACTCAATTGACGAGAAGCGCCGCGTTCTCGACCGCCTGATCTGGAGTTCCAGCTTCGAGTCCTTCCTTGCTACCAAGTACCCCAACGACAAGCGTTTTGGTCTCGAGGGTTGTGAGACCCTTGTTCCTGGTATGAAGGCCCTCATCGATCGCAGCGTCGATTACGGTGTCAAGGACATTGTTATCGGTATGCCCCATCGTGGTCGTCTCAACGTGCTCTCCAATGTCGTTCGCAAGCCCAACGAGTCCATCTTCTCCGAGTTCGCTGGTACCGGCGGTGCCGAGGACGAGGGCTCGGGTGACGTCAAATACCATCTCGGTATGAACTTCGAGCGTCCCACCCCTTCCGGCAAGCGTGTTCAGCTGTCTCTCGTCGCCAACCCCTCTCATTTGGAGGCTGAGGACCCTGTCGTGCTTGGTAAGACCCGTGCCATCCAGCACTACAACAACGATGAGAAGGCCCATCGCACCGCCATGAGCGTCCTGCTCCATGGTGATGCTGCTTTCGCTGCCCAGGGTATCGTCTACGAATGTCTCGGTTTCCACTCTCTCCCTGCCTTCTCGACTGGCGGTACTGTCCACCTTGTCGTCAACAACCAGATTGGCTTCACTACCGACCCTCGTTTCGCCCGATCGACCGCATACTGCACGGATATTGCGAAGGCTATCGACGCTCCTGTCTTCCACGTGAACGCGGACGATGTCGAGGCTGTCAACTACGTCTGCCAGCTGGCTGCCGACTGGCGCGCTGAGTTCCAGCACGATGTTGTCATTGATCTCGTCTGCTACCGCAAGCACGGCCACAACGAGACGGATCAGCCTTCTTTCACTCAGCCTCTCATGTACAAGCGCATCAACGAGAAGGATCCCCAGATCGATGTTTACGTCAACAAGCTCCTCCAAGAGGGCACTTTCACCAAGGAGGATATCGAGGAGCACAAGCAATGGGTCTGGGGCATGCTCGAGGAGAGCTTCACTAAGTCCAAGGACTACCAGCCCACCTCCAAGGAGTGGACCACTTCCGCCTGGAACGGCTTCAAGTCCCCTAAGGAGCTTGCTTCCGAGATTCTTCCCCATCTTCCTACCAACGTTGACAAGCAGACCCTCCAGCACATTGGTGAGGTCATTGGCAGTGCTCCTGAGGATTTCAAGGTCCACCGCAACCTCAAGCGAATCCTGACCAACCGCACCAAGTCTGTTGTTGAGGGCAAGAACATTGACTTCCCCACCGCTGAAGCACTTGCTTTCGGCTCCCTCGTCACTGAGGGTTACCACGTCCGTGTTTCCGGTCAGGATGTCGAGCGTGGTACCTTCTCTCAGCGCCACGCAGTCTTCCATGACCAGGAGAACGAGGATACTTACACCCCTCTTCAGAACATTAGCAAGGACCAGGGCAAGTTCGTCATTGCCAACTCCTCTCTGAGCGAGTTCGGTGCTCTCGGCTTCGAGTACGGCTACTCCCTGTCTTCCCCCAACGCCCTTGTTATGTGGGAGGCTCAGTTCGGTGACTTCGCCAATAACGCCCAATGTATCATTGATCAGTTCATCGCCTCCGGTGAGGTCAAGTGGATGCAGCGTACTGGTCTGGTCATGTCTCTTCCCCACGGTTATGATGGTCAGGGTCCTGAGCACTCTTCTGGTCGTATTGAGCGTTACCTCCAGCTGAGCAACGAGGATCCTCGTGAGTTCCCCACTGAGGAGAAGCTCCAACGTCAGCACCAGGACTGCAACATGCAGATTGTCTACTTCACTGAGCCCGCCAATCTGTTCCATGCCCTGCGTCGCCAGATGCACCGTCAGTTCCGCAAGCGTAAGTCAAGCCAAAGCGCAAGTGCCGATTGAATGAAAACCTAACGTTGCCTAGCCCTCATCATCTTCTTCTCCAAGGCACTCCTCCGCCACCCTCTTGCCCGCTCTAACCTCGAGGATTTCTATGGCGAGGATGCCGGTTTCAGGCCTCTGATTGAAGATCCCGAGCACAAGACCGGCAGCATCAAGGCTCCTGAGGAGATCGACCGTGTCATCCTCTGCACTGGTCAGGTCTGGGCGGCTCTTTCCAAGTACCGCACTGAGAACAAGATCGATAACGTTGCTTTCACCCGTATTGAACAGCTCAACCCCTTCCCCTGGCAACAACTCAAGGACAACCTTGACATGTACCCCAATGCCAAGACCATCGTCTGGGCCCAAGAGGAGCCTCTCAATGCTGGTGCATGGAGCTTCACTCAACCTAGAATCGAGACCCTCCTCAACCAGACCAAGCACCACGACCGCAAGCACGTCATCTATGCTGGTCGTAACCCCAGTGCTTCCGTCGCCACCGGTCTCAAGCACGTACACAGCAAGGAGGAGGCTGATTTCCTCAAGGATGCTTTCACTGTTACTCAGGATAAGCTCAAAGGCGAGTAGATTTGCTCTGATGCTAAATCGTTGGAGAGATTGTGCGATGAGTGTAGTGTTTCCTTTGCCCCGGGGTCTTCTGGCTGTCTGTTTTTCGAGTATTTAATGTATCTGCATACCGCGTGAAGGAGGAAAAGGAAAAACTGGCTTGGCTCGCTTTTGCGCCTGGCATATCTCTGGGTTGGAGACTGTGGTAGCCAGAGAAAACACCACACACCACACACCCAAAAAAAGGAAGTAGAAGAAGACGAAGGGGAGGACTGCATTAGAGCGCTTTTTTTTGGGGGGAGAAAAGAAAATAAGCAACTTTGGCCTTGTCTTCCCATGGTTATCTTCTTGTTATATTACTTACTTATGGGTAGAATGGAAGGTTTATGTTGCTTTGTCTTTACCCCCCAGCTCGCATCTATAGGGTATAAATGCTCGGCGGCATTGAAATCAGTAGCTGCCGGTTGTATAATACTCTTGTATCTGGATTCCCATGTCTCTCTCATTCCACTCACGAAGGTTAGGACGTGTAAACATGTACTTCTGGGCCATGACACGTGAGTCCTCTATATTTACATCCAGCCATCCATTTATCTACCTTGTATGTCTATATCCCTCACTCGTATGCCTCAAGTTGTCCTAATAGCCCAGGGTCGCACGACTCCATCATCACCGGTAGATACAAGCATCTCCTCCACGCCTTTCTTGTCACCAGCACCGGCGTCGAACCGCTTACACCATGTCACATGGTTGACTTCATACGGCCCATGTGCGTTTTCCATCTTGCTCAACAGGCGCCAGGCTCCAGTGTCTCCTGATTCCATGACTTGATCGCCTTCTCCATCCGTAGCGTCAGCGGCAGACGCCGCCTCACCGTAAAGCGCGATGATCCCATCGCTGCCTGTGCTGGCTACGAGGCCGGTATCAGCACTCCACGTCACGGAGTAGACATCCTTCTCATGGACCTTTGGCAGGGTAGCGACACAGTTCCAGTCTTCCTTGAGGGAACTTCTCATCGTATTGGGGATGCCACCAAACTGCATGGGCGCATCCGGCCCGCTGTCCTCTTCCTTCAACTCCCACACGCGAATACTGCCGTCTGCAGAATGCGTCATCAGCCTGGGGAACTTATCGCCTTCCCTGGGCTTGCCCTCCCACTGCACACCCCAGACCGTCGCCCCGTGGCCCTCCAGCACCGCCACGCAGACCCATTCCCCGTCGCTGTCCTCCCTCCAGACCCTGACCGTGTCGTCGTAGCTGGCGCTGGCCAGAACATCTGAGCCGTATGATCTCCGCTTGTTGCGACCGGGAACATCTGGACACCAGGCCACAGCTTTGACGTCGCCGTCGTGCTCGGAGAGGACGGCTATGGTCTCCCATTCGTCGTCTGCTTCGGTCGCGCCGATATCCTCCCAGACCCAGAGGGTTTTGTCGCGAGAGCAGGTCGCGAGGTGTGCGCCCGAGGGAGAGAAAGCGCAGGACTTGATCTCCGAGTCGTGGCCCTCGAGAACGAGGGTGAACTCCCAGTCTTTATCCCCTGCATCGCTCTCGCCACTGTTCTTTCTCGTACTGTTCGCCTTGATCTCAACCTCCATCCCTCCTGCTCCGCCCTCAGCACCATCTGCTCCCTGTTGGTCCTCGCCTTCCCACCTCCATATCCCTGCTGTCGAATCGAAACTTCCCGTGACGAGGCAGAGCTTCCCAGAGGGCAAACCCGGCTTCCAGGCCACGGAGCGAACGGAGCGCGAGTGGCCGCCTGTGAGGGTGCTGTGGATGGAAAGCGAGGAGAGGGAAAATACGGTGACGGACTTGGCGTGCGCGGTGGCGAGGAGAGGGAGCGTGGGATGTGCTGAAGAGCACCAGGCGCGTTCGCGGAGGTCGGGCGTGAATGGTGGCAGAGGGACGAGGGTGGCCGAGGTCGGCATGGTGGGAAGTGCCGCACGCGGCGGGAGGGTCAAGGCGGATTGGACGCGGGTCGAATTGTTTGGAGGCTATGCGAAGAATCCTCTTGAACTGGATTGGAGATATGCCGGGGCAGTCTTGAGTCTAGACTCCCAGAGAGGAAGTACTGAGGCACCCAAGTTCAAAGGGGAATCAGTGGCCAATCGTGATGGTGAAGTCGTCTTCCCACTTGATTGCTGGAGGGGAAAGAAAATTGGTGGGGGTTTGTGACAAGGCTACTTAGAGTTGGGTTAGGGTTAGGGTTCACCATCGACATTTTCCCAAGAATACAAGAGGCACCACAATAGCTCGATCCTGAGAACTGTTAGCGATCAACTGTATTATTTGCGACGCTTGTCTTTCTAAGGAGCAATCCCGGAGGCTGCCACTTATTCCGGAGGTCTTGTTGCGCATTTTCGCTATACCAGTCGCGGGCGGTGTTCCAACTCGGCCTTGGAGTCCAGCATTGTTCCCTCTCGTCCAGCGTTGCATTGATTAGGGTTCTTTAGGCACAGCATTTATAGGGGTTCGTTATTTGCTTAAGTTGCGTGCGTGGATGAATGCTGCTGTTGTTCCTTATTTTACCGTCGTGTTCAAGCGTTGATTGTTCTGCGGATATTGTTATCCTAGGGTTCTCTATTTACGTACCTAGGTACCAAGATACGCCTCGAAACCCAACCACGCTCACAAGCCTTCTGGGCCTTTTGCTCACTCGGCAGAGTGGTAAGTATAGTAATTACTATATGTTACAGGTAATACTAAGTAAGTCTTCTAGGCTACCTGCAGTGCGGACGGTGACAGCTCGATTTGAACTCGCGGCCCGAGGCAGTTGTGGGTCGATCTCAAGGGTCTCAGTCTTAGCTCAAATTCCTGTCTTTCTTCATTTTTTGCCTCTAGAATATCAATGATCGGACCCAAAGCGTCCTACTCACATGGTGGACATGAGAGATCCGGCTAATGGCCAGCGTTACTTCGTATCCGGCCGGCGACGCGCAGTCTATTCTGTTCTGGGCGCACCTCGTTTCTCTGGGTCGAATTCTCTAGTCGACATTCTTGAACTGTAGAGCGTGGTGTGAGCCAACATGCACAGGGTCCTTCCGTGATGCGATGTTGTTCGGTCTGCCTTTTACACTAGATACCTAACGATAGTCGTCGGCCGAACATCTATATGTACACTTTCATCTGATCACATCTATTTTAGCGCAACTGTTGAAGGAGTGTACATTCCAGAGGGAAGAGACGAGACTCCCCAGGGTTCCAATAGCCCACGACGGCTATTGGGTTAGTAAGGTCCTTGTACTAGTAGAGTGCTCGGACGAGTACAAGAGGGGCACTCATCGACTCGAGAGTGTCAGTGATTAGGTAGTAAGGTAAGATTAGTACATGTGTAGTGTTGAAGCCACACGGGGATCTTACAGGGTCCAGATACATACACACATATGTAAGTAGGTACTGTGGCGGTCGTCCAGCTGGTCGAGCACCAAGCCACAAGGCTAAGGCGTCGAAAGCTATCTCGAGCATGACTCGATGAAAGAAAATGATTGAGAGGAGAGGTCTCAGCTTCATACTTAGGGGCAGCTGGTTCTTGAGGTGCGAGCAGTCGGTGACACAATGTGACCGGCTTCTCTCTGCTGGACTCTTTACTTGATCTACATTTATATATACCAAACCCAAAACCTAGATTTGCCTGCCGTTCATTGTACAAGTAGTTTTGGTCACATATGTGACTCCAACTGCATGATCACACAGATCTGTGGAATGTGGATCGGCAACTATTGAACCTTAGCACATATACCTACGATTTACATATACAGGTACATTTACATAGTACATATAGTTCTCAGCTTTTGAATCGATAAATGTAAGTGACTAGGGACAAGCGACGCGTCTTAATAACATCCTCAGCTCCTACATAGTAGTACATACACATATACTCGTAAGGTTTGGCTCACTTGCTGTTGAGACATGTGATTCCCTTTCTGCCCTTGCTTCACACTCGTTCCTCCATCCAAACACGAGCAGCGCAACCATGCACAGTTTCTCGGTCTTTTCCAGGCTGGCTCTGGCCATATCTGGTCTCGCTTCTGCTGCTGCTGCTTCCGAGCCAGATATCTGCGGCAACGAGTACGGCGTCTTCAATCAGATCAATGATAACCTGAGCGTCTGCTACGAGCGCGTTACAATAATGGAGATTATGGTAGGGCAAGATGCGACAAAGCACCACCACCACCACTGCAAGGCCTGCGCTGGTCGCGCACCCAACGATTGTGATGGCTGCGTTACTGTTGTTGGACCGTGTGGATGCTTGGTGCCTACAACGCAGACTGTGGTGGAAACGGGGATCACGACGGTTCTCATCCTGACGCCCACAGGCAGCATCGCGGTCGATTCTACAGCCATATCTGCATCGGCCACTTCCACTTCCACTTCCACTTCCACTGCCGCTTCACCTTCTTCTTCATCTTCTGTTACCCCGAGCCTCCCTTCCAAAGTCGACGATTTTGACCTCGTCGGCTGCCTAGGTTCCGCTGCAGGCTTCACTGGCTTCAGCCTGCAAAGTTCCTCTAGCTCGATGTCTCTCGACCTGTGCGCTGCATCCTGCTCTGGCCGAGACTTCTTCGGAGCCTATGACCAGGACTGCTATTGTGATGATAATCTCGAGACTACTAGCATTGTTGGCGCTAGGAAGTGCAACATCCCATGTCCGGGTAAACCATCCCAGAGCTGCGGTGGCCTTGCTGCTCTCGCCCGCCGTCAGAGCGTCGCCAGCAACGTCCTACTCACCGTCTACAACAATTCTGGCCTCGTTGTTACGAGAAGTACCTCCGCTGCTACCACCATTGCTTCATTGGTCTCTACTCCCAGCGAGGGAAGCATCTCCTCTTCCATAAGAGCCAGCAGCACCCTCCCTCAATCCCTCACGTCTATCGGGAACCAGACTTTTATCATCCCGACTACGACTTCCTTGTTGCCAATCTTGTCTACCACCCTTGGGAGTTCTACTGAGACCGGGAACTCCGTCAATACGCTATCGGGCTCCACGACCACGGCGTCTACAGTATCAATGTCAACGTCGACATCAACATCACTGGCAACATCAACGGAAACATCAACGGCAACATCAACGGAAACATCAACGGAAACATCAACGGAAACATCAACGGAAACAACTTCAACTTCAACGTCAATATCAACGCCCACTCCGACGCCACTCCAACGCCGCCACCCTTCCCTTGTGATCAATACGGCTATGTTATCAGACCTAATCAGGAAATATTCAAGATTAACCTACTGAACAATCAAGTTATCGCCCAGATCGGCACTGGCCCAATAATTCCAGGTAATAGTTACTACATTCAGGGCCTTGCTTACAACAATCTGGATGGCTATCTCTATGGCTTTATCCAAGCAACGCCCGCTAGCGTCAAGGTCGTGAAACTCTCTCCTGATGGCAGCTATGTTCTCCTGCGGGAGCATGCAACCAGCCCATACACTGGTTGGTACGCAGCTGATATAGACCCCAGCGGTCAGCTATGGCTGTCGACCTTTGCCAATAGCAAATGGGTCCAGATCGATCTCGATCCAAGCTCCTCGACCTACGATACAATCGTCTCTTCAGGCGATGTCTCTAATCCCTTGCTCGCTTTCTCTAAGGACTGGGCCTACCTCCCCGGTCCTAGCGGTGATCCTAGCATGTGGACCGTTGCCCGTAAAGGATCAAACCAATATGTCCTTGCCTCCTTCAGCACTATTTCGAAAACGTGGACGACCGTACACACGTTTGATGATACTAGTGGCGGGACCGCCTTTAATGCCTGGGGCGGCGCGTTCTCGGACGGTAATGATCTGCTGATATACGCCATGAGCACGGGGTATCTATGGAGGTTTAACGCAGTAACTTCGCAGATGACCCAAGTTTCTTCTGGAGGTCCGACGGATATCTCTTATGGAGCGAGATGTGCATCTGCGCGAAACATTTAGCAGATTTGCATCCTTGCGCAGAGCTTTTTCGGTCAAGCGAAGTCGCTGTGAAGGTTTTGAGGGTTCCTGTATATAAGTTGTTAAACTCTTTTATTCCTTACCAATTGCCATCCCCAACAGGGCCTAATAGGCGCGCCACTGGTGGTGCCACTAAGATGCTACGTAATATTGTAGCCTCGCTCAGCATAGAGGCAAGCCTTGCGATGAGGATATTCGTGATGATGTAGCCAGTAATCATCGCCCCTTTGCCCTTCATTGAAATGATCCGTTTTCTCCTTCTTTGCATCCTGTATTCCTCGAGCACCTTGTTCAACATGTGCTCAACACCTCCTGTAAAACAGTTTCCAGATGACTGCCTGCTCCCCGAAGGCGAGCCTAGCTCCTGAGATGCCTTATACACTGCAATCAACTACACACCGGCGTATAGGATGCCGAAATTTTCAGTTCTCGGAAAGGAGTCATTACACAAGGCAACATGGCGCCTTCCCACCGTCGACGCAATGGATTTTCTCAACACAACTATAAGCCAAGTCCCAGTATATCTGCATATCCCAGTCCATCGCTAGCTATCCCATACGGATAGGCTGATTACCAACAACCTTGGCGAACGCTGGAGTAGCACCAAAAAGAGATCACGTCTTTAGTTCCGTGAGAACTCACAATGTAACGCAACCCAGCTAGAGATAAATGCCTTGATGGCAAGGGCAAACGAGACCTGTAAAAAGTTCAAAGCACTATACATGCCCTTGCCAACAAGCTCGAGGAACAAGGGTTCTGGAATCACACACAGCTTGATTAGGATAACCTTGTCATAGATGTACTATTTGTACACCCAGAATCGCTGGCATATCTTCATTCGTACCCGGATCTGCTTATCTTGGGCTGTATGTACAAGACGACTAGGTATGGTATGCCTCGTTTGGACATTGTCGGCGTTGATGCTTGCCAACAATCATTTATATTGCCTCTGTCTATCTCCGCGACGAAGACGAAGCGGACTATATCGGGGCATTGCATTGGATCGGCTGCGCTTAATGTATGAAGCATATGGCGCAGGGCTTGCCATCTATTGTCCTCACAGGTCGTTGCCTTGCCTGTATGAACACTGTGTCCCACTGCTTTCCAACGGCAGGATCGTTTCTATGCCTGCGAGTTATGACATGTACATTGTCTACGAATCTTCTACCACCCTCGACCGTGTCGCCTTCTGAAGATCCTATATCTTTCTTCTGTGGCAGATCCGACGCTAGAAACAATTCCACTTTCAATCCCAGAATCTAATCAAAACCCTAGTCATACCACCGCTGGAACTTGTAGGGGACCCGAGTTTGCGCTATGATCATCCTAATGCTGTTGTCAACAATACACTACAGCACATTAGACGTGATACAACCAACTGCCATGAAGAGGTATGGAAAACTCATCAGCAATATCAGGCTATGGCTCTTCCTCAACGGTATAATAAGACCTCTTATGAGTGGTGTCTGGACTACAAGCAGATGTCGAAGCGCTGTGTAACATCATGAAGGTCAAGAGATTATTGGGCTGAGATGATGGTATACTTCGACTGGAGCAAGGCAGAGGATGACCGGGTCGAGGCGCGTGTATCTAGGGAAATAGATAGTAGCCCTCTCGAAAATAGAGTAAGAGGGGTACGAGAGAGATCTGGGAGAGCATTTTGAGCAGGACATTATCGACCAACTGGCATTGTACGACGAGGCTGAAGACTGTGTTATAGTCGATACTATGAGTAAGTGATGAACTTGAAATATCACAAAGCAAAGCTTCCCCTCTCCATCGCTTAACTCTATTCCTGAAGTTTCTTTAGGTACATCTTGTCCCGACGGACGCGGTTTCGTGCCACCTCCTGTGTGAGTTCGCACGGTGTGGCTCCGGGTCTTGCGATCAGGAGGAAGTGGTGCGGAAGGTATTTCATTCTTGTTGCCAATTTGCAGTTGTTAGGCTAGTATCACATGCTGATATGTAAGATGGTTGGAGCGATGTTCGCATGACGCATAATTATTAGTTTTATGACCATCTGATCACAGGTGTACTTACCTGGTATTGGGTTTCAGTAAGTATTAGGCATGATACCATACATAATCCCTTGCGAGAGAATGGGAGGTTCAAACTTACCCTGGATGACACGCCGTACCGTTTAAAACGGACCTCAATTTGGAATTTGGGAGCTGTTGCCAAAAGTTGCGGCAACCTCCAACTCATGCCCATCGCTGCCATTCTTTCTCCTCAGTCCTCTTGCTCTCCCGAGTCGCTTGCTACGGTCGCGCACTGGCGCATTCTCGCCATAAATTACGCTTCCAGATGCACGCGCCTGGTCTTACTGCCGTCCCTACGGCCGCATGGGCTGCTCGAATCCCGAGAGCAGCAGCTGGTCTTCAAAGTCGCCAGGCCTCGCCTTCACGCCATCCTGGGAGATCTCTGCATGCGCAAGTCCAGTTGCAACCTCCACGACCGACTCCACAGGCTCTCCGGAAACCCACACATTGTCTAAGGCGAAACTTTCATGTCTCCGTGGCGCGATCTGTCGTTGCGGAAGCTGGAGCTGCTCCGGCAGCAGATGGTGATGAGGCGAGAAACCCGAAGCCCGGTGCAGGCACACCAGCACTAGAGCAAGAGGCAGACGTCGACTCACACATGTTAGCTGGGGGCCGATCAAAACTCACGGCTGCGAATTCATTGCGCAGCCGACAGGCTCGACGCCGCAATGCCTCTGTCTTACCGCCCGTTCACCTTCCTCCGATATTCCTCGAACAGAACATCCAATTACACAACGCACAAGGCCAGCCCAACCCGCCACTGCCTATCTCATTCAGTGCAAGGAGTAAGGTCAAATTTGGACACGACCTCGGGGCGGAACAGTCGAGGAAGCTGTCGGAGGCGGACAAAAGTGTTCTGCAGCAGCATATTCGGTCTCGTATCAGAGTGCTGACCGAACGTTTACTCCCACTCGAGAATAGTGATAAGCTCAACGACGGCGGTTTGTCAGTTGAGTACTTGCAAAAGACAATCCGTCTACAAGACATCCTCCTAGAAGACTCGATGCACCTCGTTGGTTTGCTCTCCAACGAAGCACAGTTAACAGCCGATACAGCGCTTTACTGGCTTTGGGACAGGATGGGTGCACCGTTTCAAGCACCTCGGAAGACCCAAGAATTCAAGAGCAGACAAGAATTGGAGGACGAAATCGAACGACAACTGCTTTTGGCGCAACATTTCGACCTTTCCCTTGCCGAAATCATGTCCGATTTCGACCCAATGACTTTTGAACACATGAAGCGCCATCTTCAGGTCGAGCTCGACACCAAGGCACCAACAACCTTTGATCCCAAGACATCAAGACGACCTATCAGCGTCCTGCTGACGTCTGGATACTCTGGCAAAGCCTTCTCTAATTCGATTGCTAGGGCCATGGCTCACCTGACACCGGCCAACGTGATCGAACTGGACGCTTACGATCTAGCATCTGTCGTGGGAAGCTATCTCGGCCAAGATCCTGCCTATTCAAGAGGCTCACTATCCATGCTTGGATATCGTGCAGCGGAATTGAATGGTCGACTACCCGTTCCAGAGTCGAGTAACAGCAAAAGCGCCCGCTCCAGCGACGACGACGATTTCATGGAGTCGCAGTTTATCACTGTGCGGAGCTCATCTTCACAGAGCGATGAGATGCAAAAGATCAACAATGGGGATTACGATGTATTTAGCAAGTGGGATTGTCTCAAGATCGACAAACTTCTCGATCAGATTCTGCGTTCTGCCGAGTCCAAGTCGACGAATGACGATCGGCAGCTAAAGACCATCGTACACCTGCACGATTATGTTGAACTCAGCATGACTCTTGAAGGTAGCTTTCTCATCTCCCGATTGAGGGCACTCGTCGACGCTGCATGGCACCAAGGCAGGCCTATTGTCTTGATGGGCACGTCAAGTTGCGACAACCTTTCGGAAGAGTATCAGAACATGGTGCGGGACATTTCTGCCCAGGACACGGTCGTGATGCGTCACTTCAACGAAAGATGGTCGTCTGACAGGAAAAGTACCCAAAAGGCGGATCGCTTCCTCGAGAATATGAACAACATCAAGCGGATGGTCGAAGCTTTGGATCCTAATCACGGTCAGTCTGCGTTCAAGGACCCTGAAAACATTCTCAGTCTTGCCATCAAGTTGGCTTGGGATGAAGAAGCCAACATTTCTCGATTCTTTGAAGAAGTCCTGCCAGCCACTGAGGTCTATCGCGTTGCCCAAGTCTACCGGTCCAAGCTCATGCGAGCGACGCACAAGAACGACGACACCCAACACGCCATAAGTGCCATCGTCGACAGCAGCTCAATGCTCCCCGACACATCAACTTCCACACGCGAGAGACTCCGCTGGAGCAAGATGGATACCGATGACCTCAAGACTAAGGAAGATTCATCATCCGACCATAATAAAGATCTCGACCCGACGGGCCTCCGCGGTCTCAATGAGTACGAGAAACGTATCGCTGGCGGCATCATCGCCAAAGACAAACTCCACGTCTCGTTCGATGACGTTCACGCCCCGAGTGATACCATCTCAGCCCTCAAACTTCTGACAACCCTCACCCTGCAACGACCAGACGCCTTCTCCTATGGCATCCTCAAGCGTGACAAGATCAACGGCTGCCTTCTCTACGGCCCTCCCGGCACCGGCAAGACTATGCTCGCAAAAGCCGTGGCGAAGGATTCCGGCGCCAACATGTTGGAAGTCAGCGGCGCAACCATCAACGACAAGTACGTCGGGGAGAGCGAGAAGCTCATCCGCGCGGTTTTCACGCTCGCAAAGAGACTCTCCCCGTGTGTGATCTTCATCGACGAGGCGGATGCGCTACTGGCCAACAGGGGAATGGGATTGAACAGGACTGTGCACAGGGAACTCATAAACCAGTTCCTTCGGCAGTGGGATGGCATCGTCGAGACAAATGCTTTCATCATGGTGGCCACGAACCGACCATTCGACCTTGACGACGCAGTCCTGCGCCGTCTTCCGCGGAAGCTCCTCATGGACCTGCCCACCCAGCCCGACCGCCTCGCCATCCTCTCTCTCCTCCTCCGCGAAGAAATCCTCGCGCCCGACACCTCGCTCAAGAAGCTCTCGACCCTAACTCCCTTCTACTCAGGAAGCGACCTCAAGAACCTCTGCGTCGCAGCCGCCATGTCCGCCGTCGAGGAGGAGAACCACAGCCTCACAGCACACCTCGACCGAGGCGGGAAGAGGGAGGACTTCAGGTTCCCCGAGAAGCGGACCCTGAGGTGGGACCATTTCGAAAAGGGCCTCAAGCAGATCCCCGCGAGCATCAGCGAGGACATGCCGAGTCTGAAGGCCATCCGGAGGTTCGACGAGGAGTTTGGCGATGGCAAGAAGAAAGGTGCCAAGAAGAAGGGCATGGGGTTTGGAATATTGAGACCAGAGGAGGAGGAGAAGAATGCCCAGGAGGTGAAGGTGAGAGTGTAAAGGGAAAGGAAAAAGAGGGTGTTTTTTTTTCTGGAGAGAGTGAGAGAGATAGGCTCTTCCTTTCGTGTACTATTTACCTTACCTTCTGTATATTAATTTCAACGACGGAGGGAGAAGAGAAAACATGATGTGGACCGGCGATCATGTTGCCGTTTGGACTAATGTGTCTGATATTTGACGCCCCCCTTTGAATATGCCCCCCTTTGAACAAGTCATGTCACATAAGCCCCTAAGAACGTATGAAGGTGTTCATGAATAGTCAATTCTTCTCAACACAAAACATGCCTCTTTTGGGTATCATTTACAAAAGTAGTTATTTATTGACCTTATGGTGTGGTGAAGCTGTAAGCCTAGTAGACAGACTTCTCTGGTATCAAAGAACGCTCAAATACAATCAGGCAGAATTCTCGTTATATCTGCTGCAGCTCCTCTTCTTGTCTTACCCTATTTGCGTCTAAAACTCCGCAACCCATCTTATACTTCTCGTCGACATGTTCACCCCCCTTCTTGCAATTATCATCAAAATACGGAACCATATCCGGCCCATCGGGAGATTCCCTGGCAACCATGCGGTTCTGCTGCGGCTGGAGGAACATTTTCCGGCCCGCGTTGTCAACCCAGGACAGCTCTCTGACTTGCTTCTCCCATTGGTGGCTGGAAACTTCGTCCTGCGGGGGGTTCCAGGTAGGGTCCTCGAGGATAATTCTTGACACCGCCAGAGGGTCGGAAACGTGGATTGCCATCATGGGGGAGCGCAGGAGGTGGTGCCAGTCCGGGCCAAGATGCTTGCAGATGTCGCGCAGGGAGCGCTGGCCTATGCCGACGGTCCACCATACTATGGGGATGAGCTTGAAGAACATGGCGTAGTAGGCCAGGATGACGAGCGCGCGAGGACGGCGGAGGCGCGCGAGTTCGACGAACCGTGAAGGAACGAAAGTAAATGTCGTGACTATGCGGAGGCCCATGATGGGACATATCCCACCAGTGCGGAGGTTGCTGAAGAGGGAGCCGAGATGCTTGAGACACCCGTAGTAGGCATCTCTATCGGCGTAATCCGGGTCATGGTCGGGGATGGAGGAGATCATGAAGAGAAGGTGGTTGGGGACCGAAGTGGCCGCTTCATCAAGGTCAAGTTGCGGGCGGTAGAATAGGGCTTGCAAGCCGGAGGCAACGAGACCCGACACAGAGACGAGATCGACGATGAGGCCGATGCCCTTCCAGACCACCATCCAGTCGATGATGTAGAGATCAGGGGCGTCTTGCTCACGAAAGGTTTGAGAGGAGAGGGCGCAGAGGAGAAGCGAATTGCTGAGCAGGGCGGGATAGGTTTCTGGATCGGCAGTCTCGATGGCTTTGCGGTAGCCGATGTAGGATCTCTGACGGTAGAAAACAGCCTTCTTGGGGTCGATTGTGTTTCCCGAGGGGTCAAGCTCCGTTAGATGCAAGGCTGTAAGGGCGTAGATAGTATCCATCAGGAAAGGCTGGCGGAAGGCATGGTGGACAAGGCTTGTACGCATAACCCGAACGCCGGGAGTGACGAGGTTTAAGTCCGGAGAGAGAGAGAAGGATGCAGAAGTCTGGGAGGTGTACCACCACATGAGTTTGACTTCGGTGTCGTCGATGGCAGGTAGAGGTTTGAAGACTGGTTCGGAGACGATCATGAGAGGAGTGGTGATATTGTACGTCGGGTCGATGTTGGATTCATCTTGGGCAGGAGGAGGGTGCAGGAGCAGTGTGTCAGAATCGTCGAAGGAGGATTGAACGGGGTCGGTAAAGATGGATGCTGTGAGAGTCGTTTGCTGAGGAGATTGGTGATGGTACGGGAGAGCGAACGGTGAAGGTGAGATGGTGCCTGGCGTGGAGTCGACGACGGCAGCATGATGAACGGTGGCTTTATGGATTGCGCGCACAGTCGACGAGGATGTTGTTTCTTTGGAGGAGGAGGACGACGACGATGACGACACTATTGTAGATCCTGGGTCCGGATAGATGCATTCTGTTTTGCGCAATCTACAGGACCGACACGTTGGCCTGGCCTCGTCGCATTTGACCTTGCGCGCCTTGCAGTTTTTGCACCCGGCGCGAGACTTCTTGTGCGGTCTTTTGGAATGGAACGGTTTCTCGGACGGCTGTGATTTATCTGCTGATGTAGCTGCAGATTCTGGTAAGCTGGTCGGAGGGTCATCGTTGTTTACGAGAGCAGCTGGTGAAATGGAGGCATTGAGGTCGTTATCAGCATAATGTTGTAACAGGTCTGGCGGAGATTCAGAGCGCAGGGATGCGGTTGGATTGCGGGAGACGGCCGAGGAGGAGGAGGTTGAGGATTGCAGGTGTGGAGGAGGAGCTAGGAAGAAGTCTGGAGACTCGGACATGTTGTTGACATGGTTGTTTTATGACTGTTGCGGGAGGCAGAAGGTGAGTGTCGATGATGATGTAGGTAGGTGAAGGAGGGGGGGGGGGTGTTGACATGGAACCTTGAGTCGTGGCTATCGTAGCCTTACTGATGGTGCTACGCCGTACTGATTGACGAATGGCAGCATCATAGAAGCAGAGTCGGAGGATTTTTAGTGGTCAACTGTCCCGATCGGTTGGAGCCTTATGCACTGACCGGGCGTGGCTTACAAGGGACTGACTCCCACTAGTAGTAACGGTGCTAAGAGTAGTAGTAGTAGTACTACTGCTTCTACTACCGTGATATACGGAGACTATACCTACATCACATATCACTATTCCCCAGCCTAAAACCCACCATCAACGGCTGCGCTTTGTTTCCATCTTTGTTTGACTGGGGCAAGCCTATGCCAGCATGCGGGGCACTTGGCTTACCCCACGAAACCCAGCTCAAGCCAAGATCTCTTGCTTATGAAGCTTAGCTGGGCTACATGTTGATTTCTTTTTGTAGCCTTCCAGGTGATAAATTCTCTGGATCTTGGACTCTTGTGCTTGGGTCTGGATTAGGTATCGAGCAAGGATGATCGTCACGACCATCTTGGCGGCTCTGCTGGCCCTCGTTTTGATAAACATCGTGGCGGTCTTGTTTCACCGTCTGACATCTCCGCTACGTTCCATCGGCGGTCCATGGCTTGCCAGCTTGACATCGGCCTGGTATGCGTTCAAAGTCTGGCAGGGCTCGTTCCCGGAGGTGAATCGCAATCTACATGAGCGATACGGCAAGTAATGATACCGTTGGCGAGCGAATCTCATCACGGCTCCTTCTCTGGCTTGAAGCAGCGTTGCTGACCGTTCCAAGGGTTCATTGCTCGTTACGCTCCGAATCGCTATACTGTGAGCGATCTGTCCGCCGTGAAAACCATATACGGCCTTGGGAAGCCATTCGCCAAATCCTCATGGTATACCACCTGGGCAGGGCCCGGCCAGCACAATCTTTTCAACGATCAGCTTGTCCAAAGACATGCTCACGACCGCAGACTGTACCAGGCCACATACTCCATGTCAGCTCTTGTGAGCTACGAACCATTCGTTGACCACTGCACCAACCTCCTCAAGCTTCGTCTTGCTGAGCTTAGTGCGTCTGGTCGCCCCATCGACCTGCGGCATTGGTGCCAGTGTTACGCTTTCGATGTGATTGGCATGATCACGTACGGCAAGCGACTAGGGTTTCTCGACAGTGGCGAGGATGTGGGCAACGTCATCAGCGCCCTGGATGATCACCTCGGGTATGCTTCGTTGACAGGGATATTCCCCTGGCTGCACCGATTCCTGTACCCGCTTAGGAATCTCCTTTCTGGCGGCAAAGGAGTGGGAAGAGCGTACATCATCAAGTTCACGCAGGAAAGGATGCGCGAGACCCAGATGAGGCCGAAAACACTCCAAGACGAGGTCGAAGCCACTGGCGGTGCAGCACAGGACTTTCTCACCAAGTTTCTCCTAAAGAACTCTGCCGATCCTGACAACTTCACACCCTTCCACGTGCTTGCCGGTTGCGTATCAAACATGGTTGCCGGATCTGACACCACTGCCATCAGCCTCTCAGCTACCTTATACTATCTCCTGAAGAACCCGACGTGCCTTGTCAAACTGCAGGAGGAGATCGACAATCTCACCGCTCAAGGCCAGCTCTCCAAGCAGCCTACGTACAAGGAGAGCCAAGATATGCCGTACCTGCAAGCAGTCATCAAGGAGGCGTTGAGACTACATCCTGCCACGGGTCTCCCGTTGGAACGTGTAGTTCCAGAAGATGGTGCTACGATAGGAGACTACTTCTTCCCAGCAGGTGTGAGTAACCAGCAGGCTGTTTTCCATTAGTCCGTTCCGCTAATAGTAGAATAGACGATCGTCGGGGTCAATACGTGGGTTGTACATCGAGACCATGACGTCTTTGGACCAGATGCCGACAGGTTCGCACCGGAACGGTGGCTGCAGGATGACGCCGAGAAGATATCCTTGATGAATCGCTTCTGGATGCCGGTGAGTCCTCGCCCATGTTGATGGATTCCTGTAAAATTGACATAACACCCTCCCATGCATGCTCCTGTCATTACAAATTAAACACATGAAAGCGCAAAAGCTGACCTTATGATGTAGTTTGGTCTGGGCTCGCGGACGTGCATCGGTCGCCATATTTCTATGCTTGAGATGTGCAAACTTCTCCCGCTGTTGTTACGAGACTTTGATTTCAGCCTCCACGAAAGCTTACAGGGGCGGGAGTGGTGCACGAATGCCTACTGGTTCGTCAAGCCCTTGGACTTTCGGGTGTACGTGAAGCTGAGGCACAACCGGTCCTTGTAAGAGGCACCTCGGGTATGCAATGATTGCGATGCAGTATTCAATTTCAAACTGACAAGAAGACCGTCTGCTGCATTACACAAAGAGTTCCCCCCTTTAACGTAGCAGTGTGCTCTGCCGCATGGCTTCCACCCTGCAAAGCTCGGCTTTGTCCCTTGGTGCAACACGTATCTATAGATACATACATATATGTATATTTCAACACCATCCAGTCACGACTTTCACACTCCAGCTGCCATCAAAAGATGGGATCTCCCCGCTCACATAGTATTCCCCGTTAGAGCGATGTCGGGCGCATCTCACCAAGAGACCCTTTGCGTTGTCGGCTACGTGGTAGCACGGGACCTCCATTCTCTCTCTGCCGTGGTTCAGGCAGCCCAAGAGGGACGCTCCATCAATGCAGCCCATCGAGGCACAGTTCACAAGATCATTGGTCAAGACGCACGTGCCGCCTATCGTTCGGAGCCTGTCGATTACCAACTCTGATCTCGAGACGGCCAATGGCATCGGGCAGTGGAAGCATGCCGCCTTTGTCCTGAACAATCCCTGTATAAATCTTATATTACCTTTTCAAGCTGTACCCAATGTAGCTGACAGACTTTTGGAATCCCTCGTAAGTTGTATTGATTTGGCTGAAATGCTTATCTCGTGTCTGTATCTCTCACCATGAGAACATCCACTTCCCACGCTGAACGCGAGAAGACAACAGCGCAAGTCGAACAGGTTACTTCTTGAGTTCCGTCCATCTCCGAACGGTGGCTCGTACCCTGCAGAACAGTACAGATGCAGGCCTGCAGCAGTTCGAGCACTGGCAAGCATGATGACTTGGCAGACTTGTTGGAAGTAGTCAGTCTGTAATTTTAACATTCCTCTGAGATATCTGCCTTTACAGAACAGTTGAGAGGTCCAACCATGTCTTGGACTTTCTTCTCTCATCGACTGTTGGGTGTGCACGGGCACGGTCGCGGCTTGCGTCATCACGAAAGGGACCATTCTGCATAATCAAAGACCACAGACCAACAACTGCTCAACTCGGCTTGGCGTTGCCGCCTCAAGTCAGACAGACATGGAGAGACCCCCCTTTACCCTTGTTCTTATTCAACATCCTGGTCCTGGTAGGTCCACCACTACATGCATGCCGGCCGATCTTGGCGCCAAATCCCAAATGACGCTGGGGTTCTCTGGACAAGCCGAAGCTCCCCGGAATGTAATTATTGGCTGAAACCCTTTGTATTCATGAACCTGGCAGCCAAAACACCTGTTTAAAAGCACGGGGGTGCAATGATGGCAAGGCCAGGCTTGGCTGGCTGGTATTACCCTCGGATGTCAGGTGGTAAGTTGAGACAAACCTTTTTGTTTCTGCAGCATACTTGAGAGATAGAGAGAGAGAGAGAGGAGGTGCTTTTGTTCTGCGCATCAAAGCTTCTGTATGTCTTCGTCGTGGCTCTCGCCCAAAGCAAAGTCCGGGAATGCAACCTCACTGCAGTGCCTGAAGCCTGCATATCCGCCAGCTGCAGGCTGTCTGTTGACTGGTCTTCGATTATGAACCCTTTCCCCCCCAATTCATCGTTAGAGACAAGAGTTACTATCGACTTGACTTGTAGGCAGCTAAAGTGTCAACATGGTCAATACAGACAACCCCATGGCACAGACAGAGTCATTCGCACTCTCCAGCCGCCAACGTGGATCTGGGGACGTTGAAGAAGAACCTGCCTCGAACGCAGGGAATGTCACAGCAGAAACGGCCCCAAACACCTTTGATTCAGCATCTCAGGTCGAGATTGATCCGATTCCAGACGGCGGATATGGCTGGTGGGTGGTATTCGCCTGCTTCATTCACATGTTCTGGCTCAATGCCTGGACGGGATCATGGGGCATATTCCAAGTCGCCTTACTGCGCACCACACTGCAGCACTCGAACTCGAGCACCCTGTCCTTCATCGGATCTCTCGGCATCTCCATGTCGGTAGCGCTGGGCATCGTCGCCGTTCGCATAGCGCGAGCCATCGGAGCGAGGTGGACGAGCCTCATCGGCATCGTGCTCTACGGACTGGGCAACATTGCCAGTAGCTTTGCCGTCCACAGCGTGCCGGGCATGTTCATGGCGTGCGGCCTGACGTACGGCATCAGCTCTTTCTTGCTGTACACCATGACCAACAGCCTGCCTGTGCAGTGGTTCAGCACCCGGCTGGGGACTGCGAATGGCTTCGTCAAGCTCGGGGGCGGTATCGGCGCCACCGTCATGGCTTTGGTCACGGGAAACCTCACAGACAAGGTCGGCGTCTCCTGGACTTTCAGGATCATGGGGCTTGCGTCGCTGGCAACGGGAGTGCCTGTCGCTTTTCTCATCAAGGAGCGACTCCCCCCTCGCGGTGGTTTCTCCATCGACTGGACTCTTTTCCGAGACCTGCCCTTTTGTTGTCCCTTTGCGACAGGCGTGGCAGGGGTCTTTGCCATCTACGCGCCGTCCTTTTTCTTGCCATACGTTGCGCATTCCATCGGCCTCTCCAGCTCGGCTTCTGCGGGAGTCATGGCCTGCTTCAACGCGTGCATGGCCATCGGACGTCTCGGATCAGGCATTGCCTGTGACAAGCTCGGCGCCATGAACATGCTCTTACTGACCATGACCGTGAACGCCGTTACCATGTTCGGAGTATGGTCCGTCTCCTCGACGCTGGCCGTGCTGCTGGTGTTCTCCATTTTCAACGGCCTGGCGAACGGCGCGTTCTTCGTCACGCTGCCCACCGCCATCAGCAGGCATGTTGGAGATCGTCGGGCCGCCGGAGGGATGAGTCTTGCGCTGACGGGCTGGACGCCAGGGCTTCTCCTTGGGAACCCCATCGCTGGCTTCCTCATCGACGCGACTGGCGCTGAAAATGCGTCCTCTATCGTGCCTTACCGTCCGGCTATCTTCTACGCAGGGGGCACGGCGATTCTATCGGCGGTCTTCGCGCTCGTAGTACGTGTCAGAGTAGAACGCAAGCTGTCGAAGAAGATATAGGCGATGGTGACCAGAAGAGAGGCTGGACTCGTTGTTCCTACGGGAGGTCGTTGGTAATTCCTGAACATGCATTGCGTTTTCATACAATAATGGTCTGGAGGGCCAAGGCGCCACATCCTGTTAGTTTACGGGTTTCATCAGAACGAGCATTGAACGATTAAGGCAGATTCACTCGGCAAAGGCAAACTGGTCAAGAACTTTGGAGTCAAAAGAAGCAAATACACTGTAGGCGGAGGAAGCAGGTTCACTACAGAAGCAGGCCTCAGGACTGAGCGTTCCGAATCAGACGCGGATCCCCAGAGTTTTCTCCATACCCCCCGTGAGAACAGAATTACTCTCCTGTTCGTCATGCGAAGCCTTGTACGAGTGATACTTGGTGCCCATGAGCTCCCCGGCCGTCATTCGAACCCCCTCGGCATCGTCAAAGGTAGCCCTGTTGTCGGCGCGGAGCAGGTACGCAATCGAGTAGCGGTGCTGTTCCTCACTGGCGCGACCTTCTCGGATGACGCGATGAACGCACGAGTAGAGCTTCTTCCCCGTGAGGAAGCGAAGGGTGTCGCCAACGTTGATGACAGCATGCTGCTCCCGCGGCTCAACCCACTGCCACTCGCCAGTCTCTGGAGCGACGACCTGCAGACCCCACTGGTCGCTGAACAGAACCGTGAGAGACCCCAGGTCGGTGTGCTTCTGGTGGGTGAGCTGCCCGGGGTAGCTGAGGAGGGCGAGGATGGTCTCCGAGGGCTGGTCGTGCCGGTGGTGCTGGAGAAGGGAGTCTGCCTCCAGACCCAGCGCCTCCGAGATTCTGGAGAGCATTACATCGACGACGTGCTCGCAAGTACGGATGTAGTCTGGGATGAGCTTTCCGGCCTGTTGGAAATGGACTGGGAGAGTCTTGTTGAAATCCTGCTGCAGCTCGTACGTGGAGATCTAGGGGTCATGACCGATGAGTTCTCTATATTTGCTAACGAGTCCTTTTCTCTCTGAACAGAGGAACCAACTTACTGCCAAGTGCTCAAAAGACTCCTTAGGCTTCTGACGATCAACTCCAGAGAAAGTGCCTTTGGATACGTAGCTGTCAAGAGTCGTGTCAGTTACCACGCTTCATGGGGCTCAGTACATGATGGAAACAAACTGAACCGCGAGTAGACTTTCCTCGACTGTCCGCCATCTTGGTCTCATGAGGTTGGAGGAAGTACTTTTCCATCACTTCCAAGAGCTGTTTCTTGCTCGCAGGGAGATTCTCTGCTTTGCTGTCTGCAAAGTCAAGATAGAAGAAGCCAGCGTTGATGCTGGCATGTAGAAGGCGGCTAATCTCATCAGGGTCTCTGCTCTCCAGGGCTGCGAACTTGATTGTCTCAAAGGAAGCAATCGAAGTCTCACTGCTGCTGGTCGTAGCGCCAAGAGAACCCATTGTCAGGAATAGCAAAGGTAAACAGACCCTTTGTCAGATAGTTTGTGCAAATAAGATGGTGTAATAGTGTGTAGTTGTGCAACGGAGATGGATGAAGAGGTTGGTTTTCCCCCCTTGATCTTCAGACCTCAGCTTGCATTAAATACTGCCATTACTGTAGCACAACATCTTGATATCTTCTCTCTTCAAGTGACTTCCTTTTCTGGCACCGCGTTTGTGTCATGACACCCAAGAACAGCTCTTGAAAAGAGTCATGGACCACTTTTTGGTTGAATAGGAAGGGATTTACACAGCCAGCCGCACGGATGGATGTCACCAGAGACTGCATCGAGTGTTCACATTTCCAGGAATGTCTATGCATAGGGGAGATAGGATGGCCCGAACGTACGAGGAATCCTCGAAGGTGGTCTTCTCTTGAGGTGTTGTGATTCTCCCCAGCCGTCTATGCCGTGCGTCCGAAGCGACCTGCTGCTGCTGGCTACGCCAAGACTGACTGCGAACCATGGATCTTTCTTGCAACTGCCACATGCCTCGTGGCCAAGAATTAGGATTTCTCATGGTGGATCTTGGCGGAGGCATTCCTAAACCCAGAGTGATGTGCTGTACAATACATTGCGCATACAAGTCGTTGTAGATAGATAGATAGATACAGACACATTTCCGTCCTCTACGCACGGCGAGACTAGAAATGAGCAACACACTGACTACCTATCCTCTGACTCGTGAGCTATCCTGCGTGAAATGCCAGACTGGACCGTGTACATAGGTGTGAAAGGTTCCTCTTGCTCCCCACCCCATGCAGTCAGAGAACGACAAGGATCCATCCAGATACATAATCGCCCCAAGACTTGGCAAACGGGGCGCACACTAGGAATACCCGGACCGTCCCGCGCTTTGACACATGCAAGGAATCCTGATATTCGAGTGGGTAAAGCGGAAGGCGGACTTTGAACGTGTCCCTCGATCACCACTAAAGTCGTAGTCTTCATGGCATCAGCTGCCTTTGCGATTGCAGGAACGAAGCCAAAGGTATCTGCAGTACCAGTGGTATGATGAATGAATGCAATGTAACTGTGCTCTGGGTCTCATGACGTGGCAGAGATGTACAACACGAGCCGAGTTCCGATGATGAGTCGCGACAACCAGACAGACGAACGTGAAAAGATATGCCCCCCGTATAAGACGATACTGATAAAGCTAATCCTTACTATTCAAGGTAACAATGGCAGGTTGTAAAGAAGCGTTACATGCGTATGTATGCCCCTTAATCATTGATCTGCATTCAGACATTGGTTCCTCGTATACATAAAAAGGAGTAGAAGATAACCCCCCTCCCCTTTCTCGGATACTAGGTAGTCCGTCGAAGAGCCCTGAGCCAATGATCGAGGGCACATTCTTCTCTCTCTCTCTCTTCGATTCTCCGTCACAATTGACTCTCTTCTCTGTCTTTCTTCTCTTCCTGCCTCTTCCTTTTGGGGGCTGCCTTGTGACCATGCCGCAACTCCTCGATGCAACAACAACAACAACAACAACGACACCCTCGCTCTCAGACCTCGGCAGCTCCGTCCGGGAATCGGCAGAGACACTCGCTCGCCTTCTCTCGGACCATGGCCTTGCCCAGCCATCCTTTGCTCCCACGGGCCGCAAGGATTGGTCAGACGCCCAGACCTTGCCCGACGTCCTCGAGGCCCGCTCGAACCTTATTGACGCGGCACAGATGCTGCTCGACTTGGCAATGGGCCCGACTGACACTCTCGCTGCGTGGGCCGGCCCGCGAGCCTCGGAGATGGACATCCTCCGCACCCTGGACTCGCTGGGGATCGCCGATGCGGTACCCCTCGACGGCGAAATCAGCGTCTCGGCCCTCGCTGCCAAGGTCGGCGTCAGGAATCCTGCCGCTTTCAGGAAGCAATTGCGCTTCGCCTTCCTGATGGGACTGTTCCGACAGACCGAGAACGGCGGGGTGGCGCATACGGCGCTGAGCGCGGCAATGCCGGAATCTAGCCCTTGGGTCAGCTTGAGGTTGAGCAAGCTGTTCACCAGGGGGGCGCATGAAATCGCTACGTCTCTGTGCATCGAACCGGGTCCGTCGTCGTCGTCGTCGTCGTCGTCGTCGTCATCGTCCAAGGCCATCTTCCCTTGCGCGCTTGCTGATCCTCAGGGGCTGCGAAGATCCTGCTATGAGCAGCTTGGTGATGACCCTGATGGAAAGGGCATGGAGAGGTTCAGCTCCGGGATGATCACCTTGTTCATGCATCATGCCGGCGGGTCTTATCTACCTTTCATTCACGGCTTCTACTGGTCCTCCTTGGGACCGGACGCCACCGTGGTCGATGTAGGAGGTGGCAATGGACACGTCGAGGTTGAGATTGCACCTCATATTCCCGGTGTCAGTTTTGTTGTTCAAGATCAAGCATCCAATGAAGAACCTGCCAAACGACTGATTGAGCAACGAGGCCTCTCCTCGAGAGTCCGGTTCCAGCCGCACGACTTCTTCATGCCTCAACCCGAGCTTCCGGATGGCCAGGTGCCCAAAGCCTACATGATGATCCGCGTACTGCAGGACTGGAACGATGATGATTGCGTTCGTATGCTGAAGCCTTTAGTGCCCGCAATGGAGAGGTTCGGTACGAGGCTGTGGATCATGAACCGGATCCTGCCCGATGATGAGGGGACGATGCCGGTGCACAAGGAGAAGTTGCTGCGTACTCTAGATTTGCTGGTCTTCACCTTGTCTGGAGGCGGCGAAAGAAGCGCAAGTGACCTCCAGGCACTACTGGCACGTGTGGATGAGAGATTGAAGGTCAAGAAGGCTCCCAGGCCGCTGAACTCTGTATTCTCTTTCAAAGAAGTGGTTCTGGAGCTGGAATTGACACACCCCCTTCCCCTTTCTCTGCCTTCACCCCTACCGCCTCTAATGGGGAGAGGAGAGGGAGAGAGACGAGTTGCTATTAGGGTTCCTGATCAAAGTCGTAAGCATTTCCAAATCCTCGGTTCATATACCTGTCCAATGCCTCTTCCGTTGGCACCCAATCAACGGGCACGTCGAGTCCCAATGCATCTTTTTGCACGCCTTCGATCAGAGGCGTCACATCCTCTCCAAATTCCAGCCTCATCCTGTTTCTATACCAAGGCGCGAAATGAATCATAGCAAGCATGACCCTCACCTCATTTGACAAGTTCGGCATGCCAGCATGCCACAGCCTCAGATCCCGAATCACAATACTCCCCCTGTTGACAACGGGGTAACATGGGCCTCGAACCGCCCTTTGCTTCTCCAAGAGATCTTGTCTGATTCGCCCACTGGCTCGCTCTCCGTGAGCCCCTTCCTGAGCCTCGATGCCGTTGTTGTGTGTGCCCAGCCAGATCTCCGTGGTGCCGTTCTCAGGCGTCATGGTCACCAGAGGGATGTTCACGACGAGGGCAAAGGGGTGAGAAGGATGGGCAAAGTCTGCGTCTGCATGGACGGGCTGACGCTGTGGTGAGCCGCCTGGCACGGGAGGCATGGCAGAATTCGCCGAGCAGAAGGTCCATTTTGGACGAGGCCCGAGGACGTGTGTTGTGATCTGCGTTGCGATGGGATCTGCAGTATGTTAGACTCATGACTGTCGATCAAGAACAAAAAAAAAGAAAAGAAAAGAAAAAAGAAAAAGCAACGTACTGGCGAACACATCCTTGGAGAAATATTCAGCCACCGGTGGCGCATCCTGCTGCAAGTTCCCGAGGTTATAGTTGAAAGGGCCATCCTCCCCTCTGGCCTGCAGGATACGAGCATCTTTGACCATTTTCTCGTTCAGGTGCTCGATATCTTTCAAGGGCACTACATCTTCCACAACAACCAGGCCATCGCGGTGGACATGACGAACTGCCTGCTCGAGATTCCTGGCATCAAGCCTCCCCGCCTGCTGCTCTGCCAGCGAAGGCCTGACGACGTGCGGTGCGTTTGCCACGGTTGCAAAGCCCCGGCGGATGCTCAAGAGCGGCGTGAGCTTTCTCAGGAAAATCATTGCCTAGATAGTTTCTATTCTTCTATCGAGATGTAGAAGGGAGCCTTGCCAATGCTGGTGATGATGAGACTGAAAGTAGGATTGATGTTGTTGTCCTTGTATATGTACTACCCCAGACGACACTACTAACGTTACTATATATCCGGGGATGCCCTTTCCAGCGTCGCGCTAACCCGAACCAGAGAGTCCGCGCTTGAGGCTGAATCCCGTGACCCTTTTCCATTGACTGAAGAGCAATGAATGAAATGAAATGAAATGGAACTCTCGTAATGGGTTCATATGATTCGACGCTGGAAATAAGCCAGTTGTGCTGGATCTATCGCGTTGCTGTTCGTAAGTTGGAACCACCCCTCCCTTCTTCCCTCCCTTTAAACATATCCCCCATTTAAACACCCCATGCCACAATAACCCTATCAACATGCCTAACCAAGATAATGCCGCAATCGGGAGGTTAGGCCTGCTAATAGGGTTATTGCGGCATGGGGTCCTCGGTTGCTTGGGGAAAGGTGTGTCCCCGGCCTGTTTCTTTTAGGCTAGCAGGTTGAGTAGGCGACCTGTAATGAAACCTCGTCCGAGCTCCAGGCATGATGTTGTCTAGTATACTGAGTGAAGAAACGATACGGCTAGCCATAGCGCATCGAGCAATTGAAAATGACGTAGAACAGCTGAACATCACTGTTCGTGGTACAGACCTTTGACTTGCCACCTTGTCCCTTTGAAGCTGGCGGAAAGATATTGAACCTGTGCTTCCTCATCCGGCAAGAGTTTCTAGTTATATATCTTGGTACACAGTCTCGTGCCGACATCAGCGATCAACTCAATCCACTTCTCCTGGTCCGTCTCCTCCTTCTGCTCCACTGTCTTTCCAAAGACATCCCACACCTTGAGGAACTTGTACGCACTCTCCTCCGTCGTGCCGATAGCACTGAAGGCCGACTTCATCCCCTCGTGCTTCTTCAGCAGCTGGAACTGCCTTCGGGCCTTCTCCTTGTCCTGGTCCGGCGCCAGCAGCACCCTGACCTGGAAGCAGTACAGGATCAGTGCAGCCAGGCCGGCCGCCAGCGCTGTCGCCACCGACGAGCCGTCCACGATCTCATGAGCCGTGGTCCTCATCGCGCCGCCATCGACCTCGACCTTGTCACCGGGAAAGGTGTAGTTGATCTTGGCGACGTTGCCGACGTAGTCGAGAATGGCCCCCGATGAGTTGGCCGCACCGATGGTGAAGATCCGATTCGGTGAAGCCTTGGATGGGTACGTTTCTGTCTGCTTGGCTCCCTTGTCGGTGGCCGAGCAGAACATGAGGATACCCGCCTTTGCAGCTTCCATGATGGCGTTTTCGAGATTGCTTCTCTCAGCGTCATTCTCGGGCGGGTCTATGGTCCAAGACATGGAGATGATGTGCACTTCTTTCCTTATAGCTGCACGTATAGCCTGCAAAAATCATCGCGTCAGTACGGGCTGCCTTTGCAGTGTCGGAGGAGGGACAATGGAGAAACGGGTGGACTTCACGCAGGCCAAGGGCTGATTCCACTTACTAATGCAGCACTCCGCGCCGTAAGATTGAGGGTGTTGCCGTCTTCAGAGGGACAATCCTCGAGCCTCAAGACGTAAAACTCCGCTCGCGGACACATGAGATGGATCTGCTTGGCCATGATCGTCCCGTGTCCGCTGCGTGAGAAATAGTGCGGGTTGTTCAGGTTCTCGTGCTCGACCCTGGGACAAAACGTCCGACCTCCGATGAAGCTGTATTCGAGATCTTTGACGTCCACGCCATCATCGATGAGCGCGACTCTGATGGGTTCCTCGATACTCTTGTCCACCGCCTTGCGTTGTCCATCGACCGTGTAATGTCTTTCGGCATCGAAGAGCAACTTTCGGAAATCTTTCATGCACTGAATCCACTCGTGGCGGGTCGATTGATCTGGCTGATCTTCAGCCAGGGCGAGATTCGCCTCACGGGGTCGGTGGCATGTCTCTGGCCAGACGACGTTGACCTTTACCTCAGGACACAGCCTCTCCATCCGATCCTTGAAGTCCTTGATGTTGAGCTGAGTGCGGGACATTGACTCGAGGCCCTGCTGTAAGTTAGCCCTCTCCCCGGATGGCTTGCTGTGCTGGGGGTGTTGTTGTTGGAGACATAAGAACTTCTTACCTCTTGAACGTGGATATGAACCGACTTCAACTCTCTCAATTTCTTCAGGCCTCCTTCTTCGCTCCAGCCTCTGAGCACTGCATTGTTCCGACTCCAGTAAAGGTGGACCACGCGTGCTTTGGGAGCGGCTTTGTGAATCACCTCGGTGCAAAGATCGGTCTTCTGCCAATTCCATACCTCCACGTCCATGTTCTTCAGCGCACTCTCGATGGCCTCATCGCTGTGTGCCGGCGACCCTTGATCGTCGACAATCACGCTCAACACAGTCCTGACTCCCTTCCTACGCAAGCAGTCGAAGATGTGGCACAGGTCTCGCTTGCCCACCTCATCCAACGGCTTACTCCTGATAGAGCGTCGACTCGTACTGGTTCGTTCGGAAGGTTGACTGATATGGACGCAGATTTTCGGGATGAAGACGTATTGGAGTGTGTCTTCAAACTTGAGTTTCGAAAGAAGATTCTCCAACTCAGATTGAGTAATGAAGCCCGTGTTGACATTGCCTGAGAGGTCGAAATACAGTTCTTGATCTGACAACGCGTGTCAGCTTTCTACCGCTCGAGTAGTAAGTTTCTCCCCTCCCCCTGAACATTTGCCCTTCGAACACCTCATTCCATAACAGTCATAAAACGCCTTCTAGTCCCAGGTAGACCAGGTTTCTTACTGCAAGAAGGAATTGAGGCAGGGCTTTTATGACATAGGACATATGGTGTTCGAGGTGGAGAGGAACTAGGCTCTCTCCAGAACCCAAAACAAAAAGAAGCAGGGAAACGGAGAGAAGGGTTTAACTTACCCGTAGTTGTGTTGCGTCCATACAGAACATCCATGGCGCCATTGTGATCGCGAGACCGCAAGTAATGCATTTTGAGCAGTCGCTCTATGCCCTTGACAGTGGCCTCGTCGACTTTCGAGGAAGATCCACTGCCCTTTTCTTCCTTCCTGTCACCATTGACAGATTCTGGCACAGTTGGCACCATCAACGGAGTTGAAATGACCATGGACGGCGTTGGGTTTCCGCCTCCGTACTTGGTGCGATGGTCCAGCTGCGTGTTGAGGCGCCTTTCTGGACGGCTTGCCGGATCATTGACTTGCTGCATCATGGAGCCTCCTGATGGAGTCATGGCGTCCTTCCGATTCAGTCCAGTCTCTTTGCCCAGTTTGTCTGCCGTGGCAGGGTTCAGGTGACGACCAGCACCGAGCTTTGGGGCTGAGGCGTCAGCTTCTTCCCTGGCCTTTTTCTCCTTTGCCCTGGCTTTTCGTACGCTTTCCAGATGGTGGAGATACGGCGACAGCTCCTTGTTATTGAAGTCACCATCGGGGCCATTACTTTGCACAGCTGCGTCGCCCCTCTCGATTATCTTCTTGACGAGTTCCAGCTGGTCCCTCTTACACTTCTTGTACTCAACGGCGAGATGAAGAGGCGTGTTTCCATCTGCATCCTTCGCCGCGAGGGTCTGAGGATCCGCCTTCTCGATGAGAAGACCGAGGAACCTGACCCGTTTGCTGATGGCGGCGTGAAGACAGTTCATGTGGCGACTGTCGGGGATGGCAAGGATGTTGCTGATGTCCTCTCGGGCATCGCAGATCCACTGCACCATTTCCTTCTTCTTGTCTTCGATCGCAATGAACAGAGATGTATGGCCTGAGCGACTCTGCGTCTCGAGGAGACCGGGCTCCTTGGCCAGAAACTCGACGAGAGGCTGTATATCGCGGTCGAGCTTGAGTTCCTTCTTGTTCATGCCAGCCAAGATGTGCAGCACCGTTGGTTGGTCTTGGTCAGCGTTCGGAGACACAAGATGCTTGCCATCATGGGCAATGAATTCCCTGTATTGGTCTGCGTCGTTAAGGTCCAAGTCGCCGTTACGGATCCTGCTGATGACTTCCTCCAGAAGGGCTTTGACGGACACTCGCTTCTTGGTGCCCTCATCTTCGCTGTCGGAATCATCTTCGCTTGAGTCGTCCTCCAGCTTTGACCCTGGCTGCTCGGCGTCAGTGTCGCCAGCGTTTGAGTCTTTGAATTCGTCGTCATCGAGGATGATAGGACTCATGATGGTGTTCCTGGGGCTGAGGAGTAAATGTCTGGAGATCAGAGATTAAGCTCACAGACGCGATGCGACTGAGTTCATCGAGTAGACCTCGCGTTAGAAATTCAGCACTACTCGTGCGACAGCCATGCTGTCGCGAACCATGTGACCTGACAAATCCGCCTCTCACCTCTTGCATCAAATCGAACTATTGCCCCCTCCAGCACATATGCAAGCCCCGATAGTACGACGCATGCCGAGCGGCCAACTCCTTGATCCATTGGACTGCGCCTTTGCATGGGTTCGACGCGGCTGTCAGCAACAAGTGCTCCGCTGACAAGGATCATGCAGTCAGCCCGCAAGGATTTGGGGTAATATCTACCACCATACGGCAGCTACTAAGGCATCCAACCCTTGTCCGTGCGTTTCATCTCGGTAGGCAACTTCAGCTCTCACAATTAAATATCTCTTTTCAAGTACGAAAGGGTACTTAGAGTATACTTACGGAGTAGGTTATTCTGCAGCGTACTCAAGCCAGCGCGTATGGATTGAGTTTCAGGCCTCGAAGCTTTCGTCTTTGGGACACTGCCCACCGCAGCGTTGGCTTGGTGACGTTTCCGAGATCGTGGCTCTGGGACTGACCAGAGTCAGCAAGGCATGATAGATGGCGAGGCATGTGTGATCGCGGTATCACAAATAAATGAAAGAACTTGGAGGTGAAGACATTAAACGCTATGCTGATTCATTCATTTGCAAAGTAGCGAATGGAGGAGTGGACTTGGAGTTTCTCCAGAGACAGGCACATAAAGTAGTACTACGAGTAATGCAGCAGGCAGCAGCCGCCAAGCGTGTCTCTTCTTTGTCTCACATCACCGGCAACGCGCGGGGTCACTGATGAGGCTTACGGCCGATAATGAACCGATACGACGTGATGAGCCTCAAGTCCTTGTCCCTGAATTCCCGCTTCACGTTCTCTATGAGCACTTTGCACTGCTGCTCCGAGTAGTGCCAGACGCGGCTGAACAGGGCAGGGATGTGTGATTCCACTGACATCTGCATATGGACCAACTCAAACCGACCCAACTCCTTCAATGTCGGATCCTTGGCCCAGGGTCCAACGGGTATCTGCATATAAGCTCATTAGTTGGGTGAACTGAACTCTACAAGAAGGCTATATTATTGGGTGAAGATTTCTGGAACGTGGACTCACTCGGTATACCAGCTCTTGGACATCTTGGAAGCCAGCGTCGATCATCCACTGTCGATGATACTTCGCGACGTTGATCTGCTTCCCGTATACCTTGCTCGCGCCGTCCAGCTTCTGACACCATTCCATCGTCCACGGAGCACGATCACAGCTGTCATCGTCACTGAAGATCCAGGCATCATACTCTTGCATCTCCACCCATCCGCCAGGCTTCAGGGCGTCGAGGACATTACGATAGAACCGCGACCAATCAGCTGACGTGCCGCTTAACGCCCTGCCGTGGATGTAGTCGAACTTCTCGGACTCCTTATATGTCCACTCATCCTCGTAATCATCAACGTGGAAGCGGCAGTTGTTAGGCACCCAATCGGGCTGGATCGGGGAAAGATCTACGCCGAACACCTGGGACTCCGGGAACTCGTCGGCGATATCGATAGCCCAGATACCGGTGCCGGTGCCCAGGTCGAGGATCCGCAGCCGAGGATCTGTGTCCGGTGAAGGCAGCGGTGCCGTGTAAAGACGACCTCCGAGAATCAGACGCCAGATGTGGTGCTGAAGGTCGAGACGGTCCTGCTCCGGCTCATCGTTCGGCAGAACATACTGCCCCTCTCGATAGGCATGGTACCTCCGCCCGTTCTCGTATCGATAATTGCGGATGGAGGAGGTCACAGAGCCGGTATAGTCTGTGCCTCTATCTGACCCATAGGTGGAATCAGCATCGGCTCTATCATCATCCTCTAGATCAAGCTACACGAAGCACGCGGAACGTTGTCAGTAACAAGTATGCGGGTGTATCTGCAGCATTCGAGACTGATGGAAGCAAGACGAGTGAGAGGGAGAGAACATGGAGCAGCTCACATCAACCTGGAGAGCGACTGGCTCCGAGCCATTTTGCGCAGCTGGGTTCAACGTGGCTACAGGGGGGGCTGACAATCCCGCGGTGGCTGTTGGAGGTGAAGATGAGCCGAGTCGGCGAGATGCTGAAGCCATGATAACAGATCAGGTCTCAATTCCGCGTGGCTGCACAACTGCACAACTACACAATTACAGTATTTGAGCCCATATGAACGCACCCACGAACGAACAATCGAGGTAACCGGCAGATGTGAGGGGAGACACGAATCACCGGCAGGCAGTCAATCCTGAATGGCCCTACACCAGACGGCAGCGGGTCTGCCGACCGATTGCTCACGAGTTCCGAAATATAAACAGGCTGGTGATGAAGACTGACTCCATTATGTGGATTCAGGCCTTCTGTAGATGGTTAGCCAGTTCGTGGTTTGGACTAGCTTGGGCAGGGGTTAGAGGTCATTCGATGGCCCAGACATACTCCATACTCCATACTATGTCAAGCGAAGGGATCCATACGAAGAGAGACTAGGTGAGACCATTTCTGGAGGCCAGTTTATGTACCTGTTCTTGTACACGGCAACGTGAAGGCATCCAAAAAGGACGTTCCGCTGCCCAGCATGTCATCATCAGAGACAACCACCAGCAACAGCACCAAGCTGATTTGCGTCGTGGGCGCCACCGGGAACCAAGGAGGATCCGTCGCCCGGCGGTTCAAAGCCGCGGGCTTCCGTGTGCGCGGGCTTTCCCGCAACCCCGCCTCTCCGGCGAGCCAGAAGCTTATCGCAGAAGGCATCGAGGTCGTGGCGGCAGACCTGGACGACGTGTCGACGCTGGTCCCCATCTTCAAAGGCGCCAATGCCATCTTCAGCGTCACGCAGTACTGGGAGCCCTTTATGCGCCCAGACTGCCGGGAGCAGGCCAAGCAGCAGGGCATCTCCTGTCGCCGGTTCGCCTACGACGTCGAGTATCGTCACGGCAAGAATATCACCGACGCTGCGGCGGCGACCGTCGAGTCCCTCGATGCCAATGGTTTCCTCGTCTCGACCTTGAGTCATGCTGGGAAGTGCAGCAAGGGTGCGTACACGGACCTCTATCACTTCGACAGCAAGGCCGACATCTATCCTGCCTACGTCCAGGAGAGGTACCCGGAGCTGGCTGCCAAAATGTCGTGCATTCACACGGGATATTTCTACACCAGCTTTAATATCCTGCCCAAGGCATACTTCGGAAAGGTGAGTTGAGTTACCATTGCTTGTGCGAGCACGGACCCTCGAGGTTACATTGAATCTCGCTGGGGGGTACCGGCAAATGCATGTATGTGCGTATTGACCCCCTCCTAGCTCCCCGACGGTAGCTTTCAGATGTCCTTCACCACGTCTCCGGACCGTGTCGTGCCTCACTTCGACCCCGTGGGCGACATGGGCAATTTCACCTACGCCGTGAGCCAGTTGCCGCCGGGCAAAGCTTACATGGCCGCGGGCACCTTCTGCAGCTGGACCGACTGGATCAAGACGTGGAGCGCCATCACTGGTGCTCCCGCCTCGTACAAGCAGGTCACTCAGGAGGACATGATCGAGATGGCCGGCGAGTATGACCTTGGCTACGAGGTCGCCATCATGTACTCGTACTCGAACGACCCAGGATACGATGGTGGCATGGACCTCCTGACGGCAGATGATATTCGCAAGGTGAGATTTCCCAGGCCGTTTCCCCCGATCTGAAAACCCGAATGAGGTCATGAAGGGAGCAGTAGTCTAATTACAATGTCACAGTCCGGCGTCGAATGTCCAATGACAACCTGGGAAGAATGGGCCAAGAAACATGACTGGTCAGCTGTGCTTGCGCGCTGAGTGGTCCAAACCGTCAGGCTGTGGAATGTCTTTTCCTCCAGAGCGCTCAATCAGTGTTCCGACTGTTGGAATTGAGATCCCTGATGCACGCAAGTTTTCGATTGAACGAAAAAACGCCTTGGCTTTCTGGTCTCTCTCACGAAGAGGTGCTGGTGCCGGCTGTCCGATCAAGATGATTAAGATGACATCAAAGAACCCGCTAGCACTTCCTTAGGCAGGCAGCTTCTCTCGGTTGGTTGAGTTTTAAAGTGAAGTACAAATTTGGACACTGTCCGTCTTGTCCACTTGCAAAATAAAGCATAGTACTTTACTTGACCGTATAGGAAGAAGCCATCTACATCAAAATAAGCAGATGGCTACAACTGTCGCATCACCATTAAACTCGACTCTAAAACTGTATGAATTTGCGACCGGAGTGGAACATTCCAAAAAGTCTGAATGACATCCATACTCGTAAAACCTACCTAGCACTACATCTACGATTAACTGCAATAAAGGGAGTTCTTCGAGGCCTTTTTGATCGGGACCTGGCCTTTAGTCAAATACTGTAGGCAGGATCTACACCCTCAAGAAGCATAATGTGTGGCGAGGAAGCGAACCACTCCTCGGCCATGCAACTTCGCCAGGGATCAGGTGCTGCAAGCCTCCTTTGCAGGCGACCAGGGATGCCCCTCTCCACCTGCAAGTCCTCGTGGAATGGTGGTCAGCTCAGCCCGGAAGCCCTTTGCTACGCCATGGTGAGGGGTTAAAAAGTGTGATGCGCCTCGTAGGAAGTTCAATCAATATATGATGAGGACCATCCTTGTTGGACTAGTATTTCACTGCTTTAGGCAAGATGAGCGAAACCGAGATGAACACCTACAATGACAGCGACACAGACGACAATGCTGAGGAGTTTCCGGTCGACTCGGACTCAGACTTGGAGGAAGCCTCAGTCAGCATCGGACTGAACAAGACAGGAGAGAAGGGCAGTGGCTATCACACGCGCAATGATCCATCCGAGCCGTTCCAGCGAGCTACGGCAACGGAACGTCAAGGCATCATCCGAATCCAACTCAAGTCCCGCGAGATCATACATGGTGGCTTGTCCCCCGAAGGCGAGAACGCGACACTGCTCGTGTACGACTTCCACGTGGACACTACGAAAAGACTGAGGCGCGTCCGGCAGGCCACGCTCGAGTTCGAGTTCAGAAGCAGCGTCCCGGGGGTCAAGGCTCCCGTTGTCCAGGCCATCGCCCCGGAAGGCCGTCACACGATCCTCTTGTCCACGCAGGAGGAGAGTCTGACGCGTGGCACGGAGCTCAACGCGGGAGCCAGCCAGTTCGTGCAGGCCGGTGTCACGGTGAAGCTGGAGAAGACGGTCAGCAAGACGACGAGCGACGCTGCCGCTGTCAAGGGGTACGTCTTCAGCGATGACTACGGCAACGGCGTGGGCGCGAGGTGGGATCTCATCGAAAACGCCTCGCAGAAGTCGGGCACGCCTAGCTTCTTCCGCTGCGCCCTCCTGCTCAACAGGAAGTTCGACGAGCAGAACTTCGAGTGCAGAATCACGGTCAGGGCCGAGGCGGATTGGAAATCCGAAATGGGCCGGCTCTTTGGTTCGACCCCGGTCGATGACCCCATCCTCTTCGACCCTACCCTTCCACCCACCAACAAGCTGCGCAGGGATGGGTACGGCATGGATAATCTAGGGGCCCTGGACCTGGACGAGTTCGTATGCATACTGTTCAGCAAGTCGCAGGACAAAGAGGCGGCGAAGAAATAAAGCCGGGTTAACCCATGGGAATGATGTTAGCTGCAGCCGTAAAGACTTCTCATCGATAGGTAGAATTCTTACAAAAGATGATCCTATCCTGGTACATGCGAATAGATAACGCACGACGACAGACTGCTAAAACCCTGCTTGTATTGGCCAGAACCCCGTTCAGCTCGGCGGCTAGGATAGAACCATGTATTGTCAGAACCCCGTTCAGCTCGGCGGCTAGGATAGAACCATGTATTGTCAGCTTACGGTGGTTTCGCATGCATACACCTATGCATCATGCAGTCTCTAGCCTGCATCATGCAGCCCGCCCCTCCGCTCGAGCCCTTGCTCTTCGAGGCGAACCACCGTGTCAGACCAAAGGATGCCTGCTGGGCTGTGGTCTCTGTCGCGAGCCCTCTCTGTTGAATGAATGTTGAAGTGCAGTGCTTCTCCAAGGGCGCGCGCGCGTATACCCAGCTTCCCACGTACAAAGTCGAACGTCGTACGTACGTTTGACGGCTACTTTGGAGAGAAGAAACATGTCGGACTCAGAGAACGACTCTGGCTCGGACTCCAGCAAATCGACTTCATCTCGACGAGCTTCTTCTCGGCAGCTTCCCGTGCGTGCCCCAGCTGTTGAGACAACCGACAAGAAAGTCGATCGCGAAGAGCATGAGGAGAAGGCGGCTAGTCCAGAGGCCCAGGACTCGGCACCAGATAGGATTTCAACAGGAAGCCCGGTGCCCAACCCAGCTGAGCATGATTTGGTGCTTGAATGGCAGAGCCAAGAGCCATCACAGAAGGACGACTCTGATGATGCCCAAGCCACCCGACTCATAGAGTAAGATTGTTACATAGCTCTGGTCAATAGCTTATGACGTGCTGACATTTCTTTTTTTTCTCCTCGATCAGCTTCGTGGTAGTCCCCGGTGTCTATGGAGATTGGGACGCCGGCGTAGGAGACAGTCCTGGCTCGGGGACATCTGCTTGGGTGCCGAAGTTTGCTGGGAAGCAATCCGAGTCAAGCCCATCGGACCTGAGCAGCTCGGACTGCAGAGTGCTTCGATTCAAATATGATTCCGCCGAAATCTATCGTGGCAGCCGGAGTCGCCAGGCGATTCACCGACTCGCGTTGAAGCTGCTCCAAGGTTTGGAGTACCAACGGAGAACGCAGACAAAGGTTTTCGAACCCATTCAATATCACGGCGTACTTGGTCTTTCCAGCCTTATTCGCTAACCTCTGTTCGTAGAAACGATTGATCTATTTTATCGCGCACGACTTGGGCGGCATCATTGTTAAAGACGTTCGTACCAATCACTCTACCCCAGGTGCGCCTTGTTAACCAGTTGGCAGGCTTTAATCACTGCCGCGCTCAAAAGCCATGACTGGGTTGACATTTCGCAAATGTCCCGAGTTCTCGTAAGTCCTCAATGAAGATAATAATAATTCTATAATGAGCTTTCCCCTGATGACGATGATTTAGATATTCAGTGCTTGTCCTCACCGCTGCTCCAGCGCCGCAGACTTGCAAGACAGGTTAACCCGCTTCCTGTTCGAAACTTATAAGCAAGACCGGGAAAAGGCTCGTCCTGCAGCGTCATCGATACCGGGACTCGCAGAGGCCATCAGTCAGATCAATGGGCTCTTCATTGACTCCAAGGTTCCTTTGCGTAGCTGGATTGTCAACCTTCATTCCAAGAGCGAAGGACCAGCTGGTATTCACAACGTGAGACTGGCTACTACCAAACGTTCACCCTAGCAGAAGTGCTGATGCTTTTGTTGTTGTTGTTGTTATCCAGGTATTTGATAACTTCACGGGCACCTTGGGGCTTCCCCTGGAAGTGCGGCTGCCGGAGCCAAGCGAACCAGACTACCGCTCTCTGACGAAACGTTTGAAAACCTTGGAATCAGGTCAGTTTCTCTTTTCTCTCCAATATTTTAATCAATATTTCCCTGCCAGATGTGATGGCTCGTGCTGACCTCACAAAAGATGTCATAGCAACAGTGCAAGAAGCCCAGCACCGCCACGAGAGGAAGCTTCTTACTCTCGCATCCCCCGTCTATCCTTTGAAGTCCGAGGAGCGATCGAACCCTCTCCAACACCTAGAAGATTACCAGACGTGGCTCAATAGCTCCGCACCCCGCGTCCTCTATATCCATGGAAGCGGCGAGGCGCGAGATGTTGCGGAGCAGGTTTTCTACTCCCTCGAGAAGAAGACGGACATCAGGAGAAGGGCAATGGTCCTATACTTTTCCTTCAACAGTCGGGACGTTCGGTGCGACTCCATTCGGGACATGATTGCGACCTTTATTGCCCAGATCGCGAACCATTACCCTCAGATGACTGGCCGTCTCGACAGGTTCTTCATACAACTGCACAACGAGCATGGTTGGACGGAAGCAGACTTGGTGTACTTCTTCGAGAGGTTCAGGACCACCGACGAAGTCGAACAGACCATGATCGTCATCAACCATTTTGACGAATGTACAAAGGGGTCTCGGAAGACCTTTCTCGATAACATAATTGCCCGACACCAACAGGGAGAATCTCCTTGGAGAATAGTCGTGACGAGCAACAAGCCAGGCGCTCTGAGCGAAGAGCTCTCTGGTTCATTCTGTGTGCCTATTGACTTGTCCACGCTTGGCCATAATAGCCTGGCGCTCAACAGCGTTGAAAGCGATCTGGAGCAATTGGCAAAGATGCGACCCGATCTATCTTCCGAGAAGGAGAGGATGTGCAAAGAAATCCAATTCCTGAATGGCCTCGACCCTTGTGTACGAAATGTTGTCCGTGAGCAAGCCTTGTTACGTGGCGACTGGGGGCATGAGATCTCACTTGCAGAGATATTTGGCTCGTTGAGTCTCACAAAAGGCCACGAGAAGAGTCAAGAAACGCTGAGAGAGGTTTCGCATTGGGTTATGAGGCGGTTCCCAGACAAAGTCATGCTTCGTCGCCTCCTGGCGTGGCTCTTGTATGCTGTGAGGCCCCTTACAGTGTGGGAGCTTGCGACTGTTCTCGCCTTTAATACGGAGGCAGACGGTGGCCAGTTTGAACCAAATCACACGGCTGTGGCGAATCTCATATCAAACATCCAGACGTGGTTTGCCGGAATCATCGAAATCGACCACAACGAGGTCAAGTTCACATCCACCCGTCTCCATACCATCATGCGTACAGGAGGCGACCCCCAAGAAGCATCAGGTCAGACGAAGTACCTATGGGACGAAATTAGACACACGGCACACGCGGAGATCACAAATCTATGTCTCGAATACCTCTCCCGTTCTTCTGTGCAGAAGGCTCTTGAGGAGATGTTACGCGCTGCCGACGTGAGCACCGCCGAGGCTGCTTTTTCTCCAGACCGTACGAACCTTGTCTCATACGCTGTGCAGGCATGGACACACCACTACTCCCTCAGCTCCCCTGCTCCCGACTTGTCAACTTTGGAGTTTCAACCGGGTCTTCTCAAGAGTCTGGCTAGTGGACATTGGCTCTTGTCCAACCCAATTACGAGAAGGGTGACATGTTCGGAGACAATGTTCCCCTTGTTTTTAGGACTGGGGATCCCTGGTGCGGTCAAACCACAGGACAAAACAGATGCCTTCCAGGGCCTTCTGGAAGCTGCCCGAAAGGGACAGAACAGAATAGTCCGAGATCTGCTCGACGAGTACGATATTCTCGAGACACAGTTGTGGGAGGTTCTTCAAGCGTCCGGGACTTTCGGGGACGAGGAAATGATGCTGAGCGTGCTGGATCGCATCATACCGACTGTCAAGAATACCGATGATATCCAATGGCCCCCTGTGCTCATCTATCGAGCGTGCTGGCTCGGCCTCGATAGATTTGTGGACAGGATCCTCAAGCTTGGCTGCCCTGTAGATCCCGAGGTCGAATGGAGGACCACTATGCAGGCATCTCCTCTTACACAGGCAGCGCGAATGGGCCACACGAAGGTCGTCCGCCTGCTTCTCGAGCACAACGCCAGCATGGAGTTCAAGTCGGCTTATGAGAGGAATGCGCTTCACTTAGCTGCATCCATAGGACACACAGAGGTCGTCAGAATGATGGTCGAAGACTTCAAGGTGAAGGTTGACTGGCCTTCGGAGCAGAACTTCACTTCTCTGTACCTGGCGGCTGTCTTCGGGCACTATAAAACAACTGAGCAGCTCCTAGACGCCGGTGCAGACCCCAACATGGGAATGTCTTCGGAATCGCCAAATCTAGATCAATGGACACCCCTGGTAGTGGCAACCGACGATGGCTTCCAGCGTTGCGTTCAATTATTACTCGATAGAGGAGCAAATCCGAACATGTCCGGCCCAGGAGGTCCACCGTTGCGATGGGCAGTCATCCAGGGCCACCTTGAAATATTCAACGCCTTGTTAGCCGCAGGAGCCGATCCGAAGAGCAGTGACTTCACCGAGTTGCCGCTTGTGATCGAGTGCGTTGGCTGGGGCTTCAAGCCAGAAAGTCTGGCCATGCTAGAGAGACTGCTCGAGCTCGGACTAGATGTAAATGCCAAGGGCAGCATCGAGGGACCTGCACTGGTCTATGTTTTACAGTGTTGCTCAAACGAGCGTTTCGAAGATGGAACGTATGAGTACGAACCCAGCCCGCACAGGGAACGTGCGGTGCAGATGCTCCTGGAACACGGGGCCGACCCTAATGTATGTACCGTGAACGGTGAAACAGCCTTGCACCATGCCGCAGTCCAGGAGAGGTACGAAGTCGTGCAGATGCTCCTCGAGAAGGGTGCCGACCCAAATGTGATGAGCAAGCTAGGCAACACGCCTCTCTTCGACTCCCTACGCAGAGCTGACGTTGCTCGTCTGTTGCTGGAGAAAGGCGCCAACCCGAACGTTGTTCTAAGTCACGGCTGGACAAACCTGACATACGCAGCTAATTACGGTCTTGAAGAATGCGTGAGACTGCTCCTCGAGTACGGCGCTGCAGTTGACTTAGCGTACGGCGAAGGTGTCGAAGCAGCAGAGATAGACTGGCTCAAGGGTTGGACTGCTCTCAGGTGCGCCGGAACGAGGGATCATTCTGCGATCGTTCGACTTCTTGCTGAAGCGGGAGCGGATATGCAACACACAGTGAACGAAATCAAGGCGCCGGTCATTCATTCCATCGCACATTCGAACACCCTGTCGACCTTCTTGGAGTTCTTGTCGCGAGTCGACGTTAACCAGGTCGATACCGAGAACTGGACACCCCTTCATTACTCTGGAGTTCCACTCGATAATGTCAAGCGCCTCGTCAATGCCGGGGCAAATCTTGAGATTGCGAACAGCAGGGGCGATACACCGCTCACCTCTTGTGTTTGCTGGAGCTTGGAGCAGACAAAGTATCTCGTCGACAAGGGGGCAAACATCCACCATGTATCACCATACTACGGATCAGCTCTGGATCAAGCTTGTAGAAATGCTAATCTCGAGATGGTCAAGTTTCTTGTCGAGAAGGGGGCCGACGTGAACCAGGTCTGTGGTACAATTACCGGCACGCCACTGCAAGCATTATGCGTCCGGTACGTGAACGTTGATTCGTCGTCGGCTGAGGAGATCGCCCGTTACCTCTTGGATGAAGAGGAGAGCGATCCTCATGTACGCCCGAAAAGCCGCAGGGCAGACGTCACATTGAGGGCCGGGATCCTGGGGTACGCCATCAATGCAGCCGCCCTCATGGACCAGCCAAATATCATCAATCTCATCCTAGACCAAGAGGGTGGCACCGTCGATGTGAAAGATGATGCAGGCCGCATGCCGATACACCTCGCTGCGTTCAATGGGATCGTTAACTTCGAGGCCATCCTGGACAGGGGTGGCGATATTCATGTCAAAGATAAGTTAGGTCGTACAGCCTTGCACCATGCTGCACACGGGAGCCGCCTGCAGGCTGTCGAGCGGATCATGTCACTCCTCGACGATAAGACGGCTGTCAATGATTTGGACCTCGATGGGTGGACGCCGCTCTGTTGGGCCGCCCGGGGCCCAGCTTCAGGGCTCGATGAGCAGCGCGCAAGTGAGCCAGCTGCACAGGCTGCTGTGATCAGACTTCTGCTGGAGAACGGAGCCGACGTGGATACGGTGATAACTGTGGGGGATGAAAAATGGACCGCCGTCACAATCGCTCGATACCATCAGTGTTCTCCAGAGGTTGTTTCCCTGCTGAGCGGCGGATCAAGCTCAAAGCCGGCCAGTGGCCAAAAAGAAGCTGGCAAAACTTCAGATGCTGCTGAAGTGTTGGACGAAAGCGGGAAGAAGCCCAGGTGGAAGATTGGTCTTCCACAGACGGGTTGGTGTGATGCGTGCCAAGCTGTAAGTCCGCGTTCTATGTCTATTAAACAAGTCATCAAATACTTACGCAGTGTGGTTTAGGATATCATGGGCTTCAGCTTCACTTGCAAAAGTTGTCCATGGCTGTGGTACTGCTTCAAGTGCCATCCCCATGCTTCTATCCTTCACAACCCCGAGCATGAGTACAAGAAAAACGGTGCAGAAGAGTACAGGGAGGAGACTGCAGGCGAAGCAGCTTCGGCGGCTTCTAGTTCTTCGAACTCAGATGACTCGGATTCCGACTCTGATACCTCGTAGAGATCTTCATTGGAGATGGATCATGTATACACCTCAGCGTGTCTTGGCAGCCATGGTTGATAGAGTACTCGATCGCTATGACAAAAAAGCGTTGGATGACATGCCCTGTCGGAATCAATGATGCAGCTGTGCATTATGGCAAACGAGACCGTGAAATAAGCCATCTACCCAAATGAAACGTAGACTATTTTCGCGGTCCGGTGCAGTTCTCTACAGCGATACTAAGGTTTCTCAGAGCCGTCATGGGCGTGCGGCATGTTTCAGCGAGCTGCAAGAATGGAACCCAAAAGTTATCGATGGGTGAGGTTCTTGTAGGTCGGCAATTCTACTGCCGCTAACAATATCACCCACTTCCTCACCAAGCAAACCAGACTGTGAATAACGTGAGCGCGCATGGGCACCGGTGACGAGAGACGTGCGAGCTGCCTGAGGTGGAGGACCCCTAGCCTGGCGGGACTTGTCTGGCGGCCGATACTAGGCTATCCTCTGCAGTGAGCCTGGTACCACAGTCGGCGAGTTGAGAACATCTGACGCTAGTTGAAGGTGGTCCTTTAGGGAAGAAACCATGCGAAGGAACTCTTCTTTCGTCGCATTAGAAGAATCAGTTGCTAGGAGCACATGGGCCGAGGGGGGTAAGGGTATCTCTGGCCACGGAAGTGTTCGCGGTGCAGCATCACCATGCAATGGATTCAAGCATCCCACATCTCTCTGTTCATCTGTGCACCCCGAGCTCGAAGCGGATGATGGTGCTGATCGAAGCAGAATGTCCTTCTCATCTTGTCCCTTGAATGATGTTGTTCGCTCTGCGCCGTCCCAGGCAAGATTGGAAGACATCACTTGCGGACCAAGGTCATCAGACACATAGATAGATGGCTCCCGATTCCATCGTCGTGATTGCTGTTCATAAGGGAAAGCATCATGGCTTGTCGTGGATAGAATTGATGCAGTATCTGAAGTAGAAGTAGACGGTCCATCATTATATGCTCCCTGGGATGTAGAATCAAATAGGCCAGCATCGAGATCGATTAAGCTTAAGGCTGATGCACGAGGATCAGTCGCTGCTGGACCCGTTCGGAGTGTGTCTTGCCCGCTGGCCTGTGCCTCAGTCCCATCAGCTACTGCTGCGAATGATATAGCTGGCTGCCCTGCCTCCGGAGTTTCCATGATAGGAAACTTCCATTCAGGAGTTGGGACCCGGCCTTGGTCCGTCATTGGAGCAGAAACGACTCTAATCTTATCGGGCTCGTCAAGTGAACCAGTTGTGCGATCAAAATCCAGGCCTAATCCTGCTGGATTTGAAGGGAAACGCCATTCTAGCGTTGGCGGGCGATTTGGACCTGGCTGGTTCCCTGGGGCAAGGCGGACGGTTTGTTCGGCGGCGGCGTCAAGATCGATCAATGACTCCCTTACATCAGAATTCTTCGTATCGGCTCGGAGAGGTAGATCGGGTTGTACAATAAGTTCATGGCGCATATAGAAGGCGCGGGCGTTATCATCGTAATTGGACATTGTGTTGGGGTTGAACACTCGTTCCAGGGGAGTTACAAGGGGTTTAATATGTGCAGGGACTTGTCGGCGACGAGTTGCTGGCGCTCCGGAGGCTTGCTGAGGAGGATCTGGGTATGAACGATACGTCTCGAACAAATCGTTGTCTATCTGATCCCGTTCGTCAAAGTCCCAATCTTCAGTTAGCGAGGGTGACTCTTGGGATATAGCCTGAGCACCTCCTGCCGAAAAAAGTGAAAGACGACTTCCGCCTTGTGACTCCCAGACTCTGTAGTTGTGTAATAGCTTTTGGAGTGAGCTAGTGGGATATTGCAGCTCGGTATTGGCAATGTAAGGATGTTGTTGGATCTGCTCGATAGGCGGCCGTGCTGCAGGGTCTTGAACCATGCATCGACTGATGAGATCTTTGAGCCCTGGAGAATACTGCTCTGCCTCGAGACGGGGAGGGTTTTGCTTCAAGTAGGCACCGAATTCAGCCATGTCAACGATCGGCATTGCGTTGGGAGGTAAACCAGCAGCCATCTCGAAAGCTGTCGAGCCGAAGGCCCAGATATCAACCTCAATACCGTATGACACACTGGAATCGAAGAACTCAGGGGCCATCCATTGTAGCGTCCCTGTTACAGTGGTTCGTTTATCAACCCTGCTGTCGACGATACCGGCGACACCAAAATCACATAGTTGAACGCGTCCATCTTCTGTGACAAGGATGTTTGCACATTTGATGTCGCGGTGAATGATAGACTCTTTATGGATCCAGCGCAGGGCGATCGCCGTCTCTCGAAGAATAGGAATGATCCACTTCTCAGACAACCCTTTGGTGGGCTTCATAAGTGTAGACACGCTACCTCCAGCGCAATACTCTGTGATAACCCATATTGACTGCCCGACGAGCAGACTATCGACAATGACATTAATGTTCTTAGCGCCACTTTCGTTCAGCAACTTGAGCGTGTTAACCTCGTGCAAGATATCTCGAAATGTGTCTGATGTGCCGGGGCGGAAGCTGTCGCCTTCCTCAATGCTGATGATCTTAACCGCGACCAGTTCTCGTGGTGTGGTTTTGGTAAACGCTTTATAGACGCGACCGAAGCTTCCTTTGCCTATGAGCTCGAATAAGATGTATGGAGGGCAGTCGCGTCCATCGGCGGCACATGTTTCTTCGAATAACCGTTGGACATTCCGAGCATCCTCGATTGCATTCTGCCTCATAGGCGAATAATCAGCCGGACCAACTTTCAAGGCAGAAGTAGCCATCTCTTATGCGGGAGGCGTCTTTCGCCATTAAAGCCACGTGAAGGGGGGGCGATTCTAAGCGAGAAGCCGCGTTTCTTCAACGAGATTCAGATGTGGTATGGAAGTTGCAGGCGCAAGGTGGCCCAGCATTGTTGTCATTTCGATGAAGCTGCCCATCCTGCCTTAGTCATCCCACATATTGCGGTTCAACCTGAAACAAGGTCTGGGTTTTTGACGAAACACCTTCATGGGAGCAGGGGAGGAACTCGGACGACTCCGCACCTGGGGTAATTGGTCGAATTCTGCTACCAACCTCGTTCTCATTAGCTCATTCAATCCGGAGTACCAGAATCAAGATGAGCGAGTCGAAGTGCACCCCGAGCTCAGGCGCTGGTCGCAGGTGGTGGTCCACGAGTAAGCTCCCCTGTCACCACGCCCGAACTCTGATGCTCACAGCCTGCCAGCAGTCGCTGAGACAGGTTCGTTGATGATGGATGACGAGTACCGAGGGCAGAGTGTTCGAAAGGGTGTCCCGAGCTTACCTATCGGGAACAACAAACCATCAACCAACCCCTGTTCGGCATCGGCAGTGGCTGAGGATCTCAAGCCTAATGAACTTCGGTACTGGAAAGTCTGCGATGCCAGCTGCATGAACATTAGAGGCCCTTACCCGACATCTTTCCCATCTGACTCGAAATAAGTGCCACGGTCGAGAACCGAATAGTCTTACTCAGCTTACCGACAGGATAGAGCGAGCTATTCATAGCCTCATCGGATGAGGAAAAGACAACTCCTTTGACGAGCTACGCCCAAGCCTCGTCCCCACATCAATCATCTCGAGTGATCATCCTATCCTTTCGTCTGATCGCCCTGCCCGATACCTCGATCCCGCGACCCCCGAGTGGTTGGACCGCACTCTCACCCCCAAATACTAGCAGACTGCGAGCGTATGTCACAGGGTTTGGCCATTTATTGTCTTATCACATACCCTGTCCCAGAAAACAACGCAGTGGCTTTCAAATCTGTGTGTGAAGTTCCATAGGTCCAGCCCCAAAACTAGTAATTGGTAGGTCAGCCCGCTTGACTAAAAGCATCCAAGCCAAAGCCCTCACAATCCACACTGAGCGGCCGCTAAGAACGACGAACACTAAAAGCAGTCTACTTTACTTACCTTATGTTCCGGACCCGGGGCCGCCGGTCACTGTAATCGGGAGCGGCCGGCAGCTTGTTTATTTAGATACAGACATGATCTGAGCTCCATCATCTCAGCCCATCATCCGAACTGATTGAGCTTGCTCGACGAGTCAGGCGTTCTGGAAGGCTCATGTCTTCGAAAGCTTCGTCATCTTTGTCCAATGACGCTAATCCCGAGCACACCGGCGGCTCTTTTCAGTCTGACGCGCGCAAGAAATCGTCGGCTGCCCTTGCTCCCTTAAACTCTCTCCGATCTCGTAGCCAATAGCGATGCCGGCAGACAGCCAGGGTTGCGTGCCGGCTGTTCCATTACCAAATTCGCACAGGGAAACCTACGCATATGTATTTGCACATGGCAAAAGAGAAATACACAGACTTTCGTCTTGCTGTCGGGGGATAACGCAACTGAACTTTGTTGTTGCTCCACCACAATGCGACTCTCTACCTAGCGAGTGGGAAAGGGGGGGGTCGCACACAGAGGAGCATTCCTTTGCCACGAGTATGCAACTAGTTCCAAGGGGTCTGTCCTCTTGTTCTGCTACTAAGCAAAAAACGGGTGGTGATCGTGAACAAGCCCAGCAAGGCCGACTCAAGTTAGCTGTGTAGGCTTTTTTAAGGGCCATTCCAGTCCGTTCCCGGAGGAAGGGTTGCAGCGGGAAACAGATACAAAGGAGCTGCGGGCACCCACTGTCGATCACCTTGCCTCAGTCTTCTTCTTCTTGGATTTCTTTCACCGCTCAAGACTTGTTTGGGGAAACCTCCCTCTCTTTTGCCGTCGATTTGCACGCCGAAAATCTTCGTCCTGAGAGACAGGGAGCCTGGGCTCGTCTTCTCATATACTGCTTGCATCACCTGACACCAACAGCATAAACCGAGCCTCGCAGTTATTTCAAGAGCTCTAAACATGTCGCAATCTGACAAGGCGGAGGACCGGTCCTTGGACTCCATGAACCAGGCCACACGCACGGATGGTGCTGTTTACGATGAGACCGGTGTGCCGATCTGTCCAAGCAGCACAACTGACAAGAAACTGATGTGGAAGATTGACTTGCACGTTGTCCCTTGGCTGTGCATCATGTATATTTTTGCGTTCCTCGGTGAGTCTCACGCCGCCTACGTTATGCCACGAGGATCTTCTTTCGCTGACACTCGAAATGATCTGCGGTAGACCGAGTGAACATCTCGAACGCAAATGTCTACAACATGTCCGGTGAATTAGGGCTCATGGATCACGAATTCAACACTGCCCTTGTTATCTTCTTCGTCCCGTATGTTCTTTTCGACATTCCGTCCAACATCTTGCTCAAGCACTTCAAGCCGCACGTCTGGCTTGCACTCAACATGTTTTTCTTCGGTCTCACCACCCTCTGCCAAGGCCTGGTGACCAGCTATGGCGGTCTTCTCGCCACGAGATTCTTCCTGGGCGTCTTCGAGACCGGCATGTTTCCTGGGGCGTTTTACTTGATCTCAATGTGGTATAGACGCCATGAGGCTCAAAAGAGAGTGGGTGCATCGCCAGAAACTAAACCAGCGCATCAGAGCTAACACCTTGGTCAGATCAGCTTTTTCTTCAATTCTACGACTCTGGCCGGCGCCTTTGGCGGACTCCTGGCTGCGGCCATCGGAAAGATGGGCAATCAGGGACTCTCCCTGCCTGGAATTACAAGCAATGCCGCTGGCTGGCGCTTCATTTTCATCCTCGAAGGAGCTCTCACTGTCGTTGTCGCCGGCTGCTTCTTCTTCCTGCTTCCTGACTTTCCTGAAGATGTGAAATGGCTGACCGACGAGGAGCGCACCTATGTCAAAGCCAGGCTCGCCATCGACCAGGGAGAGTCTGGACGCCACCGAAAGACCACCCTTCGCAGTGTTGGCCGCGTTTTCAAGGACGTCAAGGTCGTTCTTGGCGGGTTCATGTACTTAGGCTTCGTGGTTCCGGCGTACGGATATGCCTACTTCGCTCCTGGGATCATCCGCTCGTACGGCTACGATCCTATCCAGACGCAGCTGCACAGTGTGCCCCCATGGATTGCTGCGTTCGGGTTTTCCATGATCCTTGCCTATGCTTCTGACAAAACTCTTCACCGCTTTGGCTTCAACATATTTTCCATCTTTGTAGCCATCACGGGCTTCGCGATCCTTATCTCCGTCCACGACAACCGGGACTTACAATACGCAGCCCTCTTCCTTGTGGTCGCTGGCACTTACACGGCACTGCCGCTCATGATAGCGCACGTGCAGATGAATGTCGGGGGTCACACGCGTCGTGCGGTCAGCTCAGCATGGCAAGTCGGCTTTGGTAACGTTGGTGGATTCATCGCGTAAGTCACATGAATTGCGCTGCAAAGCCCTCCTCGTTGCGGCGCCCCTCTCTTCTTTGCCTCTGGCGATTCAAAAAGACCAGGCAACGCGCGGTCCAGGACGATTATAAAGCTCCGAGGGGAAAGGATTGCTAACAGAATACGTCCAGGTCCTATACTTTCTTGAAGGAGGATGCGCCGAAGTTTATCAAGGGATACAGCATTTGCATCTCGTTCGCTGTCATGAGTCTCATTTGCGTTCTCGCATACTCCTTCCTTTGCTGGAGTGAGAACAAGAAGAGGGATGCGAGGGCTGGGGACGACCACGGCTTCACCGAGGACGAGAAGGCTGAGCTGGGTGATCACTCGCCAGACTACAGATACATGCTGTAAGGGCAAGGCGTTCAGTGGATCATCGGCATCACGACACAAAGGCGGGAACATGCGTGGGTCGGGTTCATCGTACAGTGGGTTTACACGAAGCTTTAGCAAACTTGATCTTCTCTCTTCAAGGGAAATATGCCTTCAATAATACTAATATGTTGACACTGAAAGTTTATGTTCAAGCATGGTGATACTGATCGATGGGCCCCGTCACGTCTGAGCATCGATCCTCCAAATTATGGCATATAATGACCTTTCCCAACTGTTCACGAAAAGCCTCCCTTCCGTATTTCATAGGGAGAAAGAATCCGAAAAGGGACTTACTTGCCAAAGACTATTCCCGCTTACAGTTTGCATTCACTTTTCGTTGTACTTTATATCGTAGTTAGCCTTGGCGAAGTCTGGGTGATGTAAAGCAAAATCCATAAACGTCATTGTAATTCCAACCATCATCCTGAGCCACTGAAAGACCTCCGAAAGCCCTGCACCGGAGATACTATCAGCGGCTGCGATATGCTACGCATCGTGAGAATCATTCCCGAAATTGAATAGGTGACTTAACAGTGTCTCATTCTGCCTGCGTGCGGCGTTAACCCAAGGCCATATTTGTGTGAAGCGAGTGTGCCGCATAACCCTCTAGAATCTCCTGGCGAGAGTGCATCCATAGACAAAGCGTCCTGCGCCTCTGTCATTCTGTGGTTTCCTCTTCACCAGCACCAGTAAAGCGACGTCATGGCGAGTGCCTCTTCCAGAGATTTTACGAAGCTTACCGAGTACGTGCCAGAGATTCCTTGGTATATGTAGGTAGTCCAACCCGATCTCGCTTAAGTCTCCACCCACACCAGAGCTTCTTGAGGAGGCCGGACGATCAGGATTCGACAAGGACCAGCAGTGAAGAATTTGGGCTGCTGGTGGTACCTGTGTTGACGAAGTCGTCAGAGACCAGTGCGTCTCGCTTCAAGTGTGATGATCAATGCGAGGATTTGACCTGGGGAATCAAGGACCACAATCTCTGTGGTTGTTACTTCTGGGAACGGTATCATCGTCGAACAGTCAGTCCAACGTCACCATGAACTGGGTCAGTGCCTTATGAGTTTATGTCTGCCTAATTGTATTGGCCCCATGTGGCATCTATTTGACTCTGCAGTGTGGACCCAGCCTCAGCCTTAAATTACTACCATGTCAACGTTAAGCTTGGAAGAACGATGGGGGAAAGGGGGAGATACTACGTTCGTGCTTCAGGCTCCAGTGAGTTTCTTTCTTTCTTTTTCCTTCTCTCTCTCTCCCTTCTTTTTAGGAAAAAAAAGAGAGCCCCCCTCCTGACAAAGACAAGTCCAGTCTTCCTATCACGATGCAACGTTCACGTTACAAAGTAAGATATTCTTACCTTGGAATCTCGACAAAGGTTGGCCAGTGGTAGATCGGACATGGGAGGATTACTCCTGCGACCTGGTATCTGCAACAAGGAGGACTCACTCCGAACAACCTCACCCGGAGTCGTATCGTCCACTCAGCGGTATAAGACATGGCCTACATTTCAAGTACCGTGAGAGCAGGCATTTCGTTCTTGGTGTGCGGTGGAACTTGAGGGAACTTTGTACGGCGTTCCCATGCTATAACTTTGCGACTTGTTTATACATCAAGTCTATTGTTTGTCGTTAGACCCGCCCGCCTTGCTGAGACGATTTCGTACCATAACTTGAGATCTCAAAGCATAGCATTGTGAAGTGAAAACCTAATCTCGCCAACGATATGATCCGCCAGCTTCTTCCAGGCGGACGGTTTCAAGACTTGGCCGTTTTGCATGTAAATCATTCAGCATGCCTAGGTACTTTGGGTAGAGTTCCATACGAATCTTGTCGTCCGGAACGAGTTGGCGTCGCTCTGCATAAGAGGGAGTCTTCCTGGTAGATAGTAGGTATAGTCCTATAGTAACTACTAGGTTAGGTACGTAGTCCTATGGAGTTGAAGCCAACTACTAAACTATAAAGTAACTTGCAGATACTCACTGTGGGAAACAAGCACCCTCAGGAAATACGGGGTCGCTCAAGGACTGTAGCCATTGGTTTGCAGACAATTGAGTTCCAATGCATCTTCATGCAGTTTTTTTCCTTCTCCTGTTCCGGCTTCTAGAATGGATGGACGGGAAGAAACTTGCGACAACAGCATCCCTGCATTGGGTAAAATCCTGGGCTCAGTAGTACCCGTGGTGCTTCTGCTTTAGCGAGTCGCCCAGTTGCCTGAAAGCCTCCCAAATGCATTCAGTGAGTTTTGTGTGTAGTGTGGTGTGTCTTTGGAATGCTCGCGTGGTCGATAGCTTTTGTTCCTCAAGCACGCTATAGCTTATTTGCTTCGTTAGTGGGAAACCTTGTTGGTCCACGGCGTGTCCGTTTGCGCCTGGCCTGCGATTTTCTTCGTTTTCTTTTCTTTGGTTACAAGCTTGCTCAGTGTCTAAGGACTGCACGTGAAAACAATGCTATGTAACTGGTCTTTGCCAATGACGCAGCATTTGGGTGCCTCAATCATGACACAACAGCAGGGAAGGGAAGAATTTGTCAAGAGCATCAGGCATCAGTAAAGGCAGTCCCCGTAGGTGTAAGACACACATAGTGACAAAGAGACCTCGATACGAGCGAGCCCTTTGATGTGATGTGTACACTGTATTCTCTTCATGCGTAGCCTTCGATGTTGGTGTAAGTTCTTCTGATACATTTCTTCGAAAAGTCTGCTCAAAGATGGAGGAGGAGAAGATGGCTCACAGGGCTGATCCTCTATCGAACCTTAGCCTGGCCCGTGTTTCCGGAACCGACAGAAACGCCCTATCGTCTGGAGATTCAGGAAACGGTTTGTTTTGCAAAAGAACTGTGGCTGCTGTGAAAGCATCTGCGCGCGTCTTCCCTCTTTCGTAGCAAATCAGAGGTTTGTTTGACCGTTTGAATGGTCCTACGAATTGCCCGAATGTAGAGGGGGGCGCTTTGGTTCAGCTCAACCGGGACTAGAACGATCTAGTCGAGGTAAACTTCTCGGCTCATGGCTTTTAACTCTATGCTTTGCAGCTAAAGGACGGGCCCCATAGAGTGGATTTTTGTCGGCCTGGCCTTGCTTGAGGTTACTTGCCTTATTCAAGGCGAGCCCGTATCCGAACCATGGGTGCTTCAACGTTGCGATTTTTCGAGGTCTCCTCGCAGATTATGCCAACGTTTCGTGTCAGGCCAACAGCCAACAAGCTGAAGCCCCTCAAAAGCAAAATCAAGGAGGAGGATATCCGAGGAAAAGCCACTTTAGGTAAGGCAAGGTAAAGCATGGCAAGGTAAGGTAATCGGAGGCCTCACTCCACTATTGGTCAAGCTACAGAACTATAGTCACGAAACTAGGCAAGTCTTTGTTTCAATGTCTGATGTGATGGTCAAAGTGTGCGCCACCAGATATACCTTGAAACATAGACTTTTACTCCTTCAGCCTTCCCCAGATTTTGTATCGTTACATTCAGACCGCAATGTTACTGCGGAACTCCAACCGTGAACGAAGGCATGAGAGCCGAAGTCTATTGAAGTTGTGCACTCATCATGTGCTGTTGGAAGAGGTGAGGGACCTCTTGAATGTTACATGAACACCAAGCCATTTGTCAAAGCTGTGAAGCCATGGCTGTTTTAGTTGGAATCTTCATCTGTTCTGGGCTTCGTATGGCGAGGAGGACGACTCGATGGAGAACAATTGACAAGTATAAAGGAGTCAACGTCGCCAGCCTTGTGTTGGTTTCGGAATCATCATCATCATCATTCACATCTTCACCTCTCCTTCAAACTTCTCATCCCATACTCCTTTACGCATTTCACCTCTCGACACCATGAAGTCATTCACCATCGTTGCCCTTGCTGCTACTGGGGCTTTCGCAGCTCCTGTCACAACCACCGAGGGTGGAAATGCTGTCCAGCTCAACGATGCTCCTGGTGTTTGGCCCGGCCCTGGCCCATGGCCCCCGATTCCTCACGCCTCGAAGAGGACTAACGCGGTCGAGCTCAACGATGCCCCTGGCGTTTGGCCCGGCCCTGGCCCATGGCCCCCGATTCCTCACGCCTCGAAGAGGAGCTGGTGGGGAGACCTCTGGAGGAGCTTTGGCAACAACCGTACTCCCTCCAACATGAAGAGAGATGCCCCTAAGGTCGTCAGAGTCAACGAGAAGAAGCCCGTTGGTGTCAACCAGCGCCGCACCAACGAGGCGGCCCCTCAGGTCACTGACGAGGACGCCATCACCCTCGATATTATCAACACTTGCCGCGCCTGGGGTGGCTGTGCCACCGAGGATGGTGTTAACGCCCTGAAGACCAACTTTGCTCCCCGCGTTATCAACACTTGCCGCGCCTGGGGTGGCTGTTCAAGTGAGCAGGTTGTCGAGGTCACCAAGACCCTCGCTCGCCATGAGGTCGGCACCTGTCGCGCTTGGGGCGGTTGTGACACCGACAATGTCAAGGTCACCACCAACGAGCGCCGCTACCTTGATGTCAACGAGAAGAAGCCCATTGGCGTCAACCAGCGCCGCACCAACGAGGAGGCCCCTCAGGTCACTGAGGACGCCGTCACCCTTAATGTTATCAACACTTGCCGCGCTTGGGGTGGCTGTGCTACTGAGGACGGTGTTAACGCTGCGAAGACCATCTTTGCTCCCCGCGTTATCAACACTTGCCGCGCCTGGGGCGGTTGTTCAAGTGAGCAAGTCGTCGAGGTCACCAAGACCCTGGCTCGCCATGATGTCGGCACCTGTCGCGCTTGGGGCGGTTGCGACACCGACAATGTCAAGGTCACCACCAACGAGCGCCGCACTACCACCGAGGAGGCCCCCCAGGTCACTGAGGACGCCGTCACCCTTAATGTTATCAACACTTGCCGCGCTTGGGGTGGTTGTGCCACCGAAGACGCTGTCAACGCCGCGAAGACCACCTTTGCTCCCCGCGTTATCAACACTTGCCGCGCCTGGGGCGGTTGTTCAAGTGAGCAGGTTGTCGAGGTCACCAAGACCCTCGCTCGCCATGATATTGGCACCTGCCGCGCTTGGGGTGGCTGCTAAGCGAACACGCTTACAACGGGATGGAAATCCATAGCTCTGACTCGCCCTCAAAACAATACAAACAACAACACAAGGGCCAGAGATAGTTCATCTACTTCATACTCAGGACTGTGGTCATAGGAACCTGCCTGTAGTTAGAAGTAGCGAAAAGAGAGAAAGCGGAACAAAATCGGTGTTTGGATAAGTAGTTTGCATAGTTGCTTTTAGGCAATCACATCATCTCTCATCAGACAAATTTTCCCCCTTTTCAAGTTGTGATTAGTTTTATGTCCTGATGATGCTGAATGATTAGAGCTCAGTGAGGTCCTCTATGAACCTCGGACTAGTAGGAGACTATTTCAACACTGTTACGTTACAATTTCAGCGTACATGTGCACCCGGGGCGTATCAGTGGAGGCACCACCTTTGCAAAGTTTTAAGTAAAGGGTACATAGCTGTGAAGTAGTTGCAAGAGCCCTATTACCAATAGCATCTTCTTCCTCTCGTCCAACTGCTCTGCCTATAGTACCTAGGCCAGGGTTTGAGGAGGCGCTGTAGTGTCATCACCCACATCCCCAAAGGCACTAGGTGCCTTCTCTATTACGTTACATTTTGATTTCAAATACAAATAATGCTCGAAAAAAACCCTCAGACTCCTTAAGACGGCAATTTGAGAGTGAGAATAAACCCCGGACCGAGCTGTACTCTTCACATCTCCAGTTAAGAAAGAAAAGACATACGATTGCCAAAAACATTCTTATCAATAATTATCATCGTCATTATAGAGCATGGCGTTTCATTATTTAATATACTTATTCTATTGTAGTGAAATGATAGAAGCTTACTTAGCTCTTTGAAGGTGGGTAACCATACAAGTGGGATTTCTATTTAGCAAAGCATCACCCGAATCCAGATTACAAACACCTTTAGTATGTTTAAGATGATTATTATACGTGGTCCCAAGTGACAAAGGTATCATGATGGTAGTAGTAGATTTCTCCCATTCAAAGAAGAGACACCAAGGCATCAGTGTGAGGCCACCACGAAGGCTTTCGCATCAAACATGTGAGAAATTCATCTCCCATGCTACCTCCTAACTACGGCGACCTATTGGAAAATTAAGATTTGGAGGAGCAAAAACTCACCATCCCTTCATTGGTCTGTAGTCCAGGCCCTAGTAGCACATAGAAGACTGAATGAGCGGGTTTGTAAGTTCACAGCTCCAGATATGCCTCTTCAAGTGAACATGGAATATTTTATCAGCATATGTTTCACTCAAGCATCCCATGCCATCTCTTAAGCCCAGGTAGGCCGCTTTTCGGTCCCAAAGTTCAATACACTATTCAGGAGCAGGACTGTGCCGCAATGTGCTTCCGTTCTTATGTAAAGAGCTGGTTTGTCCTTGTGTGGCAGCATGAGTCCCAACGCAATGCAACACTGAACAAACAGCCCAGTGATCATCGCCGGCAATACAGCTGCTCCTCCAGATGAACAGGCCGCAACACGGACGGCGGGCAACATACGCCTCTGCCATGTGAGTTAACTTGGGTTTTCGGATTAGTCTGTCAGACCCAGGGCCGTTTCGCCGTGTTACGAGTTCCTGACGAATATATGGCACAGCTAAGGTATAAAGCCGTGAAAGGGGCGTCACGATATTTATCATATGGCTGTTTGGTGGCATAGGCCCCAGGTTGGCATCTTGTTACCAGCTAGAGAGTGAATATATCATAATCGGCCATTCTGATGGTTTTGAGATGCAGAATAATGCCAATGAACACCTTCACACATCCAAGTCTCAGGACTCGTCGGATCAGAAGCAAACACAGAAATGCGGATCTAAGTTTTACTCTTTCGGAGGAATAACTGATGTAACACTCGTTTGTTGTTGTCCGACATATGTGATGTCTTTCCAACTTATCTTCCTGAGAGATCCTAGTCTGATATGGGCTTGCAAGAGGCTGCAACTGCGAAAATCGGAATGCTGAGCGCAAAGACAATGTCAAAGTCCCTCAATCAGGGGCTTTGTTGGCATCAAAACGTCTTCTAAAGTATGGCTTGACAACTCTTTTCACAGTTGAAGCCGCGGGCGCATCGCGATCCAAATCCACAAGCACGTTCGTCAACGGCCGCAATGTCCCGGCTGGTGATCCTAGAGGCATGTACAGCGAAATCACGGATGGCTCAACTTGCAGGCCCGACTGCACCACCGCCGATCAGCAACATTCCACAACCATACCGCCCTCTGGAGATGGGTACGCCGGCGAGAATGACCATGTAGCGCATTTTCTATCGTTCATGATCCTGCCGCCCTTGCTGCTGCTGCTCGTGATTCTAAGCTGCATATGCTGGTGTTGTTTCTGTCGATGGTCCTCGCCGAGAAGGACGCGACACCCAGCGCAAAGTCAATCAGGGAAGCAATTACAAACGCTTAGCCCTCCTGGTCAGAACAGCCTGGAAGATTCTATTCACGAAAAGTTAACGGCAAGGCTTGCTCCGACGGAACAAGAGCAGTCCGGCTCGGGCATTTGACCAAACTCCCCGAATGAAGGCATATCAAGTTCTTCTATTAATAGGATATCCTAACTTGATTGTCCCATCGCGTCATGCCATGGCTCAGCAAGTCGTCTAAGTAGAATCATGGCTTCAACTTACTTGTACACATTACTGAAGCCGTTAGTGTCTCGTTGTCTGATCATATGACCCCAGCACTTCAAGAGTGTTGTTAAGCTTTGTGAGGCGCATTCCTTGCAACGTTAGAAGTCACACCAGAATGCCTCTCGGTGCAAAGTTTGCTTGGGGTAAGGGTTGGTAAATATCTCAGGACTGAGGAAGACATCTCCGGCGCATCCCTGTGGTTGCTCAATGATTGAGGTCTTGATGCGCGGGTGGCAATCACAAGTTTCCAAGACCATCCTTTTTGCAAACCCTTTCTCGAAATGAGAGCAGCCCATAATCTTCGGTAGGTAATGCCTTGAATCAAGGAGGTGGTCAGGCTCTAAGTCACTGTGCTGCTCACAAGACCTGTCAATGTTGACCCTGGCATTAAGACTGTATCCACATGCCATGCTGCACAAAGAGATCCATTATATAAAGAAATGGATAATATAACTAGCAGCTGCAGGGGCTCGCCTGTCGCCAGGCTGAATGTCCCAAAAAATGCCCTGAATATTGCCACGTTTTGTAAGATGATAATGCAGGTCAGCGCCGCGCATTGGTTCACTCTGCCTCTCGCAACTCTAGGCGCTGACCATTGCCCCAACGGCCGCCTAGAAATTTCGTTTCGGGCTCACCGATCCCGTTTGACTTCTTTTCTTCCCTCTCGGGGCCGGCCGCCTGTGCTTTCTCGTTTGTTCTAGACCTAGTGCCAGGAGCTAGTGATCGGGTGATTGACGAACTCCTCCCGGCTGTAAACAGTTAGAGACAAGCCTCAGCATTCCAAGCCCAAGGTCCACCCATGTGGTCAGACAGGTTTAGTCTCGTGGCATCAACCTATTCATATACTTGTAGTAGTAGTCCTTAGTAGTAGTAGTGGTTACATGATTCCTCTTTAGGCAAAAATAGTTAACTTCGACGCCGTTGTCTAGTGCGCTACAACAGGCTTTGCTCCAACGTGGCTTCTCCCATCACTCACAGGTCCAGGCCTTCACGCCAACACATCTCACGTCTTATACTCCTGACAAGGCTGCCAGCGTTGCAGGAATATTTGCTCAGATTTGAGTTTCGGCCACTAGCATTGGGGCACCACTCCTTTGGTAAATGCCCTCGTGTCAGGCTTCGCCGAAGTAACCATTCCTCTTCAGGGGCTTACTCGATCCCCTTTAGCTACTACGTTTATGTTTTTTTCTCTTTTTTCTTATTTTTATTTCCTCCGAAATCCACGATCGATCGGCGTCGAGCTCGATACATTTTGAAAGGAAGACATATGCCGATCGATCTCACGTTACGTTTAGGTTCAGGAACCGAGTAGAGATAGAGAGTATGTGTGAAAGACAATAGGGCCCAGAAGTTAAATAGAAAACAATGATAAGTAGTAGCATCATCCAGACCATCATGAAAGAACAAATGAATCAGTTCAGATCAACAACGACCACGCAATCATGTGTAGGCACCGAAGTGCAGCCTGGTTTCCATGGCTTGTCCTTGGTGCTGATGTCCTGACTCTGGCCCACGCATTCGTGTTCAATGGAGATCATGCGGCGGCTGCATGCCAGAACAATCTTGTCAGCCTCTCCAGCGATTTCGACGGATGCATCGAGCAGGTTTCTCACATCGAGATCGTCGTCACTGGTGAAGACAGCCCCCAGTGTGATGTATGCTCCGGTCGGTCTCATCATGACTGTCCCGGCTGCGTCACCGTGGTTGGTCCTTGCCCTACGGCGGTTGCATGGATGACCGAGAGGACAACGACCACCATCGTACAGAACAAAGTCACGACTGTCTTTATCTATACCCCGACAGTCACACCCACGGCTCTCCCAACATGGAATACCTCATATACTGGTGCCGACGTCTCCACTCCGGTAACTCTCACAACCGACATCGACGACAGAGAACTTGTTATTGTTGAGACTCCTACGGGTCCTAACGCTTCACCTTCTGCCACTGAGAGCACGGGTTTCACAACCGAGATCAATTACAGTGAAAGTGATGTCGTCGGAACCCCTACTGATTCTAGCGTTGTACCCTCCGTCACTGAGAGCACGGGTTTCACAACCGAGGTCAATTACAGAGAGCTGGTCATCGACGAGACTTCTACGGGATCCAACGATGTATCCTCTTACACTGAGAACTCGAGTTTCACAACCAAGGGCTACTACAGTGAAAGTGATGTCGTCGAAACTCCTACTGATTCTAACGTTGCACCCTCCGTCACTGAGACCCCGAGTTCCACACCCGAGGCCAACTTCAGAGAGCTGGTCATCGACGAGATTCCTACCGGATCCGACCCTGTGCCCTCTTACACTGAGATCACGACCCTCACGATCAGTGATACCGAGATGGCGACGGCCATGACTGCTGACGTCGAGAGCGCAACTCTCACGGCGGGCACCGTGGACGCTATCGTGTTCGTGGTTGACATCCTCAGCAGCACCACCTCGACACCCACCAGTACTGTATCAAGCGCCACAGCTACGACTGTCAATATTGTGTCAGCTTCCGCCAGCTCAAATCCCTCCAGTGTGATTGGATCCGCCATCGACTCGAGCACTGACATCAGCTCAACCTCAACTGAAAGCTCAACTTCAACCTCAACTGAAATCTCAACCTCAACTGAAATCTCAACTTCAACCTCAACTGAAATCTCAACCTCTAGCTTAATCTCCAGCTCAACCTCAACCTCAACCTCAACCTCAACCTCAACCTCAACTTCAACTTCAAAGTCCAGCTCAACTCCAAGCTCAACCTCCAAGCCAAATTGCGGTTCAACCTCTAACACCTCTGGCTCCTTCTCTAGCAATATCTCTGGTTATATCAATGGCTACTTCTCCGGCTCCGGCTCAACCTCCAGCTCAACTTCCAGTTCAACCTCCGGCTCAATCTCTACCTCCTGTGGCTCCTCTGGTTCAACAATAACCATAACGAACCCGCCATTCAGTTGCCCCAAGGAAGGCTTCATAGTTGATTCTAGTAATAAGCTGTACTCTATCGACTTGAAGACAGGAACATCAACGCAAATCGGTACAAAACCTGTCGGCCCAGGCGGCGCAATCACCGCGCTTGGCTACAATATCCTCGACAATTACCTGTACGGTCTCACCTTGACTGGACAGAAGCAGCAGATTATTCAAATCCATAGCGATGCCAATTATACCCTTATTGGGTCCCCGATACAGGTTAATGCTGCCATGTTCGCGGGTGACATTGATGAAGAAGGCCAGTTATGGACGATGGATGGCGTGGGCGAGCAGTGGGCCAAATTTGACGTCAATCCCAGCTCAGCAACATTTGGAACCATGCTCAAGTCTGGGAAAGTCACAAAGCCTGCTAACGGTACCGCGGTCTTTGACTGGGCTTACCTCAAGGGCTCGGGGAAGTACATGTGGTCAGTTGGCACAAATTGGAACGGAGACGCGGTTGTGCTGAAGTTTGATCTCGCCAGCCCAAAATTCAAATTGGACTATTACGAGACATCCCCTCCCGCCAGTCAGTTCTATTCGGCCTTCTCGAATTCCGGCAAGGCTATCAGCCAAGCTCTTTCGAATGGCGGCTTCTATGGTTGGAGCACTGCTGCTTCAGCCCCCAAGGCCTACGGCACGACGACCATCCAAGCTCTGAATGGTGCTAGGTGTATGTTGGCAACTAAGATCACCTAAGCATCACAGTCACATAAGACGAAGGATAGCAGGTGTTAAAAAGGCTAGTGATTATTGCATTAAGGTTACATAGGGAGCAAGCAAATTTCAAGTTATCGTCTGTCTTATGTGCACTTTGACTCGGCCCTTCAATATGTCTTTGAACTAACTCCGTGGTATCTTTGGAAAGTCTCGCTATGCAAAAAGATAACCTATCATGAGTAAGAGAACTACTAAGGAAGAGCGAAGCGCATGGTATGAAAGTCTACAGAACTATCCGGTAACGCCAGCTATACTGACGCAGCAATGATTGCACAGTCTGAGACCGCATTACTAGACAGGAAATGGCATCCGTGCGTCACAGCCCATGTCTCTTTTATTATGTCGGGAGATCAAAATCAGGCGTTCAACAATCTATAATTGGTCAAGGGTCTACGTGGGATCTACCTGTGAGCTACAGTAACAAGATCGGACTCCTTGTAGGGGGAGGAGTTGCGTTCTATATCAGAGAATGTGGCGATTCCACACATGTTAGTCGGGCTGCAACAACCTTGGAAGTCAACAACATCAGACGGCCCCAGCTCTGCTGCAGTTCCGAAGTGCTCCATTAGTAGCGATGAACTCTTAACCACCATCAAGAGCCCGCTTTCCACCCAGGAAATCCTGTTCTCTTCACATTTCAGCATAAATCCAGCCTTCTTACATGCAGGGACACCTACCCTACACCACCTGGGCTAATCACTGGGAGCGATGTCGGACACTCCGCCCCTCGTCTGTCCCCGCCCCGCCCCGCCGATTCAATCAATGTTAAAGCGCGCCCTTGCCGTGGGACATCCATTTGCATCCTTAAATATTAGTCGTGGAGGTCAGTCGCTGGTTCTAGAAGCTACAGGGGCGGGTGAGCTACATATAAGACGACAGGCACATATCACTACTGGCAGGGTATCAGAATCTGTTCCACGTCGCACAACAAGGACTTGCCTTCTCCTCCGCCTTCTCTTCCTCCCCATTCAACTCCCTCTCCTCGACAAGCAAACCCTCAGACAAGTAGCAATGGCCGGTGAAGCAGTTCTGCGCCATGCGCGCCGGGAGGGTGTGTGTCCCAGCCATGAAAGAAAGAGTGCACTGCTGTATCTAACACGTGAATCTTGCTAGATGCCAAGCAGATTCTCGGTCTTATTCAAGAACTGGCCGACTACGAGAAGGAGTCTGACGCTGTCGAAGCAACCGTCGAATCTCTCCAAGAAACCATTGCCTTCGCGCCCTCCGATGCCGTATATGACGCCAAGTCGCTCCCAGTGACCGAGCCTATCTCACCCGCTCGCCCCTCCCGCTGCCTCCTGCTCGTCAATCCTGATGGCACAGCCGTTGGCATGGCGTTATACTTCTATAACTATAGCACTTGGCGGTCTGTTCCGGGCATCTACCTTGAGGATTTGTACGTCAAGCCATCAGAACGCGGGAAGGGCTACGGAAAGATCCTCTTGGTCGCCTTGGCAAAAGAGGTTCGTGCGATGGGTGGCGCGAGGTTGGAGTGGAGTGTTCTGAAGTGGAACGAGCCGAGCATTAAGTTTTATGAGAGCATCGGCGCGAAGGCACAGGATGAGTGGCTTGGGATGCGTGTTGATCATGAAGGATTGGTCAAGCTGGCAACCCTCCTTGATTGAGTCCCCGGATGCGTCGCTGATGCCACCAGAACACCAGTTGGCTGTATAAAAGAACCAAAGAGAAACTCCTTTGAAAATTATGAACACTTTTCTTTCCGAGGTGGCTGGCCAGCATCATTGACTCCCTCGAATACCGACATCTGTAGCGCAGATGGCACTTTTGTTCTTGATGATTTGCCACCCCATTTGTATACCAGCTCGGATGACTTGGCGTCTTTCTCAATGTATGGTGTAATCATCCAAGTCTGTTCGTAGGCGCGCCGGAACCACCTCGCTGGCAGTGTTCGTCTCTGAAGGACATGCCCGAAAGGGCCCAAGGGTCGTTCTCCTGACCTGAGCTGACGTGCTGTGGATTTGCTCTTCTCTGTCACTGAGATCGGATGCATAGCATGACGTTCCCAGTCCCAGCTCTGATTATGCTGATACGCGAAAGGTTCAAAGACAGGCTTTGCCGGGACTCTTCTCTTTGGGAGCTTCCAAGCATCGTCCGTTTCCTGTAGGCCCTTTGCCAGCTTCCCAAGAAGCTCCCACTCACCCTTCTCTAATGGGGGTTCGACTCTTCTTATTTTCTTGCCCCACCAATTCGCTCGTTTGGTCATGACTAGCACATCTGATGGTGGCTTGTCCCAGATGTTCTTCTCCGGGATGGTGGCATTGGGGTTTAAATTGCCGAGGCTGTGAAGTGGCCATGTCGGGACGGCAACATTGGCTTGCGCCCTTTTCTGCGACTGCATAGCGTGCATCATTTTATCCAAATCCCATCGCTGGAAGCCGTATCTTTTCGAAGCCTTCTCCTGTGAATCTCTACATGAAGCCTTGCCTTCGACAGCAGCCCGCACCTTGTCAAACTCAACCTGCTTGTCAAGAGTCTCCTCGAGCTGTGTTGAATCCTGAGGACCCTCAGTTTTACGGAAGTGTTCGTCCATGAGAGTGTATCTGCGAATCCATGATCGGCCGAAAGCTTTCTGGATCAGATCCAAGTATGCCGCCTTGTCACCCGCATGGGCAGCTCGCAAAGTCCTCAGACCTTGCCGTGCTCTCTTGAAATGCTTGTCGCTATGAGGCCCTGATATCCTGTGCTGTCTGAAACGCTTTGTAATGGGGTTGCGGATGTTCTGGCGGATCGAGGGAGGAAGGTAGGATACTTCGCGAAGGATATGACGATAGGTATGGAGGATGTTGGTATGTGAAGGGCATTGTTGAACGTATTGTTGGGTTCGTCGTGGGCGAGCAAGTATATTTGATACTGCCTCAGCGTGAGGCCTAACTTGCGCCATGCTGAAACAGCGCAGCCTGCTGCGACTTGATTCAGATGTCTCCAGGCTATTCTTGAGATCAAATGAATCCAAGCTTTCATACGGAGTACACACCAAATCATTACCATTACCAGCCACAGTATTTTCTCTCTGCGCCACTTTATCACATTCCCCACAGTCAAAGTACCCCGCGCCACAGCTACGCGTCTTAGACACGAAATCACGAAACCTACACGAGTTTGTGCCGAGCCTCAGCATGTTCGCGTAAAGAGGTTCATTAGACGCGTCTGTGGCTCCCCGCCTGTTAATATTGTAAGAGCCGAAATGCTGCAGGGCAAATGGGATTGTGAACGCTTGGCTTGGGAATGATGAAAGGGACAAGGCTTTGCGAGTCATTGGCGTATAGTGTGACTGGGAAGACCAAGTTTTGAGTCCTTTGCAAGGCGATACTTGCCTATAAACATTATAGAGAATTGGTTCTACAAGCAAGAGAAGATTCGGGCATTCGAGCTGAAATTATCCCACACCATCAAGACGCAAACCACTTCTTTCTAGTTAACTGCGAGGGAAGGGAAGGAACGGCGGTTGCACCTGCATATTTCTTGTGCAATAGCGAATTGGGAGGAACGCCCCTCCCTGCTCCTTTCCTTATTTGGCGCCCCCCCGGTACGTACCCTTTTCGCGCCCATCCTCGTTCTGCCACGGCTTCCCTGTCACTGCTTGGTCACCACCATTCCCTCCGCTTCTTCAATCCTGGTTACGCCCCTCGCCGCCATTCGCATTGAGCAGCCGTGGCATCTGCACTTCTTTGCACCGCTGAGTTTGCTCTCCGACAGAGTGACCACCTAGTCTTGAGACGCCCTCGCAGCTTATCTCAAATCCGGGTTCGCGCGAAGTCATCCTTGGACTTTCGATCCTTTCTCGTCGATTTCACTTCCTAGTACGGCAAGAGTCTTGCGCGATTCAAGAACTAGTCTTATAACTGCCTCGGCGCGGCGAAAGATTGCCTCTGTTCGTCGTTTGTCACTCAAAGATATCAGCTTTATACGCGAGCTCATTGATCCAAGTCTTCCCGCCGAACCTGAAATTCCACGATGCCTTCGGCGTCACAGACGTCGCAACAGTCTTTCAGCATGAGTCAACAATCCCAAAATGGGATGCAGAACTCCTTTCACCGAGGCTTCGGTGGAGCTGACCATGTGCAAATTTACTCGGTAAGTATAAAGCACGGAACCCTCTGGTGCACTCGACATTGCAGGTTTACTGATAAGCTGCAAATAGGCATCCTACTCCGGCGTCGATGTGTACGAGATGGAGGTCAACGGTGTGGCTGTCATGCGCCGTCGAAACGACTCATGGCTAAATGCCACCCAAATACTCAAAGTCGCTGGTGTTGATAAGGGCAAACGAACCAAGATACTCGAAAAGGAGATCCAGACTGGCGAGCATGAGAAAGTTCAGGGTGGCTATGGCAAATACCAGGGCACTTGGATAAAGTTCGAGCGCGGTGTAGAGGTCTGCAGGCAATATGGTGTGGAGGAGCTCCTCCGCCCATTACTGACGTACGATATGGGACAGGATGGTGGTGTTGCTGGTCGTGGAGACTTCAACACTCCTACCAAGGAGCAAGCCATGGCTGCTCAGCGCAAGCGCATGTATAGCAATTCCGCAACCGGTGCTGAGGGTCGCCCCAATGGCATGTCTGGCACTTTCTTCAAGAACATCTCCAGCACCGCATCTCATGCTGTGGCGGCAATCAGTAAAGCACGATTTGATTCTCCTGGGCCTCGAAGCCGTAATGGACCGACGAGGGCACCCAGCTTCAGCCGCCAGTCATCTATGCAGAATGGAGACGAGTTTCCAGGAAATTCCCAGCAAAGCTTTGCCTCGGACTATGGGCAGCAGGTCGATTCTGCTTATTCAACTCAGCAGAACGGCGCAGCAATGATTGCCAATGATGAGCCGCCAAGGAAGCGACAGAGGATGACGATGACCCCGGCCGATAGCTATGGCAATTTCAGCCAAAGTGTTGATATGTACGCCACTGCCTTTCCCGGCTCGCCCACGGAACCGAACGAGTCCTTCATGTATACTCAGGGTCAAGATCGGGAGCAGGGCGAGGATGGTAATAGTGCGTTGCCGCCACTGCCTTACGAGATGTCTCCGGACATTGAACAAAAGCGCAACATGCTCATGTCGCTGTTCATGGACTCGAACATTTCGGACTCGGAGAAACAGCTTCAGCTGCGCTCGTGCACACCCCAGGAACTTGACATGCCCATCGATGCTCAAAGCCACACTGCCCTCCACTGGGCAGCGACACTAGCCCGCATGCCCCTGCTACGTGCTCTTATTGATGCTGGTGCGTCGCCGCACCGGGTCAACAGCTCTGGCGAGACAGCTCTCATGCGAGCTTGTCTTGTTACGAACTCAGTAGAGCAAGGTTCGTTCCCGGATCTACTTGAGCTCCTAGGTAGCACGATAGAGGCGCGTGATCATAAGAACCGGACGGTTCTTCACCACATCGCCGTCACAAGCGCCGTGAAAGGTCGGAACACTGCCAGTCGTTATTACTTGGAGAGCCTACTGGAATGGGTTGTTCGGCAGGGAAGTGTTCCAAGCAGCCAGAACCCGACAAATGGCAATCTGCCGGGGAGCTCCCAATCAGCAACCCCAAAGATGGGTATTGCACGGTTCATGTCCGAGATTGTCAATGCTCAGGATAGTGCAGGAGACACTGCATTGAACATTGCTGCTCGCATAGGGAACAGGAGCATTATCTCACAATTGATTGAGGTTGGCGCAGACCCCAAGATCGCCAACAGAGTTGGCCTTCGGCCTCTCGACTTCGGTATTGGTACCGATGACACCGAGCCTCACGCTAATGGAGACGTGACGGCCAAAGCCATGCTGGCCAATGTTGTTACGGAGAACAGTAGAGCTCCTCCAGTCCAAGCTGGAGAGAGTAGTGACGACATTATTGCTTGTAAGTTCACACGCCATCACTTCTAGAAGTCCGTTCTAACACTATGCAGCGATCACACAGTTGTTGCGTGATACTGGCACGTCTTTCCAACAGGAGATGAAGGCGAAACAAGCGTCCATCGATGCTGTCCACGCCAACCTCCGCACTACCTCAGCCCAACTTGGTGACGCTCGACGCGAACTGGAGCACTTGACGGCGACCCTGAAGAAACAATCTCTGGCTCGTCAAAGAGTGGCTAATCTGTCCCATGCCCGGGAAGATGAGCAAGTCCGCCTGATGCATGAGCAGTCTCGAACCTCCCAGCCTAACCCATCGTCGTCATGGGAGACTGAACTTTCAGCCATGCTCGAGGCGGCTGAGGAATCTTCAGTCAATGGGACTGGCGTTGAAGGCATGCTCCCTTCTACGTCCATTCTGAAGGCCCGCATCCGTGCGGTCGAAAGTCGCCGAGATGTCACCCGTAAGATGGTTCAGGCTCTGAAAGGCCGAAGCAGAGATGTGGAAGTGAAGTATCGCAAGGTCGTAGCCTTGTGTACAGGCACTCAAGAGGAGGAGGTTGATGCTGTTATCGACAGCCTGCTCAAGGCTGTGGAAAGTGAGAGTGACAACCTCGAAACGAGGAGAGTGAAGCAGTTCCTCAGTGGCGTTGAGGGAGTTGTTCATTGAGCGTTGCAAAATGACGCGCCTTGTTTCATGCGGGCAAACTTTCAGTCAACAATCTCGCGCAAGAAGACATGCGTTCATCGAAAGACCTCTTATTGCTTTCTTATCTACCTTGGGCGTTCGATACCTTTATGTTTCGGTTTTCATGAACTTGTAGTGCGGCAAATCTGCTTTTTTCGGGCATGACTTTTTTTGAAGCATCTTCCCCTGTTTGCAACACTGGTATATAGTTTTTCACGGCCTTGAATAGGTGCTGATGCTTTCCAACCCGAGTGGTGCAAGGAGCTCAACCAGAAATGAATTCATTGATCATTCCATTAATTTTGTGTTTGTCGTGCTCGTGTGTGAAATGCCTGCAATTCCGCACCCTGACGAAACCCAGAACCTATCTCATGTCCTTTCCACCAATCAATAGAACAAGACTTCGCTATCCTGAGCCTCAGCACGTCTCTCCTTGATGAAGTTCACAGTTTGCGACCCAGCAGGACTTTGTAAACAAAGAAGTCCCGAATCAGTAATGGCTCTACCTTCTCCCTTGGGCTTTCAGGGGTGGCCAATCACTCACTGCCCATCGTTGCAGGGTTCAGCCATCCGGAGCGGCCCTGCATTGACGTTTCGTTTGTGGCTGGCGAATTCTTCGACGACGACAACACGACACTGTCTGAAGGGAAGGTATCTGGGCTCGAGACTTCTATGATGATGGAGTCGGAAAATGGTTCTGGCGACGGATTCAGAAACCTCGAAGAGCGCCTTTCCACCAGCGGCATCGTCATCGTGAGTGGTAGCAGCGTGTGATCAATACGTCCAAGTAAAGCGTTGCCTGCTTCCCAACGGTGTTGTTACAGTGAACATTCACCAGCAAGGACGTGCACGGCCAACAGACTGATGAGGACGAGGACTGTGTATCGCGTTTTGAAGAACATCATGGTTTCTGATCAAGGTGCTGCATGAAAAGGGGGCTGCAAAGAGTAGGAAAACCTGACTTTGTGATGTTTGGCACTCCAGGAGCGGGTGAAAAGGAAAAGTCTAAGCTAAGAATCTCTTTTTCCCAAGGTCCTTGAATTTGGGAGAGGATATCGATATAATATGCATGTATACCAAGGGGGAGGGACATTTAACAGGATCATGCGATTATCGTGTCTCGTGTCAATCCACATCAGCATCCTGTAACACCATCTTTGGTTCATCGTGTGTGGTATTTGCCTTTCAGGCAACAGACTTTTTGACTATCAAGGCAATCTGTTCTGGACCGGAGTCGAGATAACGCCCACCTCGGTGACCACATGCACCTGCATCCAGCGCAATGAGGTTATTTTATACTTATACAAGTAGTTCCGGAGGGCTCACGCTTTAGTCGCCAGCCCCTGGCCTGATATCTTCGAGTTGCAATGTGCAACTTAGTACAAAGTACTTGTACTTAGTTGGGGGCTTGGTTCCACCCCTCCCGTGTTTGAGAGGAATGCAGGGCGCTGAAAGTATTGAAGCTTAGGGGTGGAGCGAAGGCGGCCGACACGCTCTCTCACTCGAAACGCCTTCCCAAGAACAAAGCCACTCGAGTCGGGGCCGTCGGATACGCGTAGTAGTTGGAGACGACAAAGGCTTGGTCATGCGGACTGCGTGCCAACTGTATAATGCTTTGCGAGCCCTTGAGCAAGTGGTGCCGGTTCATCATGAGGCGGTTTCCTGGTGAGCTGTGTTTATCAAAATCGGCTGGTGACATGCATGAACAGGAGGCCATGTGCCTCTCTGCACTCTCTCTAATGATTGAGAAGTATCACATCATCGTCGTGTTTTGCAATCAAGTTCGCTTGTAGACGACTGGGGCTTATGCTAGCAAAAGTCTACTGCTCATTAGGCAGGGAAGGTCAGATACCATGAGAAACGCCAGAACGCCATCACGCCATGCAATGTCCACGAACAGGCCCGCCATCACCTGATCAAACTTCCCCTGACTCTCCCCCTTACTCTCCTCTGTAAACGCCCTCAAACCTTCTTTCCACCTCTCCAACCTTCCTCCTGACCTCTCCGATTTCACCGTCCAACTCTTCCAAGTTTCTTCCCAAAGCACTGACCTCTTCGAACCTCCTGGCTTCCCTCGCAGTCTTTATCATACCTTCCACAATGAACTTTTGCTCCTCGAGAACGATGAGCCTTTCGCGTAGTTGGCGCTCCTCGGTCTCCAGGAGGGAGACGACCGTCGAGGACGTGCTGCCTGCATCGTCGTTGGAACTCGCCGAGGGAGTGGGAGGTGTGCTACTGGGGAGGAGAGAGTGGCGTAGATGCGATGACGACGACGGTTGCGCGTGAGGTAGATGCCGCGACGAAGATGAGGAGGAGCTGCTGTTGTTGCGTAGCATGGCTGGTAGGCTCTTCAAGGGAAGCATGTTCGTGTGCAGGAAGCCGCTGGCATAGGTGTAGACAGCCATTTGCAACTTCTTCTGTGTCGTACCGCCGCCCTCTAGATCCCGCATCCTCTTCGCTGCAGCGCCATATTTGGCAAAGCTGTCTACGAGCCTCTTCCGTATCTTCGCGGCTTCCTGGATCTGCGCATGGGTCGGCGGTGGTTTGGCCAGGTCCACCTCCCCGTTCTCGTCCTTCTCTGGCTGCAGAGCCTGGAGCGCGCGGTGAAAGGACGGTAGAAGCTGGCGGATTCCACGCTCGAACTGACGCAGTGTTTCGTAGGCACGTTGATCTGGTGGCTTGTGAGCCAGGGAGGCTGCAAAGTCGCGGATGGAGAAGATGGTATGTTTGCAGTCGCGGCACATGCGAATGTCGACACTGATGTCGCTGGGGTTGGAAGAGGGTTTCTCGGTTCTTATTTGCTGAGCTGCTCGTGAGTTAGTTGACAAAACTTTAAACTACAAAACCATTGGCGGTGATACAGGTGATACGTACTGTTGGAGACATTGAGGCCGACTTCGGATGAGCAGCCAGTCTGAGGATCAGCACAGACCACACGACCGCAGATCCTGCAGTGATGCCTCCTGAATGTCCACGATCCAAATTCCTGCTGGCAGAACGGGCACTTGGCAACAGTGCTGTCCTCCTCCCACGTTACAATCGACTGTTCAATCAGCTTCCGGGGGCTCTTCTGTCCGGCTAGCGAAGTAACAGGCGACAACAACGAGCCGTTTGACGGCGAGCTCAATTTGTCCGGGGGACTTGCCAGGAGTCTTGTCAACTTCGTCAGACGCTTCTCCAGTCTCGAGACCTCGAGGGTCTGCCTCTCAACACGCTTTTTCCTGATCCCAGAGAACAATGCCATGTGATCTGTCGTTACGCCATTGTGATCATTATAACCTTCCCGTGATACGTAGCAAGTCTCGCATACCCGAGCCCAATACCCGCGCACCGGCTCATGTTGTGCACTCCTACTCAGCTTCATCTGGTACATTGTGTGCACCTCGCAGAAGAGGCGACCACAGTGTCTGCAGTTGATGCTACCCACCAACGGCCCCAGGCTCTTGCCACATGTTGGATCTGTGCAATAGTCGTTCGAAGTAGTCCGTTGCCAGTGCAATCGAGTGATGAGCTCGTCCGGGTCGATGGGTCCCCCGAGGGGCAGCTTGCCGGGAGCGGCAGATGCAGGGAGCGGTGCTGTTTCGTTCGATTCGAAGACCTCGAGACCGCGGATCTTGGAGTTTATGATGGAAAGCGGCTGGAAGCGTTTCGCCTTAAGGACTTGCTTGTCGAACCATGTCTTGACTTCGTCCTGCGCCTCTTCGGGGAGCTCTTGGTGCGTGTCGTCAATGTGTCTGTTGAGCTGTAACAGCGTCACCTGGAGCCTGTCAGCACAGTCCAACGGGCTATAGCATGGGTTTGCTTGTTCACCATCTCTTCACTGCATATCGGGCAGACCAACGCTCCAGAATCAGCGGCATCTGCTTTGCCCTGCACACCAACGCTGATCGTCGCACCAATGTCCTGGCCTGGATCCGGGAACTCCGAGCTTGGCGAGGGTGATATCGATGACGATGCGACAGAGACAGTGCTTTCGGACGGCGCAAACGGACTGGCAGCTCTAGGAGCTATCGGAGGCGTTGGCGGTGCGAGACCTTTCCCACTGCCCAGGATGCGGCCGCCGCCCAGCTTGCGCCCCGACATGGTGACGGATGCGAGGGCGGCTTGGGCATGGGAGGCTGGCCTGAAAGGTGAGAGGCACTGGACTGCAAGAAAGCTGTACACGAGCCCGAGACGACCTTCAGCAGCTGGAAGGCGTGTTGTCACGCCCGTATGATGCCTGCAAGGAGAGCAAGCGCTCTATATCTTCAGCAAAAGGAAAGCTCGGGAGGAGAGTCTGGTCCAGTATGCATGCTACAGATGTTCGTCATGTGTCGAGGGGTACATCAGTGCCGCACGCTAAGTCGATACCTGACTTTACCACTGCGCAGGCGCTGAAATCAAAGTCACTCCCTATTTCTCAGCTCGAGCCTTATCGGAGTCTTATCGCAATCTTATCGCTTCTTGTCTTGATTGCCTCAAAGCTCTAAACTACGACTCGACTCGACAAGGAATCGACATCATCAGACCCTGTCTCCTGCCTGATTTAACCCAGCATGTCGAAGTTCCCCGAAGTCCAGCCAGGCGGGAGCCTGATTCTTGCCTGGCAGATCAAGGACAAGAAGGTCCTTGTCGTCGGTGGAGGCGAGGTTCGTTTGCACTCATCCATAAAGTCCTTTGGTACCCAACCCTCCCACATGGGACCCGATATCGCTGACAAGATGCTATCCTACAGGTTGCCGCCGGTCGCATCTTGAACTGTCTCAATGCCGATGCAAAGGTCACAGTTGTTTGCCCCAAGTCAGGTCTCAACCCCGAGGTTGCCTACCGTGTCGCCGAGAATCAGGTCACTCACGTCGATCGAGTCTTCGAGCCTGCCGACCTTGATGATGCAGACATGGTTCTTGTCGCCATCGATGATCCGGCAGCGTCGACGGTGATATGGAAACTTTGCAAGGAGAGAAAGATTGCTGCCAACATCGCCGATGTCCCGCCGGAGTGCGACTTCTACTTTGGCAGCGTCCACAGGGATGGCCCTCTGCAGATCATGGTCAGCACGAACGGCAAGGGCCCGAGACTGGCAGCTGCTATCAGGAAGTTCATCGCTGCCTCTCTGCCGAAGAATGCCGGTAATGCAATCGAGTCGATCGGTGAGCTTCGTGGAAAGCTGCGCAAGGTTGCTCCCACGCCTGAAGAGGGACCTAAAAGGATGCGGTGGTATGTCTTTTCTCGTTCGTGGACGCCTCAGGGGCGCGAACCTGACTGACTTGATTTCCAGGATGTCCAAAGTTAGCGACCAGTACAAATGGGAGGAGATGTGTGATTTGACAGCCGAGGACATGGAGAACCTGCTCCTTTTCTACCCAGCGAACAAGGTGCCGCCGATGGATGTTCTCAAAGCCCTTCGTGGCGACAATACCAAATCACCCAAGGACCTTGATGTCTTTGATGGTTCATTTGGATTCAGCATCTGACACATCTTTAGCTTCTACATTTTCCGACCACCTCTTCACTCATTTACACGGCGTCTGGAGTTACGGGAGCCAAGCACATCAGCATTTCTTAAATACAAAGTCTTTGACCCTTTCTTCTCTTTTCCAAAAAAGAACAAACAGGATTCATCTATGAATCATGTGTCCAAACAATTTCTTGCCAGGTCTTCAGTGTCTGACACCTTGTATCAAGTGGCAAGGTGCCCAGATGTAACTATGACCAGGAACGAGGGTTTTCTTTCCTCTACAGATTGACCAGAGAACCAGCTCCAGATACTCCTCCTCAACTCAAGACCCAAGTCGCGGCACTCCAAAGCAAAACAAAAAAATGAGCCGATGCAGTTCATCTAGATGGCACCGTTCCCACCATCTCCCTGGGTTTTGGTGGCGTTCTTCTTTTCCCAAGCTTCCTTCATGATCTTGGTCGCCTCCTTCGCCCTGCGATTCTTGGCGAAGTTGACCACTGTGTTGTTCATCTTGGACTTGAGCTCGTGCAGGGGCTGGGAGGCGACACGCTGGAGCCACGAGTGGCTGCCTCCCCGGAGCGACTTGTACACCTGCTTTGAGACGCGCAAGGTTTCCGCGATAGCATCGACACGACCCTGCAAGGTGCTGTAGGATTCCTAACCCTGATCCGTCGTGCCGTACGGCTGGACCATCAGCTTACCTTGCTGGGCGTCGATCGCGGCGTCGAGGAGCATCGAGGCCAGTTGCTCGATCAGGTAGTCTTCGGGCCACTCGCTTCCTATGATCCGCCGATGCTGTTCCGCAGGGGTGCCGATAAGGTTCGCGAGGCGGTCATCACTGGGACGGAGCCCATCGAAACTGACGCCCTTGAGACCTTGGCCACCCTCTGCAAGGTGCTTCATGTAGATCTCATTGAGGAGCTCATCCCTCTGGGGGCTTTCAAGAATCTGAGTCCACTCGGCGATTCTGTCCCAGTCGCAGATGGCGTAGAAGATCTGAGAGCACAGCTTCAGGTATTGCTGATCCTCGCCTCGTGCGTTCAAATCCGGGAACGTCGCGTCGCTGTCTGGTGTGGAGAAGTAGCGAGGATTGCCGTGGACGTGTGCCCGACGCCACGCCTCAGCGGCCTCTCGAGAGTCGGCGATGTTTCGGGAGTAGCCCATGAAGGTTCCGGTCCTGCGGACCTTCTCACACATGATCTCGTGACGCCATGGAACAGATGGCGAGATGGCGTTGACCTCAGGACTGCCAACTTTGGCCACGCGCACAGGTTTCGGGGTGACATACGCAAGCTTTCGACTGATGTAGTTCGCCTTGAAGAGATCATTGGCTTGCTCTCGATTGCCATGTGTAAACTGCCTCTTAGGGGCTCGATCATCTTCGGCTCCACATGGAGAGAGGAATCTCTTGACAGCCTCGGGCTGGTTGTTCCTCGGCGCCGTGGAGTTTGCTGCATGGAAGTGGCTTCCATACGTCGAGCCAGGTGTTGCTGATGTTGTCTGCTCATTTGTTCCCACAGAGCTCGGACTAGGAAAGAAGATGCCCGAAGAACCAAGTGTTTCGGTCTCGGCATCCACATGGATGTATTTGTCGAACAGAGAGTCTACCATGGCGGTATCCTGGGCCCAATGGATTGGCGAAGGATCAAGCAGGGAGTTGTGAGACACTCGCTCGCCCTGGGAGATCGCAAAGGAGGACGGACCTGGCTGACCTACCAAGCCAGGATTCGAAAAGAAACAAGGGTCCACGCCCTCCAAGCCGAAGTTCTGAGCTGGGTTGGGATGATCGGAGCCTTCTGTGCGAATCACAGACGGAACGCCAAAGATATCTGTACTTCCCGAGTTCATGACAGGATCGAAGGAGCCCGATTGCAAGAGTCCGTAGTCGTTGCCGAATGCAGCTTCAGCGAGTTGGTTGATTTTTCGAATGTCCTCGTCGTCCAGCACCGAGGTATTTACAGACGAATACTGGTCCATGATCACGGGGGTTTCTTTGCAACGAAGGAAAAGAATGGAAAAGGGAAGAGAAAAGCAGTTGCCTTTGGTCAATGGGATCAGAATCGTTGACGAGTTCGACAAAGTAAGCAGTCCTACTTGAATGACCCGCGCAAGTCGAACAGGGGAGCTTTATATCCGAGGCCGTCGACGAGGCTACTCCAGTAGAAGCTGCCCAATGAATAGATTGTGGAATCAATATTGCAGGTAGATCTGATAGTCAAGGAATGTCGTGAAAAAGATAGACATGAAGTAGGCAAGGCATGTCAAAGCATCGGACAGACATGCTTGCCTTTTATGCCCCCCCAACTTCAAGAAAAGCCATGATGGTTGTGAATTTCACATCAAAGAGAAACTGCCGGCAAAGTGCAAGATCGAGTGACTGAGCATCTAGGTAGGCTATGCGAAAGGAGTCGACCAATCACAACCTCTCCGACGTCCTATGTTCTGAGCCCCTTGATGAGGCTGTTTGCTACAACGATGATGCTTCCCTTTGATGATTATGTCGACCCTGCTTGACGCAGATGAATTCACCAGAACAAAGGCCATCTAACATGATGGTGAAGAAAGGCCACACAATCGACGTGTCACTTTTCACTTTTTTCCCGCCTCTTTCCTCTTTTCCCATATTGGAGGTGCCCGTTTACCGTGTTGAAATGAACCTTGGGTCCAATTTTGGGCCGGCAAAGGACGTGTGATGCTTTCTAAAGGAATGAAAATAATTCTCCCGCGAATGACCAAGGACACCTGTGCGATTTGAAGCCAATGGTATATTCTTAAGCATAGTGGTAGCTATAATTAATGTTAATGAGCTGAATTGCAGCTCATGAAGCGTGAAATATGTAGTTTGTTTGAGCAGGTTGTTCCTGTTGAACCACTTCGAAAAGAGAGGTAATGCTTATCTGGAACCATTCCAGGCCTCTTTCTAGAGTATACTTCTAAGGAAATCACAGATATCATCTAACTCATCAGGTTCTTTGAGCCAGTGGCCTTCTTGTTCAGCACCCGTGTACTCTTTCCAGCGTACAGCCCAACCAAGGCGTGCTAAAAGGTTCCTCGCTTGTATACCTGATTCAAACTCAACGTAGGCGTCATCTTTACCATGACCCAGGAATGCAGTGACGGGAGAGTGAGTGTTGTGTAGAGGTGAAATCAGGGATCTCACAAAGATGCCCCCTGGACTATCATCTACATCCTCCTCGAGCAGTTTCTCCACATGAGCAGCAAAAGGAAGCCATGTGCTCACTCCAACAAAAGCGAAAGGGCATCTTGCAGGGTCGTTGCGCTTCATGCTGAGCACTGTCCACAAGCCAACAGCAGCTCCCTGACTTATGCCGCCGAGGATGACTTTCTTCGAGCTACCCAGCGAATCCACCTCTGCTCGGACGATACCCTCGATGTAGGATACAGACTCCCGCAGACCAGTCACCTGAACATGCTCCTCGACTGCGGTGTCGACCAGAGAGGAAGCCTCAAACCATGCTGTCATATTTTCCTGAAAGAGAGCGCTCCACAGTTGTCGGGAACTCGGGAACAGCCATTTGCAGCCCGGCAGTGCCTGCATCAGCGTCTGCTGCTGCTCAGAAAGGCGGCACTCGGAGAGCTCTTCGGCAAACGCTGGCCCTGTGCTTCCGCGGCCGTGAAGCATGATGGCTGTGTGGGTGTGCGTCGTTGCGGGCTCGATTACATGCAAGGGCCCAAAGCCCAAGGGTAGTTCATCAGCCATATCATTGGCCTCCATATCTCGAGCCCGACTTTTGTCGTTGAATGAGTGGCTCCGTTTCGCCGTGAATGCAGACCTCATGATGAAAGGATGTCGAGCAAGCGAGGAGGGGACGTGTGAGGCTCTTGAGACAGCAAACAAAACACAAGAACCAATCAAGTGCGTTACCAGGGGTATGGGGTTGGAATTGCTGCGGAATCATGCAGCATTCAGAAGCTGAGTCGACGAAGAAGTCTGTTTCAAGGAGATCTCTGGCACGGCATTCAAGCAGAACCCCGCATTAGTAGGTTCTTTGAAGACGGCAATGCGACTTCCTAGGTTATTGGTGCGCAACAGAGCCTCGGCCTCAACAAGGATCACAGCTCGAATCCGACAACGAAACTGTCCACAGCTCGGCGCACTGAACGATGACTTTAGGACAGCATTGTCTTCCATGAGCCGCTGGAAACGCACCGACCACTTGGAAGCGGCTAGTCGTGACCAAGGCGGGACAACCCTATCTTAAAACACAGGATGTGAATGCTGGTAGGTCAGAGAGGAGCGGTTCGTGGAGGATGCCATACTGTTCTATTTCGACGGTGGAAATGTGAAGAGTAAGTACTAGCCTACTACTCCGTACTGTAGGTAGATACAGTGGCAGCTTGAGAAAGAAAGTGTCGGCACTCCGTAAGTTACTCAGTCCTCGCGTTCATCACCACCCAGCGGGTTTATGTTTGTCTCCATTTCCACAGCAATGCGAAAATAAACAATCCGTACAGTGAAAATTCTTTTCGATTCTCAATAACATGGATGGGGAGTATGTGGCCATGGGGAGGACTGTCTCTTTGCTACTATGAGGGATATATTTACCAATAAGCGACAGAACTTTCAGCAAGAAAGGGCGAATGGTTTAGTGGTATAATACCTCTTTAGCATGTTCTAGCATCTAAGTTAGAGGTGGTCCAGGGTTCGATTCCCTGTTCGTCCATTTTTTTGTCTTCTTATTTCTCTGCTTGCTTGCACTTTATTGTGGTACAGATGTTTGCTGTTCGTATATTCAAGGTACAATAGATGTCTATAGCTCTGAAATCCCCTTTTGCGCTTTATGTATTCATGACGTCTGACGTGTTTCCCACGTTCTTATGAGTTCTTTCTGTGGTGGCATTTCACTGTCAAACAGTCAAAATATTTGCAGACTCGGGCCTAGTGTTTGACACTTAGAAGCCACACTTTTCATGGCCCAAGCTGCTTCACAATAATTCGGTACATGTCTGGATAGAGAGAGCCTCATGGCTTTGCGCTGTATGGCTGAACTAAACTCATCTGTCGCCACTGCCATTCGCATGCAATGTCTGCCAAGAGACGCTCATCAGATAACGCAGCTTTGTACGAGGTCCAGTTCAGCGTATCTCTCTGCAGCCAATCGCTCTTGGATTCCATTGTCATTGCGATCAAGCATTCCACTTGTTGATCGACCTGCTACTTAACCAATTGTTGTCAAATACTCGACCGATGCTATGCCTGATGCTCGCGATGTACCGTCATGTCCCCTGTTCACCTTCCAACTTGGGCATCTGGAAGCGCAACGCAACACGGGCCCCAGGATGATCGTTGCGTTGCTATCTCTATGTTCCAAAAAGGGACGGATCAGTCGGGGATCTTGGCGACTGTAACCGTACGGAGAGCATTGGACGCATCGGCATATGTCCGAGTGTCCCTTTTAAGCATATCTCTGGCCCGAACGCAGCCCGGCGAACTAGTCGCTTCTGGAAGGTCAAGCAGAATTCATCGTCACATGGCTCGGTGCTTGATGTTATCACGAGAGAAAACAAGAAGAAGAGGGGTCAGCTTCTCGGCTGGACACGGGACATGCGAAGATCTGTGGAGTACGAGCGAGCGGGGGAAGTTTACTGTGCGTAGAGGGATGCAGTAGGCGGAGAAGAAGAGAAGAAATGGGTATTTAATCCAGGATAAGTTCAATGTGCGTTGGGCTCCAGAGAAATAGAGAGCGAAGCAAGCGATGGGAAGCAATCCTTGAGAGCGAAAGAAGATGCCGGTCACAAGAAGCGCCTTCGTTCTCACGATCCTTGGTGTCGTTCGTATCGCTGTTGGCCAGTACTGCGAGCATCAATGGGACGGACCGTTCGCTGAGCACGAGGTCGACGGCGTGCCGTATCTTCAGGCACGACAGAATGTCCAACCGCCGCCTCTGGATATCCAGCCACTGATCATCAACGGGCCCTCGGAAAACCGAGTTGACTTGATCTTCTTTGGCGATGGCTGTAAGTGATTGGCAAAGAGAAGAAACCTTGGACGAGGCGTGCGTGTCGAGAGACTGATGGCATTGTGTCTTGCATCCAGACACGGAAGAAGAGAAGGGCAAGTTCTTCGACGACGCCATGTCTCTTGCGACAGAGATGACCAGCGGGCAAACCTTTGCGGATCATTTGCCTTTGATGAATTACTGGGCAGGGTTCAGTGCAAGCAACGAAGTAAGTCTTTCTCTTTCTCTCTCTCTCTCTCTCTCTCTCTCTCTCTCTCTCTCCTTATATATATACATATACATATATATTTCTATATATGTGTATATGTGTATATGTGTATATATGTATATGTGTATATGTCTCTCCCTCCCTAGATGACCTAGAACGATACAAACCTATCTCTAATCAATCATCTCAGAGCGGAGTTGGCACCAACGGCAGACCCCTCGAGTAAGATCAGCGTCCCATTCGAAAAAGGTCTTACAGATTCCGGCTTACTAACGAAACAGCACCGTCTATGGGCTTTACCGTCCTGGCACTGAACTGCGTGGCGTCTACTACGCGAAACCAGAGGTCGCCCGCGCAGCGTGCCAGTCCACCGATGCGTGCGACTATCCCATGCTTCTCGGAAACGACCCTTTCTATGGCGGTCTGGGAGGCACTTTCACGTGAGTTTCCACTGGGTCGCAAGATGCTGTGTGACGCTCAAAGAAAAGATGTCGTGTCGTTTGAATCTCAGTTTGACAACTCACAAGCGTGGTTACCGCGTCGCCTCACAACGGAGCCGCTGTCCTCCGTCACGAGCTTGGCCACTCCATCATCGGCGTCGGCGAGGAGTACGACGGTGGCCAGGTCTACCGCGGCGTGAACTCTGCCCGAACGCCCAGCGCAGCACCGTGGTCGCCATGGTACACGTCTCCTTCGACCGAGCCTAAGGTCCAGCGTTCCAACATGCCGATCCAGGCCTACCCGTGGACAATGCTCAACGTGACCAAGGCCTGGAGCGCCACCTTCACCTCGGCGGGCGTGTACGACAACATGGAGTTGCAGTTCAGCGTCAGCGGAGTCCTGTCAAGCACCGACCTAAGGGTCGAGCTGGATGGCAGAGACCTAGGATGGCAGGTGAATGAGGTCGTGGGCATGGATCGATGGATCTACAACATGAAGTTCGACGAGGCATTGACGCCGGGGAGACACACGCTGACGTTCGCGCTGCTGAACAAGGAGAGGGAGGGAACCGCGCAGCTGTGCAACCTTGAGTTGCTCGAGTACGGGCCTCCAGACCAGTGAGTGATGATGACCTTGTTCTCATTCTCTTCTCTCCTCTCGTTTCTTCCCTGTCTGGCCAATGGGGAGTAAAAGGAACGGAGCATGCCTCTCTGACATGGGAGATGTTTTTTCCAGATTCACCCACGAGAAAGACTTCCACGGCCTGTTCCCGACATACTCGGCCACGAACCAGACGACGTACCGGCCGACCAACGACAAATGCCTCATGCGGACCATGCACTCTGTGGACTTTTGCGACGCCTGCATCGAAGGGCTGTGGTACTCGCTCCTGCGGCCGCTGTCCCTCATCGACAACGTCACGCAGGCGGCCGACCCTGCTGGTTCCGAGGAGCACGTGGTCATCTCCCTCTCGCTTCTGCCGCTGGCGCAGTTCAGGGAGATTGAGCGGCCGACCAAGGAGAGCTACGAGATTCTGTGGTTCGCGGCTGATGGCGCCACGGTGATGGACGAGTGGACGAACAGCACGACGGCCAGGGTGAGCAAGACCTTGGACGAGGTCGAGGTTGAGGTCAGATTCCACACGGAGCAGGTGAGGAGGGATCCGGAAGGGATTCTGGTGAGAAGAGAGAGGATCGGTGTGGTCAAGGACGGGATGTGATAGCACTGCTCGAAAGGTCTTTGGCTCAATATGGCGTCTTCCCGCCAACTACACATGACCCATCTCCAATCAGATTACAATAAATGAGAAGAAGAATTCATGCGGGGTGAATCAAGATTCTGCTCCAATTCGCTGCTACCGGGGAAAGAAAGGCTCTGGTGAAGTAGTTGTATATCTATCGAAGGTACGATACGAATCGATCGTCAGATGAAACTCCATTGATCTCTCCAGCTCTGATGCTTATAGTCTACTCCAGACAGGGTATCATGTTTAACATTGACGGACATGTGCTTCCCGGAGTTGTTGTCGCAATGTTGGTTGGTGGCTTTGCATGTACGTACGGGCAAGCAGTAATACTGGGAAAGGGCCCGGCATGGCATCATCCTTCGTTCGAAGAGAGTTTTCAATGATTCCAACCTTGCCAACACGATCAGATCATGCATGCTCTCCCGCGGGAACAAACGATGGTCAGAAACTTTCAGAGCTGCTATCGGCTGTATTACTCGTGCGTGCGTCCATCGTACAGTACATACAGTAATATGGCCCCTTACTAACTGCGACTAACTCAACCAATGAATGACGCGACCCGTAGGATCGAAGCTAGTGTAGCTAGCACCCTCGATGCTTTAGTCTCAGACTCTCAGTCTTTAGTCCCATGCAAGGGTGTCTTGAACTCCGCACCAAGACGCTCCATAGAAGTTGGGTTCTGAACTTCTGTGGGCCGCGCACGGCAAAGAATGCCGAGTGAGGGGTGGTGGCTGAGTGCACGGACCAGCCAGGATGGGGTGTTGGACGAACCGGGTTCGCCTCCAGCTAGTCGGTGGGGAAAAGAATGAGGAAGAGGATATTCAAGCAGAAAAGAAAGATACGGATGATCTCGGGGGCATCTACAGTTAAGAAAGGGGGGTGACGATGGTGGCGCCTGGGAGTCAAGGAGTGAAAAGACGGCACACTCACACGAAGCTGTAACTAAAGGTAGTTGTCATTTCAGAAAGCAAGACAAAGTAGAAGACCGGCAGCAAACTTACCAAAGCTACAAAGGTATGTACATAGTGTAATACACGTCTCTCCGTACTTCCACAAGAGTTGTGTGCAAGGATCACCCCCCTCACTTTTGCCTCCGGAGGAAAGGTTCCATCTGAAAGTTGAAAAAAAAGAAGAAGAAGAAAAGGTCCCCCCAAGTAAAGTGGAGGCAGAGAGGGATAGATTAAGAATGGAATGTATGGGGTCCGGAGAAGCACGGAGAAAGCTGGGGGGAGTCAGTCAGGTCACGGGAGCAGAGGCGGTTTGAGAGTGTTCACAACAGAAGAAGAAAAGAAATACGGGAATGAGGGCATGGAGTGGACACTCGCCGAATTCCTGAGCTTCTACGTATTCATACTGTACCAAGGTTATAAGTAGTAGCTGATACTCTGTACAGTACAAGCTGATCGGACCTGACAACTACTTCCGGCACGAGGTACCTTGAAGTGACCTTGACCAGGTGTGACTTTTACTATTCCTTATTTATTACCTTAGTACCGTCCTATTAGCTAGTAGCTTTGCGAGAGCAGTCAGTGCCTCATGTACCGCAAATACTATACCACAAGTAAGTAGGTCTATCAAGTCTAGAAGTATTTGTGCTAGGCAAGCTGCTTGATTCCACACCAGCTCCCATCCGTTGGACGGGACAGGACGAATATACTCACCGAATTCATTCGTATTGCACTAAACGGATACAGGTCCTTTGTGATCATCCCTCACCTCTTTATATCATTGTCGAGGTACCCCTCTTCCCCCTCAACACTTGTCTCTCTTCTCACACATCCTTGTGCTCTTTGTGGTGTCTCTCCCTCCCTGTCTGTCTCTGTCTCTCCTCTCTCTTCTCTCTCCTCTCTCTCTCATAACGTGCCCTTTCTTTTCTTTCTTTTCTTTTCTTTTCTTTTCTTTTCTTCCTTTCTTTCTCTCCTCCTCTCATCTCGGTGAGCTTCACCTGACCTACCCATCATCATGACGCATCATCCCGAGAACCACAACCCCTACGATGGCACCGGCACCGAGTACGACAACACCGCCCCGTGGGAGGGCATGTCTCCCAGTCGCTACCTGGTCTCGCGCGTGTCGTCGCTCAAGCCTCCCATGCTGAGCGTCGAGAACCCGATCAAGCTGTTGCGCATGCTCAACGGCATGCAGTGGTCCATGTTTATGGTTGCTTTCTGTGCTTGGGTGAGTTGACACCTTTCTTCCTTTACTCTCTCTCTCTCTCTCTCACTCCCTTGTTTGTATCTGTGTCTCTCTCTCATCTCGGAATGTCTTTACTAACGGAATGCTGCCACTACTCTGTAGACCTGGGATGCCTTCGACTTCTTCACCGTCTCCCTCACCGTCAGCAACCTGGCCGAGCAGTTCAACAAGTCCAACACGGACATTACATGGGGCATCACCCTCGTACTGGTACGGACACATACACACACACACACACACACATACAGACAAACTCCATTGCACCATCAGCAGCCAACAAGACAAGCAAGACTGTGTCATGGACGCGAGACTAACCCTTGAGCTTCAAATCCTGCAGATGTTCCGTTCCGTCGGTTCCACCATCTTTGGTATCGCCAGTGATCGCTACGGTCGCAAGTGGCCTTTTATCGTCAACAACCTCCTTTTCATTATCCTCGAACTTGTAGGTCTTTTTTCTTTTTCTTTTTCTTTTTCTTTTTCTTTTTCTTTTCTTTTTCTTTTTCTTTTTCTTTTCTTTTTCTTTTTCTTTTCTTTTTCTTTTTCTTTTTCTTTTTCTTTTTCTTTTTCTTTTTCTTTTTCTTTTTTCTTTTCTTTTCTTTCTCTCGTTTCTCCTCTTCTCTCTTCCCATCCACAGCACATTCCAGGCACACATCTCTCTTTTCTCTCTCTTTTTCTCTCTCTCTCCTCCTCCCCGCAAACTTCAGATTCGCATTCCATCCATCCACACTTGAGGCGTCACTCGGCACCAAAAAAAGCCGTCGATTTACTCGATGCGGGGGACATGGCGCCGCCCGATCTTACGCCCGCTGTACCCCGTGTCCACGCCCGTCAAACAGATGGCTTACACTAAAGCCCAAAACCCACGGAGGCGTCGAGACCACAAAAACAATCCCAACTTAGTAATCTCGGCCGCAAGTTGGCGTTCCCCTGGATGTGACTATGTGTCAATGTGACGCTGAGAGGATCGGAATGGAATGGACGCTTGCATTGCAATTGTTGAGGATCATGGCTGACTGGGTCGACCTCTGTTCTAGGGCACTGCATTCTGCAATACCTACAAGCAGTTCCTGGCTTGCCGAGCACTCTTTGGTATCGGTACGTGAGCTCCCTCTCTCTGTCTCTACCTTGGTACCTTGTGTATCGAAGTTTAGCCTTTCGTGCAATAAGTGCGAGTGATTGAGGGCAATGCGAAGAACTAACGGGAATCCAAACATGAACAGCCATGGGAGGTCTGTACGGGAATGCAGCTGGTGAGTTGATCATCTTCCTCTCTCTTCTCTTTCTCTCTCTTTCATACACACACTCTCTCTCTGTTGTGTGTGTGTGAAAAGTGAGAGAGAGAGGGAGAGATAGAGCCATTATCTGATCCAGTGAGACTAACCATCATGGCATCATGTAGCTACCGCCCTCGAAGACTGCCCTGAGCCGGCCCGTGGTCTCATGTCGGGTATCCTACAGCAAGGCGTAAGTCCAATCCATCCATCGATTCAACCTGGATTTCACTCATCTCCTTTGTTCGACCTCATGACTTGCTTGTACTAACATGTACATATCATCAACTCTCTAGTATGCCTTTGGTTACCTCCTTGCCGCCGCCTTCTCGCGCGCCCTCGTCGACACGACTCCCCACGCCTGGCGCCCGCTCTTCTGGTTCGGCGCCTGTCCGCCCGTCATCTTCATCATCTGGCGCCTCATGCTCCCCGAGACTGAGGCATTCCAGGAGCGCCAGAGGCTTCGTGCCATGGGTGACGGTGTCGAGTCCGTCGGCCACACGTTCATCCGCGAGGGCAAGGTGGCCATCAAGAGGCACTGGCTGCTGCTCACCTACCTCGTCCTGCTCATGGCCGGCTTCAACTTCATGAGCCACGGCAGCCAGGACCTGTACCCGACCCTGCTGAAGAACCAGCTCGGCTTCACCGCCACCCAGATCACCGTCACCCAGGTCGTCGCCAACCTCGGCGCCATGGCCGGCGGTGCCACCGTCGGATACCTCTCGCAGTCCGTCGGACGTCGTTTCAGCATCGTCGTCGTCTGCTTCGTCGGTGGCGCCCTGATCTACCCCTACACCTTCGTCCGTACCGAAGCCATCATGGCTGCCGCCTTCTTCCAGCAGTTCTGCGTTCAGGGTGCCTGGGGTGTCATTCCCATCCACCTCATGGAGCTCTCCCCGGGAGCGTTCCGTACCTTTGTTGTTGGCACGTCCTATCAGCTGGGCAACCTCGTGTCTTCAGCGTCCTCCACCATCGAGGCCACCATAGGCGAGCAGTTCCCTCTGCCTCCCACTCAAGCGGGCGAGAAGAGGTTCGATTACGGAAAGGTCATTGCCATCTTCATGGGCTGCGTCTACGTCTACGTCATTGTGTTGACTTTCGTCGGTCCCGAGCATCTGAGGAAGAAGTTCGATGTCGTTCATGACCAAGACGCCAGGGCTGTCGTCGGCGACGAGAAGATGGACTATGCCCAGGCACGTAGGATGCAGGACGACGAGGAGAAGATGGGCGACCTTGACAAGCCGACTGCCACTCAACGCGAGTAACGAGTATCAGGGAAGAAAAAGCTTGGGGGGGGGACAAGGAAACGAGCGCATGGTTCTTCCCGTCTCTCTGGTGGCTTATACTATACTCGGCATCTTCTCAGAACAGGTAGAGCCTGGGGATGTGAAAGAGAGTTGAATACAAATACATCATCAACAAATTGCCGATACGTACGGCCTTTCAGCGAGATGCACCAGGTTGTTGACCTTTGGCCCAGTCTCGACGTGTGCCCATGCGTAAGATCGTTTGCTTATCATCATCAATATACGACCAATTCGTCAAGAAACCCTGTTCGACATCCTCGGTGTTTCTGTTCTAGGTTCCCTCTGCGCAGGCTAAGAGAAGGCGTCGCGACGAGACCTTTTTGTGAAGTTCCGGGCTTACATTGAACACCTCGTCGCTTGGCAAGGCGGCAAGGCGGCCAGACCGACAGTAGACCCGGAGGTGATATCCTGAACCTATCTTCAAGCGATGCGAAAGAAGGCAAGTCAGTGAGGGGGGCTGTTTCACCATGGCAAGGTTTATATTCAGCTGCCTAAGAACTTTGTGGTGGCTGACAGGGGGAAATGTGTCCATGCATCACGACTATCCAGCTCAGCGTTGCATCCATATGCACGTTGGAACCAACTGCAGAACATCCCCATCACCCATGTCCAGTCCAGCATCCGCCTAAGATTGGAGTCAGCTGTGCCTCAGCTACCTTTGCGAGGCTGGGGACTACTTCAGCTGTTCGAGGGAACTTCTCTGTAGTCGTAGTGTCAGTGATTAGATATCTTCGTGCTTCGAAGAAACCACGGATTACCCTCTGAACCAGGCAATTAATAAACTTACTTTGATCATGGCAACAACTGCAAGTCACCACCTTGTGCTCAAGCACCTGATCAGCATCAACAAGCATATTCTCCATTCCATCGATCAAGACCTGGCGACGTTTGGATCTTGCTCAGGCACCACGAAGAAGGAGAAGAGAAAATGCAACAGCAGATCCCGCTCCAGGGCCAGCGCGAGGAGTTTCTTAGACGAGGTGTACCTCATGAACGCCTGGCCGACGAACACGGACAGCTTCGTCGCGAGCATCGAGGCCTTCCTCTGCGACGCTTGCTGCGTCCACCACAGGAACGAGGTGGTGCAGGTTGACTTCGCCGCATGGAAACTGAATGTATTACCAACAATCGTTGCATCAGCTCCGCTGGTGGTCATAAATGGTAGAGCTGCGGCAAGACGGATGATAGCAACCGAGCTTCCCCACGATAACAGGGTCAACGCAACGTTCAAGGGCGGCACCTTGCAGCACGTAGAAGAAGTTGTCCCCATTGATCCCGTCATCGAGCAACTGTCCGCATTATGCCTCTCCGAGCAGACTCAGTGCGAAGCTGATACCACCATCGCTGACTCTGAAACCTCTTTCCACATCCCCGGTATTGGTCTGGCAGTTCTCACAAAGCAAAACTCCATGCGCGACTGCGCGCTCAAGGTCTTCCTCGAGATGGAGAAGCCCCTCAGCGGCGTCCAGCAGAAGAAGGGCATCGTCTACGTGCTCAGGGCCAAGACCAGCGAAGAACTCTGGAAGATCGGCTTCTCCACGACCTCGGCCTCGGAGAGGCTCCGGCAGTCGGGGAACTGCCTCAAGACCAACGAAAGCATCGAGATCGTCTACGAATCCGAGAACGGACCTTTCTTCGGGGCGCACAAAGCCGAGCGACTGGCCCAGACGGCCCTCATCAACCAGAGGCTGAAAGTGAAGGCCTGCGAGACGTGTGGGAGCGGGCACAAGGAGTGGTTCCGTGGTGAGAAGTTGCAGGTGATGGACAACGTCAAAGGCATGGAGAAGTTCGTCCGCATGCCCGCGTACAAAAAGTCCGTCGTCGACGGGACGTGGGAGCTGTCGACCGGTGGCCGCGACACGGTCAAGCATTTGTGCGACTTTGACCTCTCCAAGTTCACTGCCTGCGTCGCGAAGCAGAGCGCTCTGAAGATCCGCGAAGAAGAGGTGTTGTTCTACGATGCCGAGGAGTACAGCGAACTAGACCTCTCATCAGTTGCTTCGGATGACGGTCATTTCACAAATGCCCAGCTTTTGGGCCATGATCTTGCATCGCAAACCATCATGTCCAGCATCGAGAAGGACGACCTCATCTCAGAGCAAAGCGGCCGACGCAGGCCGAGGCGGTCTTTCGGCGCCGCAGTAGCAATTGTTGGAAAGGCGGTTTTCAGTACAGCCAGCAGTGTTCGCAATTCTGGTGGCGAAACATTGCGCCGTCTGCGCGGTGAAACCCCTGAATGTGAAGATAGACAAGCTGCCAGTGTTGTTGACGACGACGGACGGCCTGGAACAGCAGCTCCAGAATATCCTTCGTCGCTTGCAAACTCCAATCTGCTTGTCGACTTGCTCTGGAGCCTGGTGCCCAGGGAGGTTGTTGTGAAGGTCTCCGTTGATGGCGAAGAACCGATGCTCGACGACGGTCCCTCGTGGACCATGAGAATGAAGCAGGCCTTCCGCGAACAGTACGACGACTATGTGAGAGAGTGGAATCGGGAGGTAGACGACGAGTCGAAACCCTCGCCGAAGGTGGTGGGTGCGTATTAGGTTGAAGTGATGGTCAGCTATTTTGTCTCTTGAGATTCGATTCATATCTAGCGTTGAACAAGTTTCTGTATTGCCAGCTGTAATGTGATCTGGTCCTCTCTCTCGGCAAAAGTGCCCTGGCAATGTCAACGCATCACAGTACACATGACGGACTGCAGGACTCGGGCAGATGAATGACTTGTCATACCGTCAACGCCGTGCCCCAAAGCATGGGTACCTACTTAGGCAACTAATCCTTGAACAGTTGGCTTTTCTGTATTTTGACGAGAAATATTGGATCCCCTGGGCTCTCAGATCTCTACAGCATGCTTTCCATTTTCAGACGTGTGAATGTCGCATTGCCTCTTCACCGTCGCCCATCAGGACGGCATGCAACTTGGCGTTACATGCCTGTGAGTTTGAGAAAGAGACACTGCCTGCCCTTGATGTTACAGAGACAACATAAAAGTCATTTTGCAATCCACACGCGACCAGGGAAATGCTGGACTGAGGAAAAAAAAGCATCCCTTTCTAAACTGAAAAGGTGGCCAGGGTCGCGCCCCGTCGAGCAGATAGCACTTGAGCGAGCCGGACTGCCGCGGCCTTGGCTGCGAGTCAGGCGGTGATAATAGAGCCCGTTACTACTTACTCCGTACGACTGCCATGCAACACGGTCGCTATATCTCTGGAGACATGGTAAGAAGAAAAGAGAAGAACAAAAAAAGAACAAAAGCCGTGGGGTTGTGAGCAACGTTCCTTTCAGATCTTCGGCTTCTCTATTAAAAGTTTGCCAAGCGTACAACGGCTCCCTTCAGAGATAGGCGTGGCGTCGTCAGTCAGTCACTACATTACAGATGACAGAAGAGAGCATGTTCTTATGCTTATCTTACTCTGACATTTTTGCCAACTACTTGGACTATCTTCTCTCCCACCTTTTTAAACCCTTGGCAGGCGCTTAATCCACCCGCCCACTTGTCTAATCGAACGCGCAGATAGGACCCCAAGGTGGTAATAGGCTCATTCTCATGCTCAAGCTTCTGGTCCCTAAATTAATGTCAATAGTTGAGATGCGCTATGGGGTTTGCAATAGTATATGTAGTCTGGCGGTCGAGGTAAATGCGGCAAAGGTGCACAAGTCGCAGCCAAGCCAAATCCCCCCCCTTCTTTCAGGCAAGCCATGCCAGAATCATGCTATATACCTGCGGTGATATATGGCCCATGCGTCGCGCGACAGGGGATCATGTTGTTCACCTGTCTTAAAGGGACCTCGGATTATTGACCAGATCCCTCTGCACCCATGTTAATCTGATCAGGCAAATCAAATCAAATGGAAGTGGACTTCACGTGCGATTTGACAGGTGGCGCTCGGACTCGGGCTCGCCCTCATCCTGTCCTCACGATAGGATGACTAGACCATTCGTTATACAAGTCGTCCACTTATAAGAATGTCACCTCGCGCAGGCTCGCCGTTCCCATGACTTGGACCCTGGGACTCGTCGGCCACGTCCAAACATCGTGCTCGCCTCTTTTCGTGAGCGTCCTCTCTTTTTCTCCCCCAGCGTCACTCTTTAACCTGTCACTCTTTTCACCGAGAAAGTCAAACTTCTCGATATGAAGGCCTCGGTTCTCACATCCAGGCTTGCGAGCCTTGCGCTCCTTGCTGGAAGTGCTCTGGCACATGAGCAGTGCCAGTGCCGCACCACCGTCATTGTGATCGAGATGCCCGAGGAGTACACCACTCATGAACCCATTCAGGCACTTACCGCCGGATCAGAATCCTCCTCCTCTCTCACCACCAAAGTCGTCCAAGCCTCCGCGACTACCGTGACGAGCCGACCTGCCCCAACCAGGCCAGTTTACCACCCTCCCAAGCACCAGAAGCCTCCAGTCAACGCCCCTCCCCCCAAGAACATCACGCACACGTTCAAGCCCTGCGCCGCCCCCCAAATCGACCGCAAGGATCCGAAGAACTTCGTCCCAGCAAAGAATGTCTCCCTCGCTTACGCCCCTGCCGTGGATGAGAGCAGCAGCATCAATATCAACAAGCACACCAACAGCACCAGCACCAGCACCAGCACCCAGCAGCAAGGCAGCATCGACATGAGCGTCGCGTTCAAGCACCCTGCTGTTGTCCTCGAGCATATTGAATCCGTGGCCAAGGTTACTTGCGGTGATGACATGCTCACAGTTTTCTTCTCCAACACAGACGGGTACGACGAGGCCGTCAAGGATTGGGAAACTGGTGGGGATCCGTTCGTTCTCATCACTGGCGCATTGGACGAGGGCTGTGCGGCAGAGTTTGAGCGCGGGTTCTTCGTCGTTGAGAACATCATCAAGGACGCGACGATGCTCTCCGTTCAACTCACCGCCACTAAAGGCGAGTTGCCCGATCTGGCTGGCGAGATGGAGATGACTTTCACTTCGCTTCCCGCTGCCGAGCTCATGCGCCGTCTCACAGTCTCACCCAGCTGGTCTCTCGAGCTTGCCAAGGCCATGCCCGAGCACACCACGCTCTTCACCGATGGCAAGTATCTCGACCTTACGGCCGAGGAAGCCTGGTTCTCCACCCAGATCACTTTCTCCGGTAAACTCAAGTATAACTTCTGGGGATTCAAGCTGCAGGAGCTCTACTTTGATCTCGATGCGACATTTGACTCCTCAGCTGTGATATCCGCACAGATTCGCGCTGCCTTCCAGGAGTTGGTCCAGTACAAGCCCGATGACCTTGCATACTCGCTCATTGACGTGCCCGGCATTGTTCAGCTCGGCCCAGGTCTTGCCTTCGGCCTTAGCGTCAATGTTCAGGCAGACGCTGCTGTCGATCTGTACGTCGGGGCGGACATCGCTCTGCCAGCTGGAAACGTACACATTGATTTCTTGGATGGTTTGAAAACTACCACCTCCGGATGGGAGCCCGAGTACAACTCCTTCGCCAATGCGACGCAGTCCGCTGATGTCTCCCTCGACGTCGGTGCCGATCTCACCGTGATGCTCAAGTTCAAGCTCCTTGGAGGTATCGTCGATCTTTCCAGCGGTTTCACTGCCTCACCTGGCCTCGCGAACACCTTCAAGCTTCGCGGAGAGCAGCAGGCTTCTGTAGGAGGGAACCTAAAGGAGATCAGCGCTGGAATTGTCGTGCCAAAGGATGCTATTGCTTGTGCTGAGACGAACGGCCTCGAGTTTGTTTCCGATTTCTTCTTCAGCTTGAAGGCCTTCGCTACGAAGTGGTGGGAGAAGGAGCTTTATTCTGTTAGGGTCCCTATCGTGGACTACTGCCTACCATTCTAGGCGGCCACACGTTTCATACCTTGCAGGCTAAAGCTGAATCTGACATTCTACTACTGATGATGGTTCCATTCTATGATGCCGTCGTGGGGAATCTGATTAGTGCAGAGTCTTATAGGCTCCCCCTTTCTGTCTTCACCATTGACCTTGATAGAGACCCGAATATGTGCTTGGCCGTTACCGTAGAGTAGTCCAAGACAAGGCTCAGCCTTATCGTTCAGCAACAACACACGATGAGTAGATGTCACAGAAACACGTATGGTATAAATGGCGTCCAGGTGTTTCCCGGAAGCAGAGCTCCCGGTAGTGAGTATAGGGTAGCGATGACGCAACAAAATCATGAAATCATGGCCTGAGGCCTGGGCGAAGATTTAGGCTAGTGTCGATATCATCGAGCGAAGCATGGCGCATGCTCTCTGAGAGCGGAGCATACACTTCTGGGAGTGGCTGGCCTCGGCAGTGAAAACGTGGGAGTTCTCGAAAGGAAGACTTGGGTACACAGAGAGCGACAAACTAAATTTGCAGCCGTGCGGCAAGCACGCGTGAGTAGGGCACGAGAAGGACTGGCGCAGGCCACCTGCATCGCGTGCCAAGGCCAAATACTGGTGGCTCCGAGTATGTATGCAATAAGGTCAGGCCAGGTCTTCAAGCAAAGAAAAGCAGCTTCGGGTACCATGTCTCGGATGACGAGCCGTGGTTACACAGCACCAAACCGACTTGTGACTTGCCAGTGTGACAAAAGACGCTGTAGCGCCAGAAAGTGGTTCCTCGGCCATTCACGTAGGGAGATTGGATTCAGTTTGTGAGCTAGCGAACCTTTTTGGTAGTAGAGTTGCCCACGCAAATCGGAGGAGAGAGGGAATTGTGGTGTTGAGGGACGGAGCCGGAGTGGATTAGGAAACGTGAGTCGAGTCGGAAGGCTAGCGCGCGGTGAGGATTCCGCTTGAGTGAGTGACAGTGGATGATGCACGGCGTTCCTCTGCAAAGAAAGGCGATGAGGCGAATGTTGAGCGTAGAGGGACATTTGAAGAGAAATAAAGGAGAGTGAAGAAAAAGTCGCGAGACGGAAGATTCGCAGCTAAATGCTCACGGGATTTGGTGACGAGCTCAGATGAGGAGGAGAGAAGGGCGCGCAAGGGCCAAGCGCCGGGTTGCACCTTCCGCGACAAGTTGGGGCTGAACTCGCGGAAGGAGCAAACAACGCGAAAATGACTGGCTCACCGGCCCCACTTTTGGTCTGGGGGGGCCCAGGCGATCGGAGGAAACAGCGACTCCGGGTGGGCAGGTTGGAGGGTTGTAGGGAGAAGAGGGAATCCTCAGGCAGCAATTCTACACTTTCCAAGATAAGCGGTAAGAACAAGAAGCCGAAAGGATATTATGTTAAAGGAGAATAATGAATCGATTGGAGCATGCGTATACATCACCATGGCCATCCTCCAACCGGCCAGCCGCTGGCAGAACGTAATTTGACAACGACTTGACTTGGGCCTCAGTCGCGCACGCGTGTGCGTAATCGGGGCACCCGGAGATGTTGGAGTGGGGAAAGGCCTGGGTGCTTCCTCGGAGTTTGTATAGCGTGACGGGAGGTGAGATGACCTGGGCGGCGGCATCCGCGATACGAGCGAGAAGGAGGGGGAAAAGAAGAGGTTGAATGCAACCCGCGTGTGTGCGCGTGTGTCTTGCTGATGGCACGGGTTCGGTAAGGTCTGATAGAAACATAAGCCAGTATTGTGTTGAGCATGTGAAATTTGGAACCGTGCCTTAACGCTGGCTGTTGCCTTCTGGGAGGCCAAAGAAACAGTGTGCATCAACGCCTCGGATCCGGCAGCCATGGGCAGGTTGGGGGCGGCTGGATGCACACAAGATGCACAAACGCTATAGGGACTGACGACAAAGAAAAACAACCCAAAAAAGAGATCTGCTGTCAACGGACGGCACGGGAGTCATTGATGAAATCGACGGCGAGGTCACGGCAAGAAGAAGGAATTCTAGAGTGTTGATTCGTGCAACTGATGCCGTCCTGTCACGTCCTAAATAGCAAACAAATCTGTGTGATGCCATGCATGCCTCAGTCTTGCGTGTGGATCAGGTACCGACCCCCCCCCTTGGAAAAAAGAAAGACTCCAGGGCTGGGAACACAGCCGAAAACACCCAGTAGCCACTCCCGGCGAGCCAACACCTGTTGTGCAGTGATGGAAGAGTTCAGGCTGCCAGGCACTCGCGACTACTACTGCCCCTGTGGTCCCCCCTCGCGGCGAACGTGTGCGAAATGCCGTACCCTACCGGGGCTCAACGCCTCCACAGCAGGAGTACTAAAGTATATGTACTAAGATGGTACTAACAGAGTTGAGCCAGTGACTTCCCAGGCCTTAGCGAACAATGCCACGCTCTAAAGTATTCGGGTCAGCACTGACACGTACCTCCGCTAGCGCCATCATCACGCTCGAAGCCGCCCGGGAGCTACGGGGGAGGCGGCTAAGGTAGCGGACCTCCGAGAGCTGGAAGCTCGCACGTAGCAGTACATTTCTGAACGGCGCTGAACAGCAAGCACGCAAGCACGCACACCTGGGCTGCTACAGCACCCGCTACAACTGCCACTGCTACCGTCACCGTCACCACCACGGGCGGCTTTGTTGGCTGGGCTGCCTGTCTGTCTCTTGTCCCGTCTCTCCCCTTCTTCCTCCTCCACCCACCACCGACCGACAGCCCCGACTTTTCCATGCCGCCGCTTCTGCTCAGGTCACAGCCCATCTTCTTCCTCTCCTGCTTTGACCAGACCCTACCTCCCTCCTCCTCTCTTCCGCACTCGGTGTTTTCCACTTCTTTTCGCAATCTTCATCATCCTCACGCCGGCCTTCTGCTACAGCTCTTGCTGCCGGTTGTCAAGTTTCTCATCGGTCGGTGGTCCTTTTCTTCTGGCTTCACCTCCAAGACCACCACCAACGTCACTTGCCTAATTATCAACAACCATCCGCCAAACGGGCACAAGCGCCAACCAGCAGCGCTCACCATCACACGGACAAAACCCTCCTCTCTCGCCTTCGCTCAACTTTTGTCTCATACAGCGGCAGGACAATAACACCATGTCCAGCGGCGTCGTGCGCTCGACCGCCCTCAGGGCCGGCGGTGCTTGTGTTCGCTGTCGCAAAGGCAAGACCAAGTGCGTTTATGAGAATGGCCGCGCTCCATGCAAAAACTGCGCAAAAGGCATGCACGAGTGCTACCTACCATCGGAGTCCATGGCCCATCATCACGGCCAAAGCCCAGCGCGACACCCCACCGCTTCTGCCTCGCACCGCCCACAGCGTGAATCCCTCCCCGGTGCCGGCCCCGGCGTCTCAGACTCTACCAGGCAACCCATTGTGGGCTCAGCCGCCGCCCGTCACGTGCACGCCGCCTCCGAGAAGTGAGTCTCTCGCCTGGTTTCCTCTCAATCTTCCAATGATGCTTGCATCTGTTTGTTTGCTTTGGTTTGCTTTAATTTCATCTATTTCTTATCGTTTCTTTGTTGGTTCTTGCACGGTGCGCTCTTGTCGCATCGCTGTTTCTACTGTTGGGTCTCTTCCTTCTCCCCCGTCGTACCACGGCAAGCAAACAATTTTGCCTCCTGCAAGGCAGCACTGCTTCATCACCTCGCACCACCTTACTTCGCGCTCAGCTCGGGTAAAACGTGGAGTGGTGGAGAGGAGGGTGGGTGGGTTTACGGCCTTGATCCTTTGCTCCGAATCACCGGCTGCACCTCATCCCCGGTCTGCCTCGATCGAGTCCAGTCCCTCCTCCATCCCTCCTCTAGTCCCTCCACCATTCTCTAGGCCACATAGCACCACCCCTGTCTACTCTGCACCTTGCTTTTCTCCCCCTTTTCCTTTCCTTGCTGGCCTCTCAGGTCAACACAGACCACTTTGCCTTTCAAGCAAACGGTGGCTGAGGGAGGTATCTGCAACCCCTCCTCCAATTAGCTCCGTTTGCTGCCCGCAAGCTAGCTCGGGCCGTGATTGCAGCAGCGTTACGCCATGGGTTAGTCGCACTGGTGTGTTCGCCTTTCCATTATCGGCCACCGGACTTCGCCACAACTTGCCATTGATTGGTTCAAGCCAACAGCACCGGAGCATCGATTGCTATGAGCTGTGAGCTATGAGCTATGAGCTATGAGTTGAGAGAAGTCTCACAGCTCGACCTGCTTAGCCTCGAACGATTGACTGGTCCTGATTGCTTCTACGGGCCACTTTTTTTGTGAGCAGCAGCTAACTTTCACAGGCTCACTCCTGAGCTTATCGCTGAATGCGAACGAGTCATCTCCAAGACCTTCCCAGCCTGTGTCGCTTTCCACAAACCGTCCTTCATACAGCAAATCAAGAGCACAACGCTTGATCCCTCGCTGGTCTATGGACTGTTGACTTGTGCAGCTCGCACTTCTCCCAATCTCATCCGTCGATATGGTGGCCCAACTGCTGCAGCTGAAACCTACGCAGCCAAAGCCATTTCACTCATCAATCAAAATCTAGACCATCCCAGTTTGGCCGACATTCAGGCTCTCTGCCTCCTGATCATTCACGAATGGGGCACTCGCAATGCCGTTCGCGCCTACGTCTATCTTGGCCAGGCCGCGCGCATGATCCACATGTATCGTATCCTCGATGTCCATCACACGGCAAATGAGTCTGACCAGTTTCTCCGAATGGAATCTCTCCGTCGCACCATCTGGCTCGTCTACATCCTCGATTGCTTCCTCACCAGTAGCCCAGGTCGCTATCCGGCTCTCACCAACAGTGATTTGACCAATGTCGCCCTCCCTTGTTCTGACATCAACTTTGCTTTCGGCAATGCTGTCTACGTCAAGACGCTTCACCAGCATCTTGAGCTCAGCCGTGATGACCCTAACAACACTGCAGAGGTTGGCGAGTTCGGGCACATTGTCCTTGCTGCGATGGTCTGGCGCGAAACAGTCGACCTTCTCACTCGCTCGTTTCCGGACAACTACCGAGAGGATGACTGCCTTGCTGTTATTGGCAAGATTGACGCTCTGAGAGCATCTCTCCCCATGCAGTTCCGTGATAAGCCGGGCCAGATCAACCTGCACATGACCATGGGGTCCGGCTACACTTTCGCTGTCCTCCACTGTCTGTTGCACTGCGCCAGCGTCTTCGCTCAAAGGCGTCGCTTGCTGCAAGACATTACACTGCCCAACTTCAATATCGAAGCCTTCGGGCAGACACCTCGTTGCCACGAAATTATTGATCGGCTGTTCACGTCCTGCCACGGCATCAACGCCCTTCTTCTCGCAGTTGAGGCCGGTGTTGAGAAGGATCACAATCCTTGCTTCCCCATATTCATGCTTTTCTCGTCCTTCACCGCCAGCGCCACAGTGGCGTATCTATCTCTGAAGGGCCTCACACCTCCGAATGCTGTTGAGACGGCTGCTGGCATTGTCAAGGATGGTCTACGTTTCATGCAAGAGGGCACAGAGAGCTGGCCTTTGATGGCTAGTTGGCTCCGCCACCTTGCTGTCATGCAGCGGGTGATTGACAATGACGCCGCAATTGTGGCTCGTCACGGGTCGACTCCGCACACGCATGGAATCAAGGATGAGATCTCATCCAACGCAGATACCAACCCGGACGGCATGGATTACGACAGCCACAATAACAATGCTGCCACCCACAGACCGCTACCACATGCCATATCCGAATCGGGACGTAGCGAGAGTGAACCTCCTGTGGCCTTGCCGCGCCGACCCGGGTTCGCCGCTATCAATGGCGGATCGGGAGGAGGTTCAACTCCGGCGACGACAAGCCCCCCAGCGAACAACAATGCCGCGCGCCCCGTGCAGCTGCAGGAGCCAAAGGCCTCGAGCCCTGGCGCACCATCCAACGGCGTTGTACCAATCTCGACTAGTCAGGATATGACCGGACCAGAGCTCTGCCAGGCCTTTGAGCGCCAGCTTCTGGAGATGGACGATCTCGCTGCCTTTATGGGCGGTGGTGTCTAAGAGCTAGGCTGTGACTTTTGCCGTCTTGTGTTTTCTGATTTGATGCGGCTCCGGTATATACCACTGTGCTAATGATTTGTCTCGATAGCAGAGATGGAAGTTGTGTGACGCGTTCGGAGTATAAGATTTAGCGGCGAAAATTAGTTTGAGTGAAGCAGGTGGACAGACATGATGGATGAAGGACAGGGGGCGTTATGAATTGCTCGCTAATGGAGACGGAAAGGAAGATCTTGACAGCAGCCCATGAAGGCAAAACATCTTCCTCAATAAGCTACTATATGTATCAACACGGAAGGGCTGAGTGAGCGATAAATGCTTCTTTGGGATTGCGACGCCAAAGGATAGTCACCCCTCGGCACACATGCAGCTCAGCTCATCCGACATGCAATGTTTATTCAGTAATAATGATCAACTTTGAATGCCAAGCAACACAAAGAATACCTTATCTGGGGTGATGGATGCACTTGAGCATAGACCGCGGGACCCCCGCCGTCTGTGCGGTGTGGTCTCGATCCACACAGATCGGCATTCTGTCCTGAACGTTATCGAAGACTAGGGGGAATCTGAATAAACGGACCTTGACAGCGATGGAATTGGGATGGTCAACCTTGAGAAGAACCGCCACCAGGCCCTCGTGGGGATCAGTGCGAGATCAGGACATGAAGCTGGTGGTGTCTACGAGCTGAATAGGTAGTTTCTATGCTACATCACCAGCGAAGCAGAGGGTATGAATGGGACGTCACATGGAGACAGCGTATGGTCTGAAAGCAAACTCACAAACAAGATACGCATACATGTGCATCTCCAGCGAGAGAATCAATCGACCAACCACACGTCGATGACAGTTTCCAACGTGAAGAGAGAGAGAGAGAGAGAGAGAGAGAGAGAGAGAGAAAGAAATCAGATACAAGGTCCAACCCTCTGTCGAAGTGCAACAAACCAAACCCAGAAATTCAGTCTACTTTCCCGATTTGGAACGCCGGAGCTCTTCAGCCGGACTCGTACAGTCTGCACCACCCCAGGGCTCGGGCCATGAAACCAATTGCCAACTGCAAAACTGGGAACACAACGGCTCTCAATTTAATTTATCCGGGAACACGAGGAAAAAAGTCAAGAGACATTAGTCGTGCCACTTCTCATCTGGAATCTCTTTATCAAACAGAAGAAGTATACCGCAGAGACAAGAACTATCGGAAGGCCGGCTGACTCTCCAGGCCCGAGGGGAGGGGGGATCGGAGTGCCGAGTTTTCGAAGTGGCGGGAGGAAAGAGGCCGAAGATAGATTAAACCACCTGCATGGAAGGGAAGGAAAAAAGCAATCTCAGTGTCCTCATGACGGATATGCTCCTAATCTATCTGCGGTGGAGAGTATAAAGAATGCGAGAGAGTTTCCCCATTTTCGCGGCTTGACCTTTCTCTGGGTGGCTTTGCATCAAACTCTTGCGCAGACTATATCTCGCTCGTTTTTCTACTCCTTTTCGAACCCTCTACCCATAGTTTTCTCATCGAGTGTAGTGTTTCCGGAACAGCTCTGGGAACTTGACGCGTCAGTGACAAGATGAAGTACTCACTCGCCAATATCCTGGCTCTGGCAGCTACGGTCCAGAGCCATGCCATCTTTCAAGTGAGAATTACTCCCTTTACACACACACACAGAGAGAGAGAGAGAGAGAGAGAGAGAGAACATACCTTAGTTTACCATGCTTCCTTTTATCCGTCTTCTCTCTTCCTCGCCGTGGAGTGCCTTGACTGAACACAGACAAAAATGGTGGGTTTAGGAGCTTTCCGTCAACGGCGCCAGGCAAGGCTCCCTTGTTGGGCTGCGTGCCCCGAACCAGAACAACCCTGTGCAGGATATCTCGTCTTCGGGCATCACTTGCGGCGTGGTCGCCACCAAGTCCTCCACCGTGATCAAGGTTCCTGCCGGAGCCCAGGTTGGCGCTTGGTATCAGCATGTCATCGGAGGAGCGCAGTACCCTGGAGATGTGGACAACCCGATTGCGTCCAGTACGTGCCCATTCTTTCTTTCCTTTCTTTTCTTTTCTTTTCTTTTCTTTTCTTTTCTTTTCTTCTTCTTACTCCCTTTGTATTTCTTCCTCAGCTTCTTCTGGTTCTGGGGGGGAAGGGGGCAACGAAAAAGGGACTGAATCTTGGTAATCAGGCCACAAGGGTCCCGTCACAGCCTGGCTCAGCAGAGTCGACAACGCAGCGACGGCATCGCAGGATAACCAGAAGTGGTTCAAGGTCGCCGAGGAGAACCTCAACACGAGCACGCGCAAATGGGGCGTCGACACGGTCCTCGCCCAGAACGGCTGGTGGTACTTCACCATGCCCTCCTGCATCGCCCCGGGCCAGTACCTGCTGAGGGTCGAGCTGCTGGCTCTGCACTCGGCCTACTCGGCCGGCGGTGCCCAGTTCTACACCAGCTGCGCCCAGATCGAGGTCACGGGTAGCGGCAGCTTCCAGCCCAGCCAGACCCAGGTCTTCCCTGGTGCGTACCAGCCAGGAGACAAGAGCATCGTCATCAACATCTACGGCTCCACAGGTGCACCGGATAACGACGGCAAACCGTACCAGGCGCCCGGCATGAGGCCCATCACCTGCTGAACGGGTTGAACGAGAGGGAAGATGTGAAGAGAGTCTGTCGAGTATGTGGTAGTCGGTAAAGACGGTGTTCAGTCGAGTACATGAGTAGGGTGGTCATTACTGGGGACAGACGGCACGTGGAAAAAAAATACAAATGCAAGCTTGCGATACTAGGATCACATTGTTCATTCTGGTTAAACTACCGTGACATTGCCTATGCTTTAGCTTAATCATGTCAGAGTCACCTCCAACTCGTGAATATACAAGACATCGAAGATAGCCAGCCACATTACAGCAGAGGAGCCTCAATGTGCAGGCTCAGCCCAGTGAAACCGCCGAGTGTCCGCCACCGCTCGGCATCGCGACAAGATACTCCAGTTCTAACTTCACCGACTTGCCTGGATTTAGCTTCACATTCCAAGTCACAGTTCCGGTCTCCTTCATAATGGCATCTGCACTTCCCCATCCCTTACCCTGCTCTCCACTTGAACCCTCCCTACCTGCCTTCACCGATCCAGCGTTCACAGCCAAGCCGTGCGGCACCTGCGTCACTACTTTTAGCCTCTCATCCTCAGACACGGGCACCTGGTCATGAACGAAGATCTGAAAGGGCTTGCTGGTCGTGGATGAGCGCGTGCTCTCGAGGGTGACGGATCGAGCGTACACAGAGCAGTCCTCTTTGTTGAAGAGGCCGGTTGTCGCGCGACGGACGTCTGGACCGGGGTACTGGACTTTGATGGCTGGATCCACGCCTAGGCCCAGCGTCATGGTTTCACCAGCAGAACAGCGTGGGAGCATCGTTCGACCCATGAAGCTGCCATCAACGGTGAGCCCAAGGGTGCCGCGCAGGAGAGTGATTTTGCTGCCGTTGCGGATCTTGGCTTTGAGGTAAGCAGCGGCTTTGTACTTTGGAACCACAGTGTACGAGAAAGCGATACTGGAGAGTGAGAGACGGGCGACTCGGTGCTTGGAAGAAGTCATGCCCGGGGCGAGTGTCTTTGTTCCTGGAAGATCGTAGGCCGTTGTGAGGCCAGTCTCCTCGACGAGGGAGTCCTTGAAATCGAGCGCAGGCAGAGGTTCGCTTGCCGTATTGGCGAATGAGAAGGAATCTCCATTAGGGTCCTGACCACCATGGAGGAACGAGTCAAAGGAAACGTCGTTGAGCACGTCACCGGCGCCAGACGCTGGAGGCGGAGGAATAGCTGCTAGAGCAGGGGCGGTTGGCTCGGCACTCTGCGGGGCGGCACTCCCAAAGAGGCCGCCGCCACCGCTTCGTCGAAAGAGGCTGCTGGCGCGAGCAGATGGAGCAACGGCAGCAGTGGGCGGAGCTGGGGGAGGGACCATGGAGTTGACAGTTCTGGCGGAACGAGAACGCTCTCCGGACAGAGCCAGGGACTGCTCTTGGAACATATTTTGCTGGACCATCTGGGCTGGCTGTGCAGCTAGGTTCCGTTGGTCCTTTGGCTCTTGTCTTGCCATTTTCAACCTGCCCTTGTTCTGTTGCTCTAAAAGCATGAGTTGCATCTGGTAATCCTGTAGGTTACGATTGTTGGCCTGATCACCCTGGAACATATCTGAGCGGGCCTGGGTTGAGGTAATAGGACTGTTCTTTTCCAAAAGCTCAGCCTTCCGTTTCTGCTCCTCCTTGCTGAGGCTGATGTCGTCGGATGGGGAAAAGGCCGACTTGGTCATCAGCCGGATATGCCAAGGGACGAGAGTTGGAATAGGCTCGTCGAGATTGGCTGCGGTGGCCTGAGAAGTAGATAGTGTCACCTGGCAGTTAGTCCAGGTTTCGGATGTTGAGTTGTGGAGCTGAGCATCGAACAGTAGTGTCCCTGTCGCGGATATGGTGTTGAGCTGCATATCGTAGCTTGGGGCCCAGAATGCCGAGGTTGTCACATACGACAGCACCAGATCACAGCGAATTTGACTCCCTTCTCCCTGAGAAGCAGGTGCTGGAGACGCCTTGGCGAGCTCGATCTCGCTTGTGATTGAACTCCGACGTGAGGACGAGGGCGTGTAAGCGTTGACATCGAGGGTGATGCAGACACTGTAAACGAATTTGGGCCAGAACTCCAGCAGGTCCAGCTTCGTCTTGATTTTTTTCTGTTCCTCCTTCTTCCTGCGACGAGCCTCGCGCTCTTCGTCCTTGCGCTTCTCCTTTTCCTGCTGCCTCTTCTCCCATTCCTTCACATCACGTTCATGTTGTTGCCTCACCTCGCACAGGCTGACTTTCATGCTAGCCTCTTGAATCGAAGTGGACAACTCGCGCTGCTTTCTTTCTCCGTCTTGCTGGTCCTTGAACATCTTTTCACGCTCGGTACGATATGTGCTGATGAATTGACTGATGTCAACTGAAGTTTCGCCCTTGCCCAAGTTCTTACTGAAGTTGTCGAGGACTTGCAGTTGTTCCATGGCACTCCTAACAGCCTCATCCGCAGCTCTCGACTCTTCTTGAAGTTGGACCAAGTGAGCTCTGGCTTCTTTAAGCTCTGGGGTCTCCTCGAGGTTCTTCAAATCCTTCTCATACAAATCTTCATTGGATTCCGGGCGGTCGTCATGGTCGTGGACCGAGGTGTCATGTTCAGGATATATCTCCTCAAATATCTCAGGGTTGTCTTCTTTGGTGACGGAACTGTTGGTGATGACAGCCAGGCCGCTGCCTTCCACTTTAACAGAATCTTTGTCGACTGTTGGCGAAAGACCAATGATGGTGATCTTGTTATCGCCGGGCTGAGGGATGTTAGACGGTTGCCGCTCAGACGTTGCGCACTGGCTGGGAATATATATATACCTTGAGAGGGACATCTTTGATCTCGCGGAAGATTTGAGCACGAGTCGGGAAGAGGGAGACAGACCGGGTGGGCAGATCTCGCAGCTTGTACTCGACCTCGTTGCAAGAGTCCATGGCTAAGATGGGAGCGACAGACAGAGGAGGGCTAAATGAGGATCGTACACAGTGAGCGGGTCCAGTTACAAAGCTCTGTTCACGGACACAAGAAGGACGATAGTTCAAGCTGGCGTAAAGGCGAGGAAAGTGAGAAAAGTGAGAAAAGCAAGTAAGAGATCAAAGCTTGACCCCAGCCAGAAAGGATACGAGGGTTAGCCAATACTTCATATAGAAATAGCGGCGTGAGTGCTTGTGTACCTGATGTGCCTATTAGTAGTAGTGCAACTCCCTAGGCAGGTACGGTGGTCAAGGCAGCCGCAGGCCTCCAAGCGCTTCAGCCTTCAGCCATGCCTAAGCTGGCCTTGGGCTCAGTGGTGCGCCACACCGGGTTTGAGGCGCACCCCTGGCCGAATGCCTTTTGAGCTATGTGATCGTGATGCCTCCAGAAGACAAGCATGGGGTCACGATTGCCCCATCTCTTCTTTTTTTGACTCTTCGATGGAAGTGCCCTTTCAAACGTCTTGGTTGAACGCAAGTACCCATACCTGCTGCTGCCACCAGCAACATGGTCAATGCTCGCGGGATCCACACGGGGGCGGGGTCAACCTCTCATGTGGCTTAGCTGTCGATGCTGGGCAGTTTTCAGGCACGCGGCGCAAGGACAAAAGGGCAGGGGCCAGGCGGTGGCAGATGTGGCCACCAAACAGAGAATCGCTGCCTGGATGGTGGCACTTTCAATCCGCCAGGTTTTACCGACGACATGCTGTATTCTTTCACTACCCTGGTGAGGATGATGCCATGCCGACTTGCTTTACAGTGTCAGTCAAGAGTACAATGCTTTTACTCGACCAACAAAAACTTACCCTGAAGAAATCAAAGTAAGAACAATAAGGCCTCAAAGCTAAAACTGCTATTTAATTAGTCCGGCTTGATTATGGCCTCATCACAATGCATTCGCCAGAAGATGGATGGCCCTGAAGAAGGCTCGAGAAGGAGAGGGATGAAATTGATGAGATAAATTGAAGACGCGTCCGGGTATATGCTGTTGTTGTCATTTAGTGCAGATGCTGCATCCAGAGGTGACTACGTTGGTATGGAGGAGGAGGCTTACTTAGTGAATAAATAATCCAAGCCACTCTACACATCCTGACACTTCCGCCTTCACGCGTCTTTATCATCGTAGTGAAGCCAGTCAAAAGAACGACAATGACGATGGTTTAACATTTCCCCTCTCCGTCCAAAGCAAAAACCATGAGCCTCGCGCCAACTGCTGCCTGGGTCCATAGTCGCGTTGAGGTCATCACGAGAACAGATCACTCTGTCATCTACGCTGACAGAACTGAGCTGGATGTCGCGATCAAGGCCGAAACAATCTGGATTGACGGCGAACCTTATGAGGCACCATCGGAGCCGGAGCAAACTGACAAAGATTTAACTCGAGAGTACCATGTCTACCAAATCCTTGGCCCGCACGAGCTCATACCGAAATGCGTCGGGCTGACGCGTGGAGAGCATGATCTCGCGATCCAGCTGAGACTTGAGCGTGCACCGCACGGGAACCTGAGGGAATTCATCAAAGAAAGCCACGATAGCCCATCTGATCTTTGCCGTGTGTCAATAGCAGTTGCTTTCAGCAAGGCGGTCAGCTATCTGCACTCACGTGGGGTGATCTGGGGCGACGTATCCCTTCGCAACATCCTTGTGTTCGATGATTATCGAATCAAGATTTGCGATTTCGGCAGCGCCTTCATGCAGAAGAATCATGGGGATGATATCGACTCTTATAACTGCGAGGCAAGGTATTCTCCGGCCTTGACTCACGCCGAAGTTGAAGCTTTGTCTCCGATGCAGAGGGAGCTGTACGCGCTTGGATCCGGCATTTATGAGATTACGGAATGGAAGAAGTCACACGAGGACGTGACTGAAGATATCTGGGATGTGGGCGAGAACGGACGTCCTCCTATGATTGGGGACAGCAACCCTGCTCGTGGTATCATCTTGAAGTGCTGGGGATTCCAGTATACATCAGCAGCAGAGGTAGCACAGGACCTTGGCCTGCTACTTTGATGGGTTCTCTTTCTGGTCATACACGCCAAAAGAATGGAGGAAGTTATAAATGGATGTGAAATTTCGTTTTGAGGGTTCATGGATCATGACGTTGGCTATGATTGCTGATGGTCTTCGATGTGGGCGAAGTGGACACACACTGTGGACTACCTATGTACATGGACAATCCGGCTGCGAATGTACAAAGGCTTTTGCACCCGATCTCCAGGAGAATCCATTCCGGAAAAAAGGGAAGAAAAAGAAAAGAAAAGAAAAGAAGAAACGAAAACACTAGTTAATCTGGGCGTTCCAGTTCTGGACCTGGAAGGTAGCCGGACCACCAGTGAAGGGCTCGGTTCCGAATTGGTTGGCTACAGTAGCACTCGAGGTTAGCAAGCATCCATTCCCACAACATGGACTCTGGTCCTTACTGATCAGGTACTGGCTGCTGGCAGGGAAGCCTTTGTTTTGAGCAAGGTAGTTGTAGAAGGCCTTCAAGTCACCGCTCCAGCTGTTGCGCTGGCTGGGAGCGACGAAGGAGAATACACGCATGGCTCCGTTGTAACCATCGTAAAGCTGCCATTGCGCACCAGCGACGGTGACTGTGCCCTGGAGAGAACCAATGGGGTAGACGTTCCCGTAGCGGCCGAGCCTGAGCTTTCATCAGTACAAGAGTTCTCTCTCACAACACCCACAAGACCTCTCGTTGCGTTGAAAGACTCACCAGACCATGAGCTCATAATCGCCGGAGGACGGGTCGTGGTTGGCGTTGGCCGCAGTGAACAAATCATAGGCAACGTTGGCCCTGATGTTGTTACCCGTGTACGTCCACTGGGCAGCACTGGGCAGGCTACCAATCTGGCTCACAAGCTTGGGGGTCAGCGACCTTCCGGAGTAAGGATAGGCCTTGACATTGTTCTCCGAGCCGGACCAAGTCCAGTCAGCCTGCCAAGACACACCGCCGCCCTGCGTGTTGAAGACAAGAAGACATTGACTCCCGGAGCCGGACCCCTGACCCCACTTGTTGTTGTTGAAGTAGTAGCCGTTGGCAGCGTAGTAGCCGTACTGGTCGCAGAGCTGGGTGGTTTGTGCCATGGTGGTGGCGGCCAGGGAGGCGAGCGCAGTGAGAAGGGAGAACTTCATCGTGGCTGGGCGGGTCACTTTTTTAGGGTGTTGAAGAAAGATAGCGGATCCAACGAATATGCAATTATCGCAGTTGGCAGCAAACAAAATGTGTTGGAGAGAGAGACGAGCAACAGAAATAAAGAAACAGCATCGTGATGAATCAAAGAGGGACAGATGTCGGGTTCTAGTTTATATACATGATGATGTCTGGCCATGTTTCGCTCATCTTGGTTCAACGGAGCGAGGCGCCGGATGGACGGGCTGGTAGAAGCGACAGAACAGGGCCGAAAACATGGCAATGGAAGAAGCTGGTGTCATCGAATATGGGGGAATAGATCAATTGAGTGCCTGTTTGGCATTGTATCGCGGGGTTGAACTATTAATTTGGCATCTCTGATATTGAAATTTCGGGCCACTGCCGGCCAAATACACGATGCATGTTGTCCGGGGTCGCATCTGGTTTGAGTATTAGTGCAGACGTGCCACGTTCTGTGTACATACCAACAATTACACTTCGGTATGGTCACCACATGGCGTTTGCAGGGGGTGGCTTTGCACTAGAGCAGGGACAACGATGCCGAAGAAAGAAGATAAGCGAGAAGACTGGCGTCGAAAAGAAAAGCAACTAACGAAAAAGGAGCACGAATAGCGCCGAAGAAGAAAAGTCGAAGAAGAAGAAAAAAACCTCCAAACCAGGAACAAGGGGCCCCGGCAGTCAATCGCGGGGAACAAGGGTTTGTTAGTAGTGCAAGCAGACACCAGGTTCGGAATGGGAGTGGCCCCCGTGCATTTGACCTGCTCGAAAGGGGAAACACGGATGGCGTCTGCCGAAGGAGAGACTGACAAGGTGACGAGGGTTAATAGCCGCCAGGTACATAATATAGCTCCGAGAGTACGGAGTAGTGAAGAAATCGAGCATGGGGAATGAATATCCACCAATGATTCTAGACGCGGTCGCTACCATGAGACCAGGTTTGCAAGAGTTGTCGTGTGTTCGAGCATAACGAGGTGGTGTGCTGTCAAGACGATATGGCTTGAGATGGCTTCCGTTCTAATACCTGTCCTTGCCGTATCAGACCAGATTACCTTAGTTACGATTATCTGAGGTTGTGCCTGGGACAAAGCGACCAATCAGCAATCCAAGGCGGTGTGGTAGATGAAGTTACCTCTTAGTAATGTAGGGAGGTACCTTAGTAGTCTAGGCTCAGACCTCACCTCACCTCACCTGACTCGATCACGTCATCATTCTCACATTGTCTGCATGGGTGACCTCTAGGAACCTGGTCTCGAGTCTTGACTTGGAAGTGTTCGCAACTGGATCACGTCCATGTTCCCCTTCCAGACCTCTACTCCGCCAGCTGTCAAGAAATTTAAACAGCATTCACCACCATTCACGCTAAAGAGGCGCTTGTTGAGCGGCATCCATCTCTGGGACCTCTTCACAATTCGGCCCTTTGTGAAGAAACTCAAATCCACAGGGACTAGTAATCAAATCCCCGTCCAGCATCCCCTTGCCTGTCAATCGGCTTGTCCCCGACAGTATAGTGTCCCGCCAGCACGGCATCTTGACCAGCATTGCAAGACACCCACTGTTTGCTATTTCGCCGAGGAGGACAAAGGTAGCACCAGCAGCAGGTCAATCACAGCCTTCGCACGCGCGTACACGCATCCGCCATGGCCTCCATCGACACCTCCCTCCCACCGGAGCCAACAGGCGCGGCTGCCCGTCTGGCCGAAGCCCATGCCGCCGAGTCGCCACTCAAGCTCTACGGCGGATGGTTCTGCCCCTTTGTGCAGCGCGCGTGGATCACGCTCGAGGAGAAGGGCGTCAAGGACTACCAGTACGTGGAGATCAACCCGTACAGGAAAGAGCCGGCATTCATGGCCCTCAACCCCAGGGGCCTGGTGCCGACGCTAGCGGTGCCGGTGGATGAGGCCGGAAGGGAGCAGAAGGCCCTGTACGAGAGTCTGGTGATATGCGAGTACTTGGATGAGGAGTACGGGCGAGGGCATTCGGAAAGACTGCTGCCGAGCGGCACGTATGAGCGTGCGAGGGCGAGGTTATGGATCAATCATATTGCCACCAGGATTATTCCTGCCTTTTACAAGCTTCTGCAGCACACTCCCGACAAGGATTTCAGTCTGGACGACGCAAGGGCGGAACTCCAGAAGCATATCACGGCCTTTGTGAGGGAGATGGCGCACGAGGGACCATGGTTCTACGGGAACAGGTTCGGAATGGTGGATATTGCCCTGGCTCCCTGGGCGAAGAGGCTGTGGCTCATTGACCACTACAAGGAGGGGGGCACAGGCATCCCGAAGAATGGCGAGGACGAGGTTTGGAGTCGCTGGAGGATATGGATGGATGCCATCGAGAACAGGAAAAGTGTGAAGGAGACGTGGAGCAGTGATGAGAGATACGTCCTGGCGTACAAGCGGTATGCGGAGGATAAGACGTTTTCGGAGGTCGGTCAGGCAACGAGAAGTGGCAAGGCACTTCCTTAGATACATGAGACATGCATTTGCACGAGCGAAATGGAAGCTGGAGGTGCATGAGCTTAGGTACTGCAATTAGCTGTACTTTTTGATGGCAATGTCGAGCTTCAAGTGTGCAGAGCCGCTGTTAGCAGCACCGCCACAGGTGAGATGAGGACCAGCCACTGCGACTGTGGACGCCCACAGGAACGCCACACAAATCCCAGCATCGCTGCCAGTGCCGAATAAAGCTAGCGGATAAACCGCCTGTAAGCGACAGAAACGCAGCGCATCGCATCGCATCGCGTCGGCTACAGTGGGCAGAGCCATTTCATCATCACGTATTTTTTTCCCCTCCTCGCCTTCTCCAGGCCTCTGTCACGGCTCTCTCGAGGCTTGCCCAGTTCTCCACTGCAGCTATGGCCGACCAGGCGTCTTCGCGGTTCACTGCACAAAATCAAAACACAGCTCAGCGCCTTTCCACCAACACTGTTGGCCTCGTCAATCTCTCCGACTTTCGCAAGCGTCGCGCCGAAGTTCTCGAGCAGCAGGAGCGCGAGGCAAGAGATGCTTCCTCGGCACCACCACCCTCAGGCACCTCTAGCCAAGTGCCTACGCCGCCGGATCGGTCATTGACGGGAACTCCTGATAATAAGAACAACAACAACAACAACAACTCTGGGAAGAGCGAGGATGGAGGAGGCCCTCTAAGGAAGAAGCTGAAGGGGAAGAAGAATGGAGGGAAGAAGCTGCTGTCGTTTGGTGAAGATGAAGATAACGGAGAGGAGGAGGAGCAGGGAGTTTGGAAGGCAAAAAAGAAGAAAGAGAACGAGATTTCCAAGGACGAAGCAACGGACCACAGCAAGGCGGAAACAAAGGCAAAGTTCAAAGCCAATGCCTCCGTGGCTATAATTCCCAAGGCACTGACGAAAGCCGCTCTACGCAAGGAGGCCGCCGAGCGAGAGGCCTTGCGACGCGAGTTTCTCAGTGTGCAGGAAGCCGTGAAGGCAACGGACATCGCTCTGCCATTCGTGTTCTATGACGGCGCAAACACACCGGGAGGAACAGTCAGAGTCAAGAAAGGAGACTTTGTCTGGGTGTTTCTTGATAAGAGCAGGAAAGTTGGTGCAAAGTTGAGCACGGGCGATAAAGCTGCAACACGAAAGGCTTGGGCAAGAGTCGGTGTTGATGATTTAATGCTCGTGAGAGGTTCCGTGATTATTCCCCATGTAAGTGGTTCCCTGATCTATGAAATGAACTTTCCTATTGGATGTCGCCCTGACTGCCAATTATTGACATAATTCTTCTTCTCTCTCTCTCTTTCTCTCTGATAGCACTATGACTTCTACTTCTTCGCGCTTAACAGGAGTCTCGGCCCTGGTGGCCAACCCATCTTCAATTTCAGCAATGAACGGCCCCCAGATCGTATCGAATCTGTCACCACTTCCTCCACTGAGCCTTTGACGACGGCTGAGTCCAAAGCGGCGGCAGCGCGGGCCCTACCTGATATCAGCACGCTGGAGGGCGCGGATGATGACCCGAACCTGACGTTGGTGGTGGATCGACGATGGTATGAGCGGAATAAACATATTTATCCGGCAAGTACCTGGCAGGAGTTCGACCCAGAGAAGGACTACTCGAAGGAGGTGAGGAGGGATACAGGTGGAAATGCGTTCTTCTTCTCGAGATGAAGTGGACGAGAGGCTGGAACGAATCATGAATCAAGAGAGGAATCTCGACTGTGTTTGATGCCCTTTGGTTGGTTGGCCGGTTTGGACGAGGGGGTTCTTCCGAGGATGGGGGGGATGGGAGATCCTGGACAAATCACCCAATGATCGATTTCCTGTTTTGCCTTGCTCAACCACAGAGATACCAGATGGCACCACTTATACCAGCAAGGAACCACCATCCAGGCCAAAACAGCATCAGGATGAAGGCATTTCCGCTTCCCAATATCCACGTCGCGAAACTGTGAAAGGTTCTCTCGCGGATCGCCACCACGGCTTTCGAGGTCCACGTCCACCACAAGGCTTGCCTCGAGAGCCAGATGCCGAACCTGACGGCAAAAAAGGTGTACAGCGCAAGCAGCTTACTGGACCAGAGGGCCGTGGAGAGTGTGATGCATGTGAATGCGTAGCTCTTGAGCAGGACGTGGATGGAGACTGTGCTGAGCAGCCGTTGGAGGTGGAGGACGGTTGTGAGCAGAGGGGTCAAGGTGGTGAGGAGGAGTTGGGGAGAGTACGGGAGGAGGCCGGGTTCGAGGCGTGAAGCCGTCAACAGGGAGACTCTGTCCATGTTGCGCAAGGTTGGCATCTGCCGCTGTTGTTATTGTTATTGTCGTCGTTGCTTTCGTCGTAAATTTGCGATGAAGAAGAGTCTTGAAGGCGTGGCTGGTGATGATTCCAGGCATTAAGCTGTATTTGGCTCTTCTTTGGCTATTGGAGATCCATCTGGAGAGTTAAAAAAGCGAAAGAAGCTTCACATGGGTCACATAGACGAAGCAGAGCTTAAGAAAGGGAAGAACCTGAGAGTGGGTATATCGCCTGTTTATGCTACAAATACATACAGTAGAGATCTCGGGAATGGCGTCGGATCGGGCTATCAAATTCAATGCTTGCCGGAGCGAATGGATGGACCCACGAAGCACCAGCCAGACACGCAAGGAACTAGAACGTGGGAGAAGATGGAAAACCCCGTAAACCAGAAATCCATCCCCCCACCAAGGAGCCCCTCTCGTCGAAGCACCACGAATCCTCCCGAAAGCGCAACCAACCACGTCGTCTGAAGCATCCAACATGGTGCGAAAACCACAATGTACATTGTGTAGGATCTCTGCTCGGTTGCGTCTTCAGATTGGCGCCTTGCATTCAACATTCAGCATACAGCACCGGCATGGGAAAGCCGTAGTCTATGATTGGGTTCCCTGGCTCGATGGCGCAAAAGAGTGGACGCAAGCGTCGGGAGTATCACGTCTAGCGTGGGGGAGGCGTTTGTTTTCCCGGTCAAACGATGGGTTGACACCTCTACACGTGGGGCTGGTGATTCGTTGGGTAGGGAGGAGTGCCTGTAACACATCTGGGGAATGGATTTCCCAAAGATGCCCGGGCATCTTTTTCTTAGTTTGCGGTGGACTGTCACTGACTGGCTGGCTCGAAGGGAAGAAAGATGCTACCGATTGGATTTAGTGTTTGACCGCATTCTTCGTGGGAGGAGGGGATGGTCTTCTGACACAAGCCTTTATTGCAGTGGCCCAACCCGGTTGCAGCGATTTGATCACTGATGTGGCCTTTTGTCAATGGGTCGGTCTGTCTGTTCTGTCTGGTGATGGACCAACACGCCACGTGGGGGATGGGCACGACGTTAGTTGTCGTTGGCGATGCATTGGAGACGAGAATGCGGTTGGAGGAGGGATGCAGATGCAGGGTCCAAGACAACCTATCCAGAGTGTTTAAGACCATGTGACTACCTCGAGTCGAGTCACGTGTTTTCTCGTTGTCGCTGGTTGCGTGCTTGCTGCGTGCGTTGTGAGTGAGCTTTCTTTGTTTATCAGAAGCTTTGCTTTCTTCATGTCAGCACGCTCATGTGATATAAGAGACCGTGGATGCGAGGGTTTGATAGCTTATTCTCCGGCATTGCACCGCAACCGTATCCTGTATAGATACTTGGATATGCAGACAGACTATGGCAAACTTCGGATCGACAAAAGAAAATCAGAAACGTCGCCAACGACAGGGAAGGCCTATCAGAATGAACCCAAATACCTACGTACATATAAACTTGGAAGTGCATGCACCTTGCCTACTTGAAGCCCCCCTCAAACGAGCCAAAACGATTCCTTTCATGCAGCCAAGCAAAGGCCTGTTGAGCAGCCTCGAAACCAAGACTGTCCGTCACGCCACTCACGGACGACCAAGTCGGCTCAGCGATGTGGGAGAGAAGCTTGGCTTTGTACTTCAAACCCCCTCATCCATCATCGCATTTGCTCAGGTTCCTGCTATAAAACTCCTACACGATTCTTCCCCACCTGTGATGGACCCCGGGATTTGTGATTGAAAAATAAAGCGTGGAATACGAGTGCATCGCCCTATATCGTCTGCAGACATCATCTCATGAGCGACTAACTCATCGCCATCATTGCAATCATGCCCCAACTCACCGATGCGCTCAACCGCGACGCGGATCTCGTCTACAATTATCATCGCATCTCCCCCATCGACACCCCGCCCAAAGGCCCCTTCTGCGCCATCTTCACCCTCTGCTCTCTCGACACCCGCGTCGCCGCCTACGCTGCTCATCTCTTTCATTCGTCTCTTGCGCCATGGTTGGTCTTCTCCGGGCGCGTAGGCGCTCTTACCTCCGGGCGCTGGAAAGATCCGGAAGCGGTGGTCTTTGCACGCATTGCCGCTGCGCTGGGCGTTCCGGAAGCGAGGATCATTGTCGAGCCAGATGCGACGAACACGGGTGAAAACATCAGGTTCACGAAGAAGGTCCTCGACGAGAAGGGCATCAAGGTGGAGAGGTTGCTGTTGGTGCAGAAGCCGTACATGGAGAGACGCACGTATGCTACTTTCAAGAAGCAATGGCCAGTCGAGACTATAGAGTTTAAAGTGACGAGCCCTCAGATTGAGTGGGCCGAGTATTGCGATGAGGACAATCCCGTGAAGCTGGTGACGAGCATCATGGTTGGTGATTTAGTAAGGATCAGGGAGTATCCGAAGCTGGGCTACCAGATTGAGCAGGAGATACCAGAGGATGTATGGGAGGCTGGGCAGAGGTTGATCAATGCCGGGTTCAGAGACCATTTGCCTGACGGATATATTACTGAAGAGCCAAAGGAGGACAGGTGAGCTAGTTATAAATATTCAAGCGAATTCTAAATAGGAAATAAGAGCAATACAGAACTGAACGGAAAAAGAAATAACCCCCTAAGAAAAGTCTAGACATCTTCAAACTATACCACGGAGTTGAAAAAAAAAAGACATATCTCTCTCTCTCTCTCTGTCTTGCACTCCTCTTAGACAGCCGGTGCAGTCAGACATCTCGCCCCTCCTATCAAGTCAGATTGGCCGCCTGTGCCTGCGGTATAAGCAAAAGGTTTTGTTGTAGCAAACTTGTCCACTTCTTGTGTTGCGGCCGCCATAATAATATTCTGTCCATTGGTATATGCACCAAACCATGAACTCTTGGATAAATATGCGTAGTTGGCCATATGGACTGATGTCTTCGTTATGATGTCCCAGCAGTAAAACGTCGTCTGGGCATTGGTCAACACTGTGAACCACATCTTCGTTGTGCCGGGAACGAATGCCCAATCTTGGACGGGATCGGTCAAGCCGCCGGAACTTTTGCCGGAATCGAGTCGCTGGCCGTAAGTGGCGGAGGTTGGAATGCAATCAATCTGCATCCAAGCCGACGAATCAGCCTCAATGATCCACATATGACCTGTTGAATCAATAGCACCTGCGTTGGCACTCATAATCTGGGGGATTTCGGGCAAGATATTAACAGTGCCAGTAGCTGGGTCGATTGTCACTACTGATATTGCCGAATTTGCCGGGACCTGGATATACCCGTAAAGGAGATTGTCTAAGTGATTATAACTAAGGCCCAATATAACCTGGCTGTTAGGTTTTATGGGGCCAGTACCGATCTGGCGAACGACAGTATTAGTGCTGAGGTCAAACTCGTAGAGTTCTCCAGTCGATAGCATGTTGTAGCCGTATGGACTGCAACCTGTTGGCGTTGGGGTTGCTGTTGTGGTTGTGCTTGTGGTTGTTGTCGAGCTTGTAGACGTCGAGGTTGATACGGAGGATGAGGATGATGCTGCAGAGCCCGTAGATGCTGCAGAGCCCGTAGATGCTGCAGAGCCTGTGAGGACAGAGTCCGATGAGATCAACCCAGAGCTAGACGGACCAGTACTAGAACCCGCCAAGGTCTGACTCCCCGTCAGGCTACCAGATTGCGAGAGCGTGGTGCTAGCGCTGACTGCAGAAGTGATGCCCGTGCCGCTTGAGATCGCAGGTATAAACGTAGATGTAGACGCAGAGATCGAGCCGGAGCCAGCGGCAGTGGTGCTGGCGATAGGCAAAATAGGGTTGACGTAGATGAGAAGTAAAACATTGCTAGCAATGCTTTGGCGGCGTTGAAGAATCTCAACACCACCGCAGGCCTGGGTGGCATTACCAGGGCATGGAGCATTACACTCTGTTAAAAGAACGCGGCTAATAGAGGCATAATTACTTCCGCAGTAGCAATTCTCACCGCTAACACCGAATAAAGCGAACCCAGAGCATGCGCTACCGCACATATCTAGAGTCATTAAGCTAGACGAGGACTGGAAGGTAAAGCTAGGGAAGCCAGCGGTTGAACCGTAGCAGCCAGAGAGCTCAAAGCTGCTGATCTGAGGAGGATACCTGGGCAGGCTAGACGAAGTAGCAGATGACGAGGTTGCTGTGGCCGTGTCGCTACCGGCGCTGCTCCCTGTAGCCGAGCTAGCTGATATTGCTGCGGTATGAATGGTGATGCTGCTGGTAGGGATGGTAATACTGCTGGTAGGGGTAAGGATAATAACCGTTGTCTGATCGCTATTAATTACGGTCTCAGTAACTGGTACCGTAATCTCATAAGCGCACGGTCCAACGACTGTAAAGCAGCTATTACAATCATCAGGCGGGCAATCGACACAGATTTGGCATTGGTTCCCTGCCTCAGCTAGTAAAAAGCTCGTCTCGACAATTTGCTCGTAACAAATGCTCAGGCTATTAGAGACCTGATGGAGGAGGCCATATTCGTTCCCACAGGTATCTGACTGGGCAGTAACAGAGGGATCACCGCAGGCATATGTGTTCAGATTTAATCATTCTTAAGATATCCAACTTACCTGATCACCGCAGGCTCATGTGTCCAGATGTAATCTTGCTTAAGTGTTGTAGTCATGGTTGCATCGTTGCACCATAAGCGTGTGTATGGCCTATAGCTTGAGTTCTCGCTCGCGATCCTTAATCGCAGGAACTCAGACAATACATTATCAAAACACACGCACATGTTCTCATCCGTTGCACCCTCCATTGAAGCCATCGTGGCTTATAACCAGGTAGTGCATTTCTTTATAAAAATATCATGATCTTTCTTATTTATCTTGCCCATCTCCTAGAATTCTATATAATCTACACTTTACCCAGGAGATCCTCTCCCATTCCTTAGGAAACCTAACCAAGGTGAGCTGAGTCTAATCCATACCATAGTAAACCTATCCAGGGTAGCTAGAATCTGACCTACCCTGCAGTAAACTCATGCAGGGTAAGTCGAATCTGATGTATTCTTCATCCAAGGTAAGCTGAACCTTGCCCATCCTCAGGAAAGCTATCCAGGGT